>JANBPO010007398.1:0-213436 GCA_024336825.1 Amorphophallus titanum | reverse complement strand
CTACTTTAGCAAACTTGATCATTGAAATATTATTGCTTACTGTTATATCTAGAACTTCAATGTACTCCACACACTCCTTTTTATCCCTTCGGAGCTTTACTGCTCTTGGGAGGCTTCTCAAGTTCCAAGTGGTATCGGGTTTACCTGGTATCCGGAGTCTGGGTCATCACATCGACCATGTGAATGGCCTTGGTTGGCATGCGTAGGCAGCGATATCACGCTGAGTGGTGCTAGCAACATTGAGAATTGGGAAGCTTAGTGGCGAGAGTGGTTGGTTGAGGTTGTATGTTGCACCTGTTTTTCCTGTGAATTGTGTCGCTTGGCTTAGGGTGAAGCCACTTAGCAAATGGTATTGAGGCAGGTCATGGCCTTTTGGGCCGGTTGTTTGGCACTGGTGTTCGGTGTTCAAGAATGAGCTTGGGGATTGACCAACTTTGGTCAGTGTGGATGTTCCAGAGGTGGATCCGAGGAGTGAGAGGTGTCGATGTTCGTAAGGAGATCTCGTGCCGATGCCATGATGAGTAGTCGAGAAGTTGCTAGAATTGTTAGGCATCCTAATGAGAGATGGTTTATTGCACGGGGTATTCAATGGGCGTGAGGTTCGAGATCGATCGAGAGATACGACGGTTATGGATAGAGTGCTTGTCTATGGCAAGACTCAAGAGAGTTTGGAGCATGGTGCATCTGATGGTGCCGCTGTCCAGATTGTGGTGTTCCCTTGGCTCGAAGGGAGATGTGCAATGGATCGATGTGTGTGTGGGCGCTGAGAGTTGGTGTTGTTGGTACTCAGTGAGGCATTGGTTTTGGGACCGGAGTTGGCTGGTGAGCATGGCGGCGTTCAGCTCGAGAGCATGTATCGCAGGCTGTGTGGAGCAGTCAGAAGAGTCGTGGCCTAGTGAGGTCGGCAGCAAGGTTGTCATCCGAGAATGAGGTGTGAAGGTGCTTCTCGTGGGGAGTGCTCGGTGTCTAGTGGCTGGAGAAGCCGTCGACCCGAGTAGGTGCTAAATGCGGTCTTCCTGTTGAGGATTGTGCATTTCTCCGCGTGCGGAGAGTGTCAGGTGTGCTGTGCCCTTGGAAGTTTCAAGGAGGCTGAGGTGATGCCAGACTTGTTAGTTTCATGTACCCCGATTGATGTGGGGTCAGGCGTGAATTGGCATGGTAGAGCGTGAGGGCTCTTTTGATTGGGCCAGTCTGACGGTGTCCCTCAGTGTTGGTTTTGCAGTGTCTAGCATGGTGGTGCTGTGACCGTGCAGTCCTACCCGTCAGGTGAGTCCTTTCCCCCGAGTTCTGTGCTCTATCCTAAATTTCGAGGATGAAATTTCTATAAGGATGGGAGGACTGTAACGCCCTGGATTTTCGGGTCGTGATTCCGTAGGTCGCGGATCATGTCCGAGTGGGGTTTGGACTTTTATAGTGATTCTTCGGACCCTTTGTTAGTGTGTCTCTGGGTTATTCTGGGTCTGTGGTGGTGCGTGGAATAGTCCCGCCTTTTTCCTGAATTTTTTTGAGTAGGAATCTATTTTTTGGGGTTTTTCCAGAGTTCCCGTGATTTTCTAAAAGAAATGGAAAGAAGAAAAATAAATATAATAAAAATAAAATTAAAACCCCCTTTATCCCCTTCTCTCCCCCTCTATTCTCTCGTCTCTCTCGACCCACTCTCCCTCACTCTCTTCCATCTCTTCCCCTTCCTCATTTCCACCTCCGGCGGCCGATGGTGGTTGCGAGGTTTTGGGCAGAGCGACGGCGGCGGCGGCGTACAATGTGGGAAAGGCTCAGGACGTGCAGAACGGGAGGCAGAGGTGGCCGTGTTCGCCGTTCGTGGGGAGCCGACCACGTGGGGTGATCGCCAGATCGAGGTTTTGGGTGAGGTTAAAGCGTTGGTTCAGGTAGGGGGATGGATCCCTACTCTCCCCACATGTTTCCCTGTGATTCCATGCCCGAAGAGGTCGAGAGAGGGAGCATTTCTTGTTTTGGGGGTTTATGCATGCCAGGGGTTGAGTGACGGTTTTTGGCTGATCGAGGCCTTGTTTGTGGTTTAATCTTGGTTTTTTGGTAGTAGGAAGGTCCGGGGATGGATTCCCCATGTTTTACCCTTCATCTCGCGACGAATGGGGCTTCCGATCAAGCTCCGTGTGTGGACCCAGGTGTTTTTCCATGAAATCGGTAGGAAACGGCCACAAAGGTGGCCGTTGTGTCCAGGACTCGGCTGCCAAGGGTCTGGCCTATTGGAACCCTAGTTTTGATGATGACACTCTATGAATCATGTTAAGACTAAACTGCATAAGGACCTTTCACATTAAACAAACCACCACACAGGTCGATGCATCCTTAGACTATGTTGAAAAATAAGGTCGATGCATGTTCTTGCATGAAGTCATTCAGGTCGATACACATTGCATCTTGCGTGAAGCAAGGTTGATACACATTGTATCTTGAGTAAAACACAGGTCAATGCTCATTGTGCCCTGAGCAAAGCAAGATCAATGCACATTGCATCTTGTGTAAGGCAAGGTCGATGCACATTCTTGTACTCATTCTATAAGGTCGATGCTCATGCTTGTGTTATGCACTTCAGGTCGATGCATGTTTTGCAGCATGTCCTACAGGTCGATGCATGTACTATAGCATACACCATAAGGTCGATGCATATGGTCTAGCATACTGTACTTGTTCTCTGCACGTATAGAGTCTAAGATCTACGTATCCATAGAGTCTGTGCATATACATGCCTGTGCACATATAAGTCTGTGCATGTCTAGGGTCTGTGCACATGAAGAAACCAGGGTCGATGCACATCTGAATTCAGGTCTTCAAGTTTGTGCATATACCTTAAGGCATTTAAACACTTATGACACAAGACACATATGTGCAGCAGTTATTCCATGTAACTCATATATGCAGCAATACAAATATTGTATGCAACAATATAAACACTTATGACATCATACATATGAGTCATAGTGTTTGTCAGCATCAAAACACAAGATTGCAACATGATAGTCTTGACCTGCACCCCCAACTTGGACGCATGGGATTCCGTCGTCTCGGCTCAAATGCGAAAGATGTTGCGATCCCGCTCCATCGCGGCAAGGGCTCACCCCACCTGCTCCAATTGTTCCCAGAGCCCAGCAACTTCTGCCTTAGATGCCTTCAGGCGTCCCTCAACCATCTCACATTTGGCTGACACTGCCGCATGCACAGCTTGGCCATCCTCTAGCTCGCGTGTGATGCCACAGAAGTGGTATGGCCATAAGCTGAGCACCCTGGCGAACGAGATGTAATTCTTCACCGTCAGGTCCATTAAACCATTATAGGGCTCGAGGCCAAACTCCCCAGTCCGGTCCCAAGGGTGTAGGGCCTTGTCCATGAGGGTGGCCACTTCCGCCCAGAAGGAAGACTTGAGGAGGGGCTCCTCTGGTGGCCAGAATCGGGGTCCTGTGGGGACGACGGGCAGCAGAAGGCGAGCTTTCCTCTCCTCCCAACTGAGCAACTCATCGTCAAGAGCAGGAGCCTTGCCCTTGTCCAGCGCCTCCCCCACGGGAGCGGACACCGAGGGGGTGACCACAGGCTCCGCATCCTAATGGGGACATCACCGACCCTTCCACATTTTTCAAGGCCCTTGATGCTCACCGACAATGCTCCATCATGTTCGTCATATTATTTTGAGTCATGACATGTAATTTTTATATTTTATTTGAGTCACAATTATGTATTTTTTTTATTTGAGTCAAGTACCTAGGTTAGTGAGTCATTTAATTAAGTTGAGTGTCATTAGGTTGATTAGGTTGGCTAATGGGCCCAATTTAGTGGGCTAGGCCAAGGGGCGCCCCCTTCCCCCTTGGTTAGTCTAGTCATTAGTCCAAAAGTCAGAGATTTATTGTAAAATGTGTGATGCTTATAAATAGGATCCCATTTCCTTCATTTGAAGCCAATGAATTGTTGAAAGCCATTGGTGAGTTGCAGAGATTAATTGATCAAATCATTGTGTTTCTGTTCATTCTGTTAACTGTGTTCTTAATCTGGAAAAAAGGGTGGACAATCAATTCACCCCCCTCTCGATTGCCTCCTAACCGGGCCAACAACAGGAATCGATTGAGCGTGGCAATGCGCCCCGTAAGGCATTGAACATCCTTGACGTAGGTAGGCGGCCGCATGTCCAGGATGGCCTGGACCTTGTTGGGGTTGGCCTCGATCCCATGTTGAGTTACTAGGAAACCTAGGAACTTCCCCGATCTGACCCCGAAGGCACACTTAGCGGGCTTGAGCTTCATGTTGTACCTTAGAAGGGTGTTGAAGGTCTCGGTTAGATTGGCAAAGTGGTCCTCGACCTTGGGAGTCTTGACAAGCATGTCATTAATGTAGGCCTCGACGTTCCGACCGAGCTGTCCATAGAACATGTGGTTGACCAACCTTTGGTACGTTGCCCCAGCGTTCTTCAACCCGAATGACATTCGGGTGTAGTAGTGTATGCCGAAGTCGGTGATGAGTCCTCCGGGTCCATCCTGATCTGATGATAGCCGGAGTAGGCATCCAGGAAGCTGAGTAGCTCATTGCCTGAGGTGGAGTCTACCAGCTGATCGATGCTCGGCAACGGGTAGTAGTCCTTCGGAGTAGCTTTATTAAGGTCAATGAAGTCCACGCACATTCGCCACTTTTCTGAGGCTTTTGGTACCAGGTCGACATTGGCGAGCCATGTTGGGTAAAAGATCGATCTGAAGAGACCAGTCTTCTACCCCTTGGTGATTTGCTCTTTGATAATCATCTATTTCTCCAGGGCGTGCTTCAGTCGGCGTTGCTGAACGGGCTTTACCGTTGGGTCGAGATTGAGTTTATGCATCACCATCTTCCTCGGGATCCCGGGGAGTTGATCATCAGACCATGCAAAGACTTGGATATGCTTAGAAAGAAATTCTTTATATTGTTTTTGAACTTCGGATGGTAGGTCGGCTCCGATCTTTACTCCTAGGGCCGGGTCATCTTTGAGTAAGACAGCCAGCAACTCGCCTCTGGGCTCAGAGGTTGCTGGCACTTTCTCGACTTGCCTTAGCCCTTGTCCAGATCCACCATTTTCTTTTGGGTCAAAATTTATTTTCAGGTAGATCCAACTCTGTCCTAACTGTCTGTAATTTTGAGCCAAAAACAACTACAACTCACAGAGTTTTTCATTTCCAATCCATTTATTGGATGGTTCTGAAATAAACATATGTTGTAGACCTTCGAGCTTAGTTTCCAACGGCGCTAATGTCTCCTCGATCTGACATCGAATCAGGGCACAATAATTTTTTTCGTGGAAGTGCGCAGTTCTGTTCTGAGTCAGGCCAGCAGAAGTAGTCTGCTGGATAATTCCTCAGAAAATACGCTGGCTTAGATTCAGTCGCCGCAGACTTCAGGAATAGAAGAGGAGCCTTCCACTGACATCCCAGCCAGCTGCCTCAGCCAGAAGTTGACTGGAAACAGCCATCCCAGCTGCTGAGTTCACTTGCTGTCCAAAAGTTGGAACAGTACCAAGTCAGACCAGCAGCCCGCCTCCGGTCGATAGCCCTTCCGGCTTGTTGCCTGTCAACCCGAGTTCGCTACTCTCGGGTCCCACTGTTGCCCTTTACCTCCCTACGTGGAGTGGGCAGTAAAGCTCTTGCTGTAATTATTGTTAATTATTTGTACTGGGAGTACGAATCTTGACTTGGGTCACCTTCCCCACGCCCGGTAGCGTGGAGGTATCATTTCCGCTCCCTCACTCGGTATTTTACTTACTTCGTATATTTCTATATGCCGTTGCTTGCATGTGTTAGGGTAACAAGCTCACTTCAATTTTAATCACCGCTGCGAGAGTGAGTGAGTATGACCCGTCCTGTGACTCGATCTGAGCACGCAAAAAAGTTGATACCCGAGACTCATTGCCAGTTTCTCAACCACGCACATCTGCACGCTTCCCTCACTTAAGGATGTCCGCAAGCTCGTGTCTCTTGGTCCCAGGTTCGCATCAAGTCAGTGTCGAGCCCGCTGTCCGTCCCGCATCAACTTGACCACATGTGTTCCTAAACGGTCCAGGAAACGACCGCCTAGTTCCTGACCCTGTTTAACCTGAGGTTTGACCCAAGGCTTGAATTTTCTATGTTCCTAGATGGTCTATTGATTATCTAGAACAATAACACCTTAATTGTCCCAATCTGACAGGACTGATGGGTAATTTTTAGAGCTCGGTGAGGGCAGAGTGCCTCAGGCCAAGGGAGAGGGATTTTATGGACCCAACACAGTAGGACAAAGGATAATTTTTGAACTCGGCGAGGGCAGAGCGCCTCAGGGTAGGGAAAAAAGATTTATGAACCCATCTCAGTGGGGCAAAAGGTAATTTTGGGGCACGACGAGGGCGGAGTGCGTCAGGCCAAGAAAAAAGGAGATTTTATTGGGCTGAAATTGGGCAAGGAGTCCAGACCGGTAGTGGTGGGAGAGTCCAGTGGGACAAATATGGCATTGTCATGGCTGAATGCCAAAAGGCAATGAGAATGCATTGGCTGGGAGCAAAGGTCCTAGATCAATGGTGGAGGGTTAGTCCGGGTGGGACAAGTGGGGAGTATCCCCGTAGGATGAGAAGATGACAAGGCACCATGAATTGCAGTGGGACTAAGGGGTACTGAGATAGTCCATTAGAATCCAAAAGGTGTTTATTTGCTAGCTTGATAAGGAGCTGGGGGTGTAGTTGACTGATTAAGGATTGTTCTTTTCATTCCCCTCAATGGGCATGGACCCGTATTCAAAACGGAAGGCCTCGTGGCCAATGAGGGCACTTTTGCCTCGATGGGACTGTTGATTACATGGTCCTCTCGGGGACATTCAGTGATAACTATGCATCAGATCAACAGCTATCTTCTTTCATCATTGATTTCTTCAGGAGATGCTCCGAACAGCTTTGGCTCGAGCCTCCGATGCTGACGCCATGTGTCATCCGCTTGGCTCTTTTTCTTAAAAGCTGCGGCTACGGGGCCTTCCTACCTCTGTAGATGGCGTAGTCATTTTGTTTTCCCTTAGGCATTCACCATACAATGCTACTAGGGAGCCTTATGCCTATCGGGGCAGATGGGGAGGCCTAGTTGACCTCATAATTTCCCTCTCTTCTTTTCTTTTGCACTCATTCTCTTCTCTTTTTTTTGTGTCTCTCTTTTTTTTTGAACGGGCAACTTGGATGGCGCTGACAGTGCAGTGAAGTGCAGAGCCGTTACCCTTCATCCATTTGTTCTTTAAACAGACCAAGGCGGTGCATAGGAGAGTTTTATCTAATCTTAGTTTCAGATCAAAGAAGGGTAGAATTAGGTTTGAAAAGCGTAAAGATCTATTCACCCCCCCCCTCTAGATCTAGTCTATCCTCACACAACAGGTTAAATGTCGAAGCAAAAGATATGTCTATTCATTAACGAGGACGGAAGGTCCAAGTTAAGAGAAATGTCAACCGATCTTGCCAATGATGACAAGGGTCAAACCCGAGTTTGTTCATCGACATTGGTCAAATGTCGAAGCAATGGATATTCATTAACAAGGACGGAAGACCCAAGTTAAGGAAAATGTCGACCGATCTTGCAGATGATGACAAGGGTCGAACCCGAGTTTGTTCATCGACATTGGTTAAATGTCGACGCAAAGGATATTCATTAATAAGGATAGAATGTCCAAGTTAAGGGAAGCGTCGACTGATCTTACCGATGATGACAAGGGTAGAACCCGAGTTTGTTCGTCGACATTGGTTAAATGTCGAAGTAAAGGATATTCATTAACAAGGACGGAAGGTCCAAGTTAAGAGAAGCGTCGACCGATCTTACCGATGATGACAAGGGTCGAACCCGAGTTTGTTTATCGACATTGGTTAAATGTCGAAGCAAAGGATATTCATTAACAAGGACGGAAGGTCCAAGTTAAGGGAAGCATCGACCGATCTTGTCGATGATGACAAGGGTCGAACCCGAGTTTGTTCATCGACATTGGTTAAATGTCGAAGCAAAGGATATTCATTAACAAGGATGAAAGGTCCAAGTTAAGGGAAGCGTCGATCGATCTTGTCGATGATGACAAGGGTCGAACAAGAATTTGAGGGAAGAAGGATTTTTGGTGGGATTCGTGATGATCGTCCCTTTCAGAGTTTTATTAGGGTGAGGGTGAAGAGGAACTTTAAATTACCACATTACTGACTTAAGCACCCTTTCGGGTTTTTGCCAAAGCCATCCCCCTCTTACTTTTGCCCACGCGCCCTTTTGGGTTTTCACGTGACGGTATACCCGATTTTACCTGCGGCACCCTTTCGGATTTTCACCACAGTCGGGTTATAGCCATTTTTTTCCTCGTCCTAGTATAGGAACAAGGCTGGCGGGGCACCTCTATTTTAGTGAACCCCTTGACCCACCACATCTACTCCACTTCTTCGAGGGAGTCCACTATCACACCCCTTCCCCACGGGCCGGGCCATCTACACCCATCAAGCCCGTTCACTGGTAAGATATACATAAATATAGGGGTGATAAGAAAGGTGCATTCCACTCCCCTTGCCCACCCAAACCTCCCCAGTCCAATAGGAAGTCCTTGCATGCATAGTGCATTTTGGGATGTCTAGGAGTCCATGATTCTACCGACATTTGGTTGCATCTAGTGTATGCATGGCATACATTCGGATGTCCTAGACCACCATTGCAGATGTATGGGTCGGGCTAATAGTAGGTTTATTTAAGGTCTTGTGTGAGTCTGTGTTTTTCTTTATTTATTCAGAGTCTATACATACATGTGTCGAGCATATTAGGTGTCACATAGTTGGTCTCATGTCAGCTTGCGACGACAGTCCCTTTTGATTGTGAGGCAAGTCAGGTCTAACGCACGTGTTGTAGAACTTGTCGGGATTTGGGATCAGCTCTACCTCAATGTCTCGGATCTAGTCACGTAAAGGGACCCATTGGTGATTCCTAGTGAGTCTTTCAGCCATCTCCTCAATTTGAGAGTGACCCCACCCTGGAGTGTCCACCACTAGCCTTATTCCCACAGCAGCAAGAGCATATAGAACATATACGGGATGAGTAGGTGACGATTACTAGGAGTGGAGTGTACCCACGTTACCTGGGACGGTGACAAGTCTGCAGGAGCTACTTGAGCAGCCGCACCCCTTACCCAACAGGGTCGAGTTCTTTCCACCCGGGGAGAATTGATGGGACATCAGAGCAAGGCATCTAATTTTTTTATTTTTTTATTTACATTTGTATCCTCTAGTTTGTATTTATACCCCTGGAATAATTGGGTTGTAATTGTATGGCAAGTATAAGCCAATGGGTTACTTGAGCTAAGTCAATGGGTTTCTTTGCAAAAGGCCATGTTGGCCCAGCGGGACCCCCACTCTCTCTCCCATTGGTCCACCTAGGTTCTAAGGCCCATGTGGGGCTGGCCCAAGGTGGGCTTGACCTGTCAAACTTGGACCATTGTCTCCCCTATTAGTGTTTTGTATTCAGCTCGAGCGGGAAGGAGTATAACTTCTCGGGCTGTCCGCCTGCGGGTGTATGCTCCTCGCCTTCAGGTGAGTCCTCCTTGTCTTCGGATGAATCTGAGGATTCTTCAGAGAGCCAGCCCCTAAGCGGAGCCAGGCCGGTAGGTGATACACCTGCCTCCCGTATATGAGCTGGAGCTAACCCCTTAGTGAATGGGCCGAAGGGAAAAGTGGTCAACTGTTGATCTATGCTCTCCAGGAACTGCAGCAAACGCCTCTGTTCCAGTTGCAGTTATCGAATCTTCCCCCGGATCTTCCGGATGGTCCTCCGTAATGCCAAACATTCCGGGAGTGAAGGAGCGGCTCTAGGGCCGGTGTTGGGCTGTTGGTTTGAAGGCCTAGCTTCGGAAGCGTTGGAGCTCGAAGCCATCGCCACCATGTAGAGCACATTAGCCGATCGGTTCGATCGGCTCCAGGCATGGGGCTAGGGTGGGTCGAATGCATGACCCAGCATGTTTATCAAGCCCTTTTAAATGAGCCCTTCCGCCATGTTCTTAAAAACATAGCAGTCGCAGATGACATGACCCAACCTTCGGTGATATACACAATAGGTAGGATCCTTTGTCTTGTCCACCTCTGAGGGCTTTCGCGGATCTGGCAGAGTGATGAGCTGCTCCTTCATGCATAGATCAAAGAGTATTTTGGTGTGCTCCTTCCTGAAGGAATAGGGCGTCTTCATGCGCTCCGCTAATAGAGATGCATTTGCCTTGTCATCAGGCCTTTTGCTCTTGCCTTTGGACTTTCCTTCTCCCTTGTCTCTATTCATCGGGGAGAAGTCCACCGCATTCACCTCCTTGCCGCTGGTCGGGCGGTCCTTGGAGGATTTGCCTTTGGCAAAAGTTTGGGCCAGGTGATCAGCGAAGAACATTTCAATTTTCGCCACCACCGTATTTAGCTGGTCAAAGCTTCTGATATTTGAGCCCAGCAGCTTCTCACTGACTTCCGCTGACAAGCCCCTGCGGCAGATGGTGATTGCGTCTTCGGACGTCGGAGGATTATCGCAGCACATGCTGACGTCCCTTTATCGCTTGATGAAGTCCAACGCTGTTTCACCCTTCTTCTGTCGAAGGGATAGCTTTTCTGCACTAGCAGTCTATCGTAAGACCGCTAAGCTTCCACAAATGGTCCACTATGAGACTATTTTATCCCTTCATCCACCGCCTTATCCTTCTCCCGTAACGGTCCTTATTTAGGCCGTTTCTTGCCCTCAGGCGGTCTCTGATTAGACCGTTTGTCAGTTTCTACCAAATTTTGGCTATCTTCTAACTGTCAATTCTGTCTGTTTCTTTCTCCATCTCTCTCTCTCTCCGTCTCTCTATCTTTCTGTTAGTCCTAGGATAGTATTCAGTGGGTCAGCATTCACATCCATTCATTTGCAATTTAATAAAAAGACAAAAAAGATTTTCCACTAACAAAAGTCATGTACAAAGTGTGTCAAAAGAAAATGGGGTACAAATCACTCAGCCAGTCCCTCTCATGGGCCGCCACTGTCGCCTGAACCCTCATGCCCCTTCGTTGGCTGCTCCGTGGCACTACTTTCCTCCTCTCGACGACGTAGTCGCTCCTCCTCCCCCTCATTCCTCCAGTAGCTGGAGGAGCTGGTGAAGTAGCCTCGGAACCCGCTACTCGGCGTAACACTCTGGCTCCTGCTGGCATCCGACCTCTTCCCCAGAAGTCGGAGGGCATCCTTCAGCACTGCTATCGCTCCCCTCATCTCAAAAACCTGCACTCGTGACTAATCTCGCTCGCTCCTCAGCCGCGTAACATCTACTCTCAGTCGCTCTTTCTCCTCTCCTGCACCACGGTGAGCCGCTCCTGAGCTCAACCACGCTGCCTCTGTGTGAAGGTGGGTCACCTCTACCCGGAGTCACTCTACCTCCGCTCTGGCACGCTCTGCCTCCACTCTAGCACGCTCTGCCTCTGCTCTAGCGTGCTCCTCCTTGGCCAGTGTTGTGGTCAGTTCTCTCACCTACATAAGCATTCAACATAGTTAGGCATCATCATAAAGCATTTAAGTCTAAAGGAATTCAGTTTAGTTGACGCGGGACAAACCCGGTCGAGACGCGGGACCCTAAGCCAAATCAGCTGAGTGCAAGTCGACCTATGACAAGCTAACAATCACGCACGTGACGAACTCCACTCAGGGCACGTAATGACGGTTCGGTGAGCTGTGGCTCATCTGGAAGTTTAATGTACTCTTATACACCTCAGCACACACCTTTTTATCCCTTCGGAGCCTTACGACTCTTGGGAGGCATCTCAAGATCCAAGTGATTTCGGGTTTACCCGAGCCCAGATGCTGGGTCGTCATAGTTCTGATCGAGAGATGTGCTCAGGCTAGCGAAGGATCTTCCTGGTGAGCTATTGATTGTTGAGCCTGATCTCTTGTCATTCTCTGTGGCATCGGGGATGACCTACCAGTCTCGATTATTTTATAGATTCTGAGGCAAGATTGGGCAGAGTTGTCCTAGTGAGCTCTATGTCCTGCGCTTTTTTGTGTGAATGGGTTGTTTTAGTCCTAGATTTGGTTCAAGGTTGAGTGGCGGTGGCTTGATTTGTGGCCCAGATTGTGGAATTTGGGGCCATTATGCACTACCTTGGATGTGCCGTGCGAGGCAACAGATGAGATGTGAAGGTTCTGAGACAAGTTCGGGACTTGAGGATGAGCATTGGTAGGTGCCGATCATGGATCGTGTCATGGCTCTTGGCGTGGTGGTCCACGCAGTGATAACTCAGGAGATGGATATTTTGAGGACCTGAGAATCAAGAATAGATCAGTGTTAGCACTGACAGATTCGAAGGGATAATGTTCGATGGCTAGAGGTGTGGTGACTTTCAAGCCTGGCATCTTTTGTGGTTTGCTCACTCCTCGGTAAGCATTTTGGCGTGTTAATGGTTCCAAGACCAGAGGCAGACATAGGTGAGGAGCATGTGACAGTGGCTAGCTCAACCATTGTGGCAATTTGTGCTGGCGATTAGCAGAGCCAGTGCTTGAGGCGTGGTGAATTGCAGTTCGAGGAATTGTAGTGGTGGTGCATCGGGAGTTGCTGCAAATGTGGTCTGATAGGACGCTTGGCGAGTGTTGTTGAAGGAGCTGACCTAACAATGGTGATGGTTTTTCCCTGGTGCTGGAAGGTGTGGTTCCCAACTTCTGTGAGGTTCAAGGTCAGGTCATGCGTGGAGACCTCCCACTTTGTAGGAGGTATGCTAGTTTCTCCTTGGTTGGGGAATCACATTTGTTTGGGTTCATTGTCTTGCACCATGTGTTCGGAATTGGTTGGCCTCCTTTTGTATGTCATGAAGTGCATGCGAGATGCGTCCTATGTTTTGGCAATGTGGCTGCTTGTGATAAGTGATGCCCATTTCCTTGATGTGTAAGGGTGCGCTAGCATCATTTTGGAAGGTTGAGTGCCAGTTGGGCTGCACTCACGAGAACTCGTGGCTGGTGTTATGAATCCCGATGTGTTGTGAATCAGAGCCTGTGGAGTTGCAGGAGGATAGCCAGATTAAGAGAGAGAATCTATGCTCTGGGTTCTAGGCAATGGAGCTTTCCTCGCCCTATTTTTGGAGTAGCCAATCAAGTTAAGAATTGTCGGGATGGCGGATCTCGAGTCATCTGTGATGATTATGTGTGTGGATCAGAGTGTGCATCGGAAGCCTGGTGGACCCACAACCCACAGGTCCAAGATCATAGCATTGGTTGCTATGGGTAGATTTTCAAGGATGAGTAGAGCATCGAAGGATTGGTTCCTCTGTGTGAGATTATTTCTGACTGTATGAGCCATGTTGATTGTCATGCCATTGCTTGAGGTATTATAGTTCATGGCATTGGCAAGGTAGAGAGTTGAGGAAATATGATGGCAAGTTGCCACATGAGTACCTTGTTCATACGTTGGAAGCCATGTCAGGCGTTGGAGTTAGACCGAGATGAGGTGCTAAGGAAGTCGCCTGACAAAGGATGGGGACGTGATGCTCAAAGTTGATAAGCTATGTGCTCAACTCGTGTTAGAAGCCATGCCCTCGGATGGGATCGTGGTCCTAGAGATGTGACCTCTGAGAGATAATTATGGGACCCAGTTGATAGCTGTGAGTGCCTGGTAAGGCTAGCCGAGTGGTCAACTATGGTAATGCCTAGAAGAGGCCAAGTTGAGTCTAAGAGTTTTAGAATGTTGTGAGAAGGACTCAACTGTGATAATGATCTATGATGTTTGAAGAACCGTACGCATTGGTCGTGGCGTCGTCGACTAGGTTGTTATGGTAGCAGGCGACACTGGTCTGTTCTGGAGATATGTGCCGAAGATTGTTCAGGATGTGTCCTGTGGCTTTGTGGCGAGAGAGGATCCAAGGATTGATAGGCGTCCATTTGGAATAAGCGTGATGTCGCCTGTGATGAGACTGTATAACAGACGATGCTTGTGTAAGGAGGTCCCTTGAGGGACATTATCGTCAGATGGTGAGCCTTTGTCTTGTGACTAGCATGGGAGAATTTCCCTATAAGTCTGACTCTAGGGCTATTGCGGACCGAGGATTTTAGAGTCCTATCAGTTGGTTTCACCGTGCTCCCCTGAGAGGGTAGAGTTGAGGATCAGGATCAGATGCAGTGTTCAAGTGAGGATCGGCTTGTGATAGAGTGATGGTCTATGTAAGAGTCAACAGATGGCCTATCGAGATTTGGAATGTGCGTATTGGGGCCGATGAAGGATCAAGAAAGTAAAAGTCGAGCAAGTGAGGGTTTTTCATTGATGAGTATCTGGTGACTGACGAATGGTCTTTCAAAGACAGAAGATGCCAATTGTTGTGGATCGAGAATGGTGAGATCTATGTGCCAGCAAGGCCTTGGGTGGCCGATTATAAGATATGCCTTTTCTCAGAATTGGATCTGGGATTTGTTGAAGGCTTGTCCTTGGATAGGAGCTGGTCGATGGCCATGATTGGTGTTCAGATTGCTAGGTGTACGATGGTTCATGGTGCAGAGCCGACGGATTTGTGGCAGTCAGTTGTGATGACTGTGTGAGCTGGTTGAAGCTTAGTAATGCTTGTCCCTTGTGCTGGGCGTGAGTTCGGTCAGCAGGTTGCGAAGCTGATGTTTGATTGCTCCACTGAGCATGAGATTTTATCGGTGGCAACTTTCTAGTAAAGAGGATTGCATCTCCTCAATAGGTGAGATGGTGGCAATGATGCCATGAGTGGAATTTTGTAGTGGCTGAGGTGATGCCAGACTTATACTCTTTTATGTGTTATGCCTACTTTGATGATCCATCCATTTTGTTCATGATCAAGGTCTGGCTGTGTCCCTCAGGAACTGTGTTTCCACTACTATCGAGGATTGTAGCTAGAGCTCTAGGAGCATTGCCAATGGGATTTGTTATTCTTCCCCTGTATGATTGAGGTTGCCTCAAATTTCAAGGATGAAATTTTTGTAAGGAGGGGAGGACTGTAACATCTTGGATTTTTCGGATCTGAATCTGTGGGTCTCTCCACCACTCCCAAGTGGGTCCGCACCCGCGTGCGCAGGAAAGCTACGACTAGTGGATAGGTCACTAGAGGTGAGTCTTGACTCACAAAAATCACCGATCGAAAGAAAATGGAGTGGCGGTCCACTTAGGACAACTCCAAAGCCTAGTGGTCACCCCAGGACTGCAAAGCAAGCCTAGCGGTCTCCATGGGACCGCTAGGTACAGCCATGCGGTTGTTGGCACTCAAAATATGTTCGAAGGCAATCACACCTAAACAAGAAGAATGATGTGGCCCACTGAAGCACAAAAGTCGAAGAAAGCCAATACACAAGGGTCTTCTCAAACTGCTGGAGCCTCAGGTCATCTAATATGAGCACCAGAGACTTCACCTCAAGGGGATCGGGAGAATCCACAACAAATCGGTAGTGTCGTTTGGCCTGCCCAATGAATCAGCATCGACTCGGTTGTGCCGCACAAGCAACATCTGTCGTCCGACCAAGGGTGAGAATGTACCTAGTGGTCTGCCACCTGATGAGAAGCCCTCCTGAGGTGACAGAACATCTCTGGTCCCTCAGAATAAGATGTCGAAGGCCCTATCAGCGGAAGGTCTGAGTAACTCGGCATGGGTACGTCTTCTCGATGGTGGGGTCCGTTAGCAACCAAATGAGCGCCCAGACAAGGCAAAAGCACCCCGGGTAGTGTCCCACTCCCCGAGAAAGTCACAAATGCAAGTAAAGCCACGCCAGTAGCGTAAATCGAGGTACCAAAGGTCGTGTCAGTGAAAAACTCATGTGTCTAAACCAAAGGTACACACAGTTCCAGAATTGGCCATTCAGTGGCCCAGAGGCTTTGCCAATACTTCTCGTAGCAGTTTTTCAGAGTCTCAATGAGATGAAAGATCAAGGCAACTCCCGGAGCCAATCCGGGGTCCACAATCTGACTCACGCCGATCAAATGTGAGGAACAAACCTAACCCGACACACTCCTTTACCCGACGCGCTCTACCTCCCGGCACCCCTTGATCCGGTGCGCAAAACAATAGTAACCCAAAAGGTATCTTCTCAATGCGCTTATCCCGGGTCGAATTTTAGAACCATGAACACTAAGAATACTTAACTGAAATTCATCAGGAACCGCCCTGTCACTAAGCGGTCACAGCTGAACCGCCCTATCATTCCCCGGCTAAGTTTTGGACGGTCTGATGTTGACCGCCTGAACAACCCCTCAAAGAGTTTCCTCTGCCTCACACCCCGTAGAGCGGTCCATGGCGGGCCGTCTACAAAATCCACGGTCATAATGAGACCGTCCAGCTTCAACATCCCTCCCCTTTACACGGTCTACACATGACCGCTTGTCTGTGTAACGATTTCCAGTAAACCATTCCAAACCTGACTCTTCATGTTCTACACAGTCCAGTAAGGGGCCGTCCCATTTGAAACGGTCTTCAATAAACCGTTCAAATCCTGTCGCTTGATATTCTACACGGTCCCCTGTAGGCCGTCCTATGTTTGAGCGGTCCTATGTGAACCGTTTTGTTACGTCGGTTTGCAGGTTCTAAACGGCCACCCATGGGCCGTGTTTAATGGGACGGTTCAAGGTGAACCGCTTGGTTTAATGGAACGGCTACTATGGAACCGTTTTTATCCCGTCTTCCCGACGGCGTATCCCGCCGCCATGGGTGGCCCAATAGCCACCGTTTGGGCCCCTGAGGACCGTGAGACCCTCCCCATCCCCCTAAACTAGCATGCATGACTTAAAAGAAATGGATTTAGGGTTAGGCCACCTACCTCCGGGTCCCGGGTGGCCTTCACCATTGCCTCCGCCGGTGCCGCCTCTCGATAGACCGTTTAAAGCATAGAGCGTTCCTTTTGGAGCCGTCCCATTCCCTGTGCTCACTTGGCGAGTGTCTCTCTACTTTTCCTAGGCGTGGGTGTGTCCTTTCATACCCAGGCCTCGCCTCCGCCAGTGCCGCCTCCTCCACGGTGAGCTCCACCTCCGCTCGCAGCGACGACGTCCTCTCCTCGGCCATTAGGCGTCCTCCTCGGCGTGCTTGGCGCTTCACGGGCATGAAGATGTGGGTTGGAATGGGGGGGAAGTGGCGGTGGCTCCTCTCCTTTGGGGTGGTGCTCGGTTGGCCTTCCCCTCCTCCGTAGGTTGCAGTGGGGGAGGAGGAAGATGAGCAGTTGTTTTATTTTAAAACGCACAGGAATAGAACGGTCTATCGATAGAGAACTACATGTTCAATGCCTGGCATTTATAGGGCCGATCTGATCCTGGGAGGAGCGCCCAAAAGTACTTGTGCCCGAGGGAGTTGAATGATCACGGTGTGCCATTACACCGAAGTACTTATTTTGCTTGAGACATTCCACGAGTTCTTGAATCGACATGACTTGACTTGACATGACTCGCGTGACCCGCAAAAGGATATTTACATGTTACTTGCTTGAAATTGATAGCCAGTTCATGACTTGATGTATTACTTGCTTGAATGCTTTAACAACCTTATCTTGAATATATGCTTGATATACTTGCTCATCTATTGTCTATTTTGATGTCAATCTCTTGATTTTCAAGATTTTATAATCTCTCTATAGAGTCATTTTCATGCGAACATGCATACCTTATTGCATTTCATGAAAATGGATAATCTACTTAAAGCCATGTTAGTATTTGAGATTTAGCACCTACTGAGCTTTCGCTCATATAATTTTTCCCCCTTCTTTTTCAGGTAAGTCCGATGAGGAAACGAACACGGATGGGGAAGAGTAAGAGTGAAGTCATAGAGCCATCCGAGAGTCTAGTGTCTCAAGAGTCTTGTCTATCTTTATAGTTCTTGAGTCAGTTGTGTAATTTTCTTCTTTTGAGTCAACCATTTGGAGAATGTAATTTGAGGATTAATTATGAATGAATAAAGGATTGAGTTTATTACTATAATGTGCGCTCTGTCTTTGTGTCGAATGCACTACGCTCTAATTGACATGAATGATGTAGACTCGTCACGTCATCTCTGGATAATCTTCCACGCTCGGGACGTGACAGTCTTTTGGTGGTATCAGAGCTATGCCCCAGCCGGAAGTGTGAGAGCTAAGTGCCATGCAGGGCAAAGTGCTAGGCTATACGAGCCACCTCTTGAACCCGCAATGGGATAAAGTGCTACATAACGGGAACCACCTCTTGAGCCTGTAGGGGCCACCTCTAGAGTCCTACCTACCTGGGAGTTTGATTGCGTGCTATATGTGCCCAGCGATGAGGACGTCACCTATATAAGAGGGGTAGATTGTAACACCCTCAAATATAGCTAAGTTGTACTCTATATCACCGAGGCGCCTTTTGAAGTTGGCGAGGTGGGGTTCGAGTGATCCCTACTGAGTCTTGTTTTAAGACTCATTCTCTGCATATTTTTACCGTGTTTCAGGTGAGGCATGGCTTCAGGGGAGCGCATCTGAGGCTCAGCGTGGTTTGGGTGCCCAACGTTAGTGCCAGAGGTCAGAGGTGGGGTATGCCCTGTGTAGCTGTGCTTTTCTTTCTTGTCCTGTACTAGTTGTGGACTACTGTTGTTATTTGTTGTTATATTGTGGACCATGTAAATTGTAAAATGTAATTTAATTTCCTACTTAATTATATAAACTATCTTATTTTCTGTAATTATTTGTGATTACTTGTGTAGTCTCCACACCATCCTTTTAACCCTTCTGAGTCTTCAGACTAGTGGGTGGCGGTTTGAGTCTCGTGTTTTCGGGCCTTCCCGGTAATCGGATTCTCGGGTCGTTACAAAATGGGATTTGACTCCCTCGTCCTTGGTGGCAGGGGGGTGTAGTCTGTGTGCCTTCCTCCTTGGGTGACACCTCAGCTAGCCTTGGGCTGGCTCTGCTGCGCGCCAAAATGCATAGGGCATGGCGTTCGATTTGATTTGCTAGTTGCACCAGGTGAAGAACACACCAAAGCGTGCCGCTGGAAGGCTGGAAAGTTGTGCCACTGGAGGGCTGCCAAAGTATGCCGCTGAAAGGGCTAGCAAGGGTGCTGTTGAAGGGCCCTGGAGGAAGTGTGCCACTGGCAGGCGCTAAACAGGTGTGCCACTAAGGGCGTTGAGGGTGTGCCGCTGAAAGGGCTTTGTAGGGTGTGCCACTGAAGGCACCAACGGGTGTGTCGCTGGGGACCCTTGAGGGTCTACCGGGTGGAGCAGACCGAGGGTGTGCCGCGGAGGGGCTTAAGGAGTGTGCCGCTGGGACACTTCAGGGCAGTGTGCCGCTGAGAGGGCTTGTCGGCGTGGAGGACATGATGGGTATGCCGTTGGAGAGGCATGATATAGTGTGACATAGGGGGGCTTCCGGAGTGTGCCACTGGGGGCACTTCAGGAATGTGCTGTTGGGGCACCTTAAGAGTGGCTTCCTTTTCTTCTCTTCTTCTTTTCATCTTCTCTTCTCTCTTCTCCTCTTCTTTAGCCAGCCACCCTAGTCCCAGTACCAGTCCCAGTTCCAGCATTGTGGCTTCAACGCCTTTACAGGCCAGCCACCCCAGTCCCAGTACCAGTCCCAGTTCTAGCATTGTGGCTTCAACGCCTTCACAGGCCAGCCACCCCAGTCCCAGTACCAGTCCCAGTTCCAGCATTGTGGCTTCAACGCCTTCACAGGCCAGCCACCCCAGTCCCAGTACCAATCCCAGTTCTAGCATTGTGGCTTCAATGCCTTTACAGGCCAGCCACCCCAGTCCCAGTACCAATCCCAGTTCCAGCATTGTGGCTTCAATGCCTTTACAGGCCAGCCACCCCAGTCCCAGTACCAGTCCCAATTCCAGCATTGTTGCTTCAACACCTTTACAGGCCAGCCACCCCAGCTCCAGTACTGGTCCCAGTTCCAACATTGTGGCTTCAACGCCTTCACAGGCCAGCCACCCAGTTCCAGTGCTAGCCTCCAGTCCCAGCATTGTGGCTTCAACACCTTCACAGGCCAGCCACCTAGTTATAGTACCAGCTTCCAATCCCGGCATCGTGGCTTCAACACCTCCACAAGCTAGCCACCCCAGTCCCAGTACTAGTCCCCTGTCTCAGTATTATGGCTTCAACGCCTTCACAGGCCAACCACCCAGTTCCAGTACCAGTCACCAACTCTGGTATCTTGGCTACAATGCCTGCACACGCCAGCCACTCAATTCTGGTGCCAGTCGCCGATTCCGGCCTCGCGGCGACAACGCCTTCCTAGGCCAGCCGCTCGATTCTAGTGCCAGTTGCTAGTCCAGTAATCCAGCCATAGCACATTCATCAGCCCGTCACCCAGACCCAGTACCAATGTCCAGCTTCGGCCTTCTGACTACAATCCCTTCACAGGTCAGTCAGCCAACCCTAGTCCCTAATCCTAAGCTGTTGGCCGTCACACCGCCTAGGGTCATCTGACCATCACGGCCCCAGCTTCTTAACCCAATATGAATTACATTTCTGGCTAACAACATGAAAACAACCAGTACCCCGGCGTCGATCCATAACCGACGCGTTCCAGAACCAATCCCCAGCCCTAACTCCGTGGGTCACCATATCCTAACGAAGTACATATTAGAGTGTGTTTTAATTAGTCAGACTGATAATTAAGGCAATGCTAATATGTAAACAAGTCAAGGTGATACCTTTAACCATCTTACCTTCCCCGTCCAAGATGGCATTAAGTCAGCCTCGTCGCTTGCGTCCATTATTATCCCTTGAAGATTGTTCCTTTATGAGAGGACACATGGGCAAGCAATGTTCCCGACTTTCACATTTGAGACAAGCGCCGAGATGCTTCCAACACTCTTCAGCCGAGTGTCCGAATTTTTCACAAAATGAGTAAGTCGCCATGACCTACCTTTCCTCCTCCTTAGCTTTTTTACTGTTTTCATTACCATTGTCATTTTCCTTCCTTTTTTCATTACCAATTACATTCTCATTGCGGGACCTTTTATTGTGATGGAATTTGTCATTATTCATTTCTCTTTCTTCTTGCCTATCATGTTTTCGACTCAACTCTGCTTTCCTACCTTTAAGTTTCATGACCTTCTCCAAGGTCCTTCAACAGATATGTGCTTGCTGGACTATCTTTGCCAATGTATAGATATTTTGAGACCCAAGTTGTTGAATAAAGTCGGGTCTTAACCCGTCCATAAATTGGTTAGCCTTTAAGATATCGGTGCTCGCTAGATGGGGGGCATAAGGGACTAGTCGAGAGAATTGAAGTTCATACTCCACCATTGATGTCATTCCCTGACGTAGTGATGCGAATTTGGCTGCCTTCCTCTCCTTGACATGCTTAGAGAAGTATTTGGCTCGAAAGACGATCCAAAATACATCCCATGTGTGTGGTGCGTCTTCAAGCGGTGTTGGAATAGACTTCCACCAGGTACGAGCATCCTTGTTTAGCTAGAACGTAGCAAGATGAACCTTTTCTTGGTCAGCACACTACATGACCTCAAATATAAGGTTCATTTCGTCGATCTAGTTTTCTGCCTCATCGGGATTAGAAGAACCCGAGAACCGCGGAGGATTAAAGCTCCAAAAATTACGATGCATGTAACCAGCTCCTGCCCTAGCGCCGGCTTGCTCCATATTTTGCAAAGCCGGGGTGAGACTCGCAACAGTTTGTTGCATTCCTCCCCATTCAACATGATGAGCCATTGTGAGATTAAGGTACCTTCCCCACCCGGTCCCCTCCAATCAGTCCCACCTAGTCACCTCTAGCTGACCCCACCAAATCTCCTCCAACCAAGTGGGTCACACCTCCAGCCGACCCCACCCAATCACCTACAACCAAGAGGGTCCTAGACAGAGGCAACAAGCCCCGCTTGTCAAAGAGCCTAGACCCAAGACTAGGCCGAGAGACGATGAGTGAGTCCACCACGATGCCCCTACTCTAAGCCCCACCATTGTCGAACTCTTGCAAATGTTATCGGATCGATTGGATAGGAGGTGTGATTATATCGAGTCCCTGGTTTCCCCTTGCCCACCTCCGAGATAGGACAAAACCAAGCATGAGCCTAAGGAGGTAGCAACCGGTAGTCCTACCCTGGCGCTATCTATGGTGCCTACCCAAGGACCTCTTCCCCTAAGGGAGGACATTCCTTCCCCACTCATGAGAGCTCCTTTGCCACCACCCTCACCTTCCGATCTTCATTCGGAGCCACCTTAACCGGAGACACCCATACTTCTAATGGGGAAGCTACTCATAGACGAGCCACTACTTAACTGGCTCAAGAAAGGCTTAGTCCGTAGGACACCGTGCTACCCATCCATGGATCCCACACTACAAGTAGTGCCCATCAACTCCTTCCACACCACGTTCCGGTCTAGTCACCATATAGATACCTTGGAAGACCTTCTCCAGGGATTACACTGTCAATGGAAGTTGACACGCATGTTGGCCCCAGGCTTCGACCAATCCATGAGACGTAGCTTCACACATCCAGTATTAGGGTCCATCACCTCTGTGTGCACCGTGGGCCATGTCACCACGGAGATCCTTTTACTCCTCCCCATGCCTAACGAGCCTCACTTCATTCCACTTGTCCCGAGGGAGGAACCTTACCTCCTACATGAGATTCCTGCCCCATCTACCATGATGAATGAAGGTGACCATCTACACCTTCAAGAACTCCAAACATGGGACCACGTCATGGGGGAGCCCAACTCAAGGGGTCATACCTTCTTTGATCCCTTCGACCCTTTCACTAGTGAACCTCTTGACCCATCATATTCACTCCACTTCTTCCAAGAAGTTCACTATCACACCCCTTCCCCACGTAGTGATTTTATCACAAGGAAAGAGAAAGCACTCTACTGGGATCTAAAAGTAAGCCATTGCAGTATAAAATAACTTAGACATGGCAGATATGCAACATAGAATGTATTAGAGAATGAAATTATAACTTTTAGAATGCCAGAGAATGTAACGCACCAACACTGCCCCGTCACAGGCTGTGACAGTCTAAGGTAGGTGCGCTACAATACTATAACGTGCCTCCTTAGGTCTGTCAGAGTGAAGGCCTAAGGTGGGTGCACCACAAGGCTATGACGTGCCACGTCAGGACCGTTACACTCACTCGAACTAATGAAAATTCACAGTTTTAACAGGACTGTAACGCTCTTGTAGTGGCGCGCTATAAGGCTGTGACGGTCGCACGATAGACCGTCATGCCAACCACCCTATTCGGGTCAAAAGGGCTGTAACAGACTGAGGGTCATCTATTACACTACACGTGACGTGCCTACAAAGGCCCGCCACGGTACCGTAACGCACCCAGTGAGGGGCGTCACAAGTGTGACGGCCACTGGAATGACCGTCACACCGTCTGGGTTGTGAATAGGTTCGGTTTGAAACCGAAACACCCCCGGTTAACCGAAATTGATGGGGATCGCTACAAAACTTGTTTCCCTACTATCACACGCATCCACAACAATCATCTATCGCTATAAAACATAAAAATAATGCCCATGGTGGATTAAAACATAAAGAACAATGTTCATGGGGTAAAAATCAAAATTTAACGATGGGCATGCTTAGAAGACATAGAACGATGTGCATGCGATAGGGAACGCTCCTAGGGAGGTTGGGAATCCATCCCTCTACCTCGATCGAACTGAAATGGCCGTCCAGGCCGCATGCAAGAGCTGCAGACGCCGCGCCCCTCTCGCTCCGTCTCACCTTCACGGGCCACGATCGGTGTCGAGGTGGGCGTCAACGCGCTCCACTAGTCGCCACGAGTCCAACGGTGCCCTCCGGCTCCCTCCACGTCGCAATTTGTCGTCGTCTCGCTCGAACCCTGGAGGAGAGAGAGAGTGGTGATCGTGAGAGAGAGAGAGAGAGAGAGTGAGATGGGAGAGAGAGAGAGGGGGTGGGTTTGGGTTAATGCTCAAGAGCTTACAACACTACACCCCATGCAAGGGGGTTGATCTTGGGGAGGGGAAACCAGAAGGTACATTCAAATACTACCTCCCATAGGGAGGGGCTGTAAGCCGGCCAGGCGGGGAGGGAAAAATGAAATAGAAACTAACTAAGTGAAGGATGCCGGTTCTACCTGTTCTCTGGAACGGTGAGCAGGTGGTTGATGTTGTCACTGCTGCGGCCGCTCCTGAGCTCCTTTGTTGATGGGACCAGTGGCAAAACCTCCTGGGTTGGCCCAGGAGGACGTCTGAATTTTGGTAGGAGTTCTGGAGACTGGCATTGGTCTGGGGGGGACTGTGAGTAGGGACTCTATTCTCTGGCTCTGATTGCCTCAATAACACTATAGAAGGAAGATGAGGCCGCCACAAACTCTCCCGACCTATGAATCAAGTGTGGCTGGAGTCGTTGGAATCGCTGTCGAGTCCTCTTCGAAACGTGACCAACAGGGACACCAGAGGATGTCAGAGCAGCTTGGGAGAACCCGAACAGTGGACAAAGGTCAGTTCAGTCCCAAAAGGGACAGAACTGCGCACCCTGGGGAGAAAATTAGAAACTCACTTGTCCGGGGTCTAATCGGGGAACCATCTCTTGGTTATGGATGGCGACTCATCGTAGAAGACCTCAGCCAAGCGGCGCCTCAGGAAGCATAGGAATGTGGCCGTGGGATCTTCTGGAAGTTGCTTCAGGTTACAGACCAGACCTATCCTGTGTAGTCGTAGAAGAACAGCTATCTCCAGCAGTCATGAACTCAGACAGGGATGGCACCATGGCCATTGCAAAGAAGATAGGGAGACACTTCCGGAGATACCACTTGAGCCTCCAGGGATGTCGAGATGAAGTCGGGGTTGCCTCTCCAAGTTGCTGGTCCTCTGCAAATCCTGGACTGCGAACTGGCTGGCTGGGTGCAGCTCCAAGAACACAAAAGATGGGGGGGGAGGAGGCTAGTGGTGAAGGGAGGTGGAGGAGTGGCCAGAGGGGAATGTGTGGGAGGTGTGGAGGGCTTAGGGTAGAGGTGGAAGTGTTGGGGAGGGGAGGGGCGTAGGAGAAAGGGAGGGCTGGTTTAGCACAAGGGCAAGGTGCCCCCAGTGTGGGATAGATGGCGAAGGGAAGTGCCCTAAATATCCCTTCTTCTTCTATAATGAAGGGCACATGCGGCGGGGCCACATAGTTTGGGGGTGGCAGAGGAAACCAGCCCTCCGATTTTATCTTCTTCTTCCATTTATCCTGGGGAGCTTTAGGAGTCTGCCTTGTCTCTTCCAGATACAGATTGACATCTGACAGGTGACACTCAAACACCTCAAACGGGTGGAGGTTAGTAAAGATCCTGGCTTCTTTCCCCTCACAGGGGTACTTGATGCATTGGTGCAAGGTAGATGGAACCACCCTATTCTGGTGCAGCCAAGGCCGGCCAAGCAATGCCTCGTAGGAGGTGTTGGAGTTGATGGCGTGGAACTGGACCTTGGTGATGAAGTCATCGAGGGCTAGGTCAAATTCTACAACCCCCATGGGCACCTTGCACTTCTAGTTAAAGCCAGCAATCTTGACATTCTTCACTTCGACCAGGTGCACGTCGAAGTAGTGTTTTTGGTACACCCGGTAGGGGAGCATGTTGACTGCTACTCCTAGGTCAATCAGGACCCTATTGACAGGCTATCCATTCAGCTGCCCTTTCATGTTGAGCGGCCTATTATGACTGCCGGTGGGCAAGAGCATGTCATCTTCTGTGAAGGCCACGGCCACCTCCGGGGGCACCTCTGCCAAACAGGCTTCAAGGTGAGCTGGCGTCTAGAGTGCGGCAATGATGGCTTGCCATGTTTCTTCATCCAGGGATAGCATCTCCTAGATGGTAAACCGGGTCGGGATTTTCTTGAGATGCCTGACTATTCAGTTGGCAGCCCAAACCTTGAGTAGTTTCATTTCTTCGGCCTTGCCGCATCTGCCCCCAGCTTGGGCCTGGGGCGCTGGGTCAGAAAGTGACTCCTCTGCTAGATCTGGTACAGCTACTGGAGCCTGCGGAGGCTACTAGGTGATGTGAAATGACCTAGGGATGAGTTGGGACCGACCAAATAACCC
This sequence comes from Amorphophallus titanum, assembly GCA_024336825.1. Classification (NCBI taxonomy): domain Eukaryota; kingdom Viridiplantae; phylum Streptophyta; class Magnoliopsida; order Alismatales; family Araceae; genus Amorphophallus; species Amorphophallus titanum. The sequence continues at coordinate 187,496 of JANBPO010007398.1, read as the reverse complement.
TCGGACCTAGCAAGCAAGCAAGTTACGGACCGATAGCTTCACTCGAGCAGACTCACCCGCTAAGCGCACACTCGTGCCCGTAGGCAACACAATGATGGTGGTGATCCAACCCTTCAGGGGCCTCATCAGCCTCTTGGGTGACTTCCCCAGTTCTTGGTAACGGTAATTCGATACTTGTATCAGGTTGTCGGTACCCTGAGCTCTGGGTCGTTACATCCACCGTGCCCCCATGAGGTGGGCATCTACGAAAGGGGAATCTATATGGTTTCGGTCCACCACCAGACCCTCGAAGATGCAATAGAGACTGAGTAACCCCGGCCTCCAATTGTAAAATAGTCGCACACATGGCGAATGACTACTTCAGACCTTGTAGAGGTGGTCTACGATGACTATCGAGAGGTGCCCAAGGAAGTTCTTCACCTCTCCTCACCGGTGGGAACCTCAAAGTCACTGGCGCTAATGCATGAAGGGCCGAATGTAGACACCCCTCACAAATGCTGGGAACACATCAAAGCAAAGGTTGCTGCAACCTCTGACGACACCCTGCAGGGACAAGAAGCTGAAGAGCTCTCCACCACCTCCAAGGGCAGCCCACCCACGGGCCGGTGCCTTGGCGGCCCCACAAATGTGCCATCGACACTGACACTGACCCGAGAGCCAGAGAAAGAAGCAAGCAATGCCTCACTCCCGGTGAGGCGAGGCAAGAGGAAGCATATGATGTCCTCGAGGCAGAAGAGGAAGAAGATCAAGACTTCATCGACCTGCTCCCAGTGCCATCAAAAATTGAAGATGGCGGCCAAGCCACTGTTGATGAACTCATCCAAGTCAACCTCGACACAGAGAGTGATCCCTGGCCGACCTTTCTAAGTGCCCTTCTGTCTCCCCAGGAGAGAGAGCAATATATGAAGTTGCTACAAGAATTTCGGGACTATTTTACCTGGAATTACAAAGAGATGCCCGGCCTTAGCCCCGCTGTGGCTCAGCACATTTTGACCATCGATCCCAAGATCGAGCTAGTGAAGTAGCTCCCCCGGCGTATGAGGCCAGAATTGATTAACTAAATTTGTAAAGAAGTCGACAAGCTTATTGATGTTGACTTTGTATCTGAAAATCAGTACACTACTTGGCTGGCCAACATCGTGCCAGTGAAGAAGAAGAATGGGCAGATCAAGATTCACGTGGACTTTCGTGACCTGAACAAGTCCTACCCAAAAGATGATTTCCCAGTGCCCATCACTGAGGTGATGATCGATGCAACTACTGGCCATGAGGCCTTGTCATTTATGGATGGGTCGTCTGACTACAACCAAATTTGGATAGCGGAGGGTGAACGAATTCACACAGGCTTTCGGTCTCCTAAGGGGATATTCCACTACAAAAAGATGCCCTTTGACCTCAAGAACGTTGGCGCCACCTACCAGCAGGCAATGACCAAAATATTCGACGAGTTGTTGTATAGCAAAGTCGAATGCTACATTGATGATTTTGTCGTCAAGACTAAGAAGAGAGAAGATCACCTCAATGACCTCAGGGTTATTTTTGAGAGGTTACGGCAATATGAGCTGAAGATGAATCCAATGAAGTGCACCTTCGGCGTCTCTAGCGGGAAGTTTCTCAGCTTTATAGTCTGATATAGGGGGATCGAGATCGATCCTGCCAAAATAAAAGTTATCTAGGAGTTGCCTCCTCTAAAGAATTTGGGAGAGCTGAGGTCCCTACAGGGTCGCCTGGCCTACATACGTAGGTTCATCTCCAACCTATCGGGGTGCTGCCAGCCATTCCATAAATTAATGATAAACAATGCACCTTTCTATTGGAATCAAAAATGTCAGAAGACTCTCGACCAGCTGAAAGAATATTTGAAGACTACGCCCGTGCTCGGGGCGCCGGTCAAGGGGAGGCCACTTATCTTGTATATAGATGCCACTGAATACTCATTAAGGGTAATGCTTGCCCAGGACAATGATGAGGGAAAGGAGCAAGCTCTCTACTTCCTCAGTCGTAGCCTGGTTGGGGCAGAGGCAAGGTACACCCCTATTGAAAAGGTTTATCTCACCTTGGTCTTTGCGGCCAAGAAGCTCAGGCATTGCATGTTGTCACATGAAGTAAGGCTGATATCAAGAGCTGACCCTATCAAGTACATTCTCTCTCAGCCAGCTTTGAAGGGTCGCCTTGGCAAATGCGTGGTGTTGCTAATGGAGTTTGACATCACCTACGTGCCACAGAAGGGCATCAAAGGTCAAGCCATTGTAGACTTCCTCACAGCACACTCCGTGCCTGAAGACTCTCCATTGATTACGGAGTTACCCGAAGATGATACACTGGAGGTAGATCAAGTCCAGCAAGCCACCTGACAGTTGTACTTCGATGGGGCTTCGAGAACAGAAAGTACCCCATCTGGACACACTAGAATAAGGGCCAGAGCCGGCATCGTCCTTAAATCCCCAGAGGGTAAAGTGCTACACACTTCTTGCTCCATCAACAAGCCATGCACAAAGAATGAGGCGGAGTATGAAGCTCTGATCATCGGCCTCCAGGTCACCCTACACATGGAGATCTGAATGTTGCAAGTATTTGGTGATTCATTGTTGATCGTCAGGCAAGTTCAGGGACAATTAGACATCCGAAAGCCCGAATTACTCCCTTACCACACCAAGGTGAAGCGGCTCATGGGGCAGTTCTACCTCATTGAGATAGGCCGCATCGCCAGGGGAGAGAATGCACAAGCCAATGCACTGGCAAAATTGGCAAGTTCTTTGGCGATCCCACCAGATGGATCATTCAGCATACAGCTGATCAACTGACGTCAGGTCCCTAGCATGGTAGAGGAACTTGAAGAAGAAGAACATGAAGTCGCCATGGCGGAAGTAGTCAGCTTACCTGACTGGAGGGAACCTTTCATACAATGGTTTAAATACCAGCAGCTGCCCAAGATGAGAGAAGAGAAGATCAAGTTGATTAGAATAAAGGATTCCTACGAAGTCTGAAACAAAATCTTCTTCCGAATTATGGCTGATGCCAAAAGAAAAGTCCTTCTACAGTGCTTGTCCACCGAGGAGGCTTGGAGGGTCATGAGGGAGGTTGACACCAAAACAGTAGGTGCACATCAAGTGGGGCCAAAGATGAAAATTGAGATCAAGAAGCTCAACTACTATTGGCCAACAATGTTTGACGGCTGTTGCAAATATGTCAAGTCATGTCAAAAATGCCAAGAGCATGTGACGATCCCCAGGCAACTGCTGACACCCATTTTTTGCCAATAAGTTGAGTCATTCTTCTTACTTTTATTTTATTGATGCCTCGAGTGGACCGTTGTGTGTCAGGTTATTTTCTGGTAATTTTTGGGCTTATTTGGTGTAAGGCCTCCCTCTCGGGCTGAGTCTAGTTCAGTTCAGGGCTTGTGTGTCAGCAGAGCTAAGCTATAATGATCAGTGGGTGAGGTGGACACCTTGGACAGCAAGCTGTGTTGCTCAGCGTTTTGTAAGCAAGTTGTGATGCTCAGCGGACCCAAGCTGTACTGTACAGTGGTTTCAAGCTGTTAGGCTACAGTAAGCCACAATCAGATCTGAGTGTGGGGTGGACATAGGTCTCTCGTAGAGACTGAACCACCTAAAAATCCCTTTCTCCGTCTGATTGTTTCATTGTATCTCTGCCTCGATAGATGAATGCCTAGGAACACCATTCAACTTATTTTAATTGTGAATATAATATCACGCATTTGATCTTAGTTGGCTATCAATCAAAGAAGTATATAAAAAGGCATGTCAGAAAAGTTAAGTCACGCCTAGCTGGACTGACATCTCTTGCGTAGAGGTTAGCCTCCGCCCAGTACTATATTTGATTGATTGACTACTTAGATCCATTGAGTGATTCTTGTAGGTATCCTTCATTTCTAGTCAAAATTGTAACTAGGTTTAAATCGGTTCAGAGTGAGGTTTAATTTTAAATTTTCTAAAAGAGTCACTGAGATCCATTCACCCCCCTCTAGATCTAATTCTGAATGGATCACCAATCCTAACAGACATCCACTCGGCTGAGGAGGACTCGGAGTAGCCTGGCAGTATCCTCCTTGGAGAAAGGAAGAGGCTCCAGCTCTTGCCATGGTCGCCAACTTAAGGCCAAAGCAGTGGGAGCTGACTGGCTGGTGCTTGGCGTCTAGGTGTCTAGAAGAGTTGAAGCGGTAGGAGGGTGGATGATGTTGACTGAGAAATTGTTCTACTCAGTCTCCTGGTCGTTGTCTTGCCTCCTATGGCTCCACAGTCACTCGAGAGCTTCTCGATTATCAGTTCAAAACTCGAGCCATTCCGGGATATGTTGATTAAGGCAACCTGTGCCCATTCGCTTGAGGAGCATCTAGCTGGTCTGGTGCATTTCTGGCAATGCTCAGAGTTTCTTCAACAGCTGCTCAAAGCCTTAGGATTGCCATAGAGTTCCCCTCAGCATCCATCTACTCCTAGATTAAGTGTTGAACTTCCTCACAGGACTCGATCAAGTGGTAGATTCTGGCATGAAAAGGGTAGTACTGGGGATGACTGAAGTCCCACTGAGTGTAGTCTGTTGGCAGCTCACGGGCCATGATCTGCCCCCTCTGGATGAGGACATCGAAGAGCCGCCTGGTCCTTTCCCTTGGAAAGGAAAGGGGCATATGGTCATGCCAGGGTCTCCACCCCAGATACTACAGTGAGTGCTCTCCTTGGCTGGTGCTGGGCTCCTCTATTTCAACATCAGAGAGGGAGAATGCGGCCATCATGTGAATCACATTAGCTGAGTAGTGAATCACACGTGTTACTTTAGTGGGTCTGGACCACACATGTGGCTACAGGGGATCGGCGAGACCACTCTTCATTTTGATGTGGCCATCTCAGATCAACTTTTGTGCTTGAGTCTTGAAGATATAGCAATCTTCAAGTGGGTGACCTAGCATGCGATGATATGGGCAATAGCTATGGTCATCGACCTTTTGGACATCATCTGGCTTGCGAGCTTCTGGCAGCTCGATAATCTTCTGAGCCATGCAGAGGTCAAAGAGCATGTTCATGTGTTCCTTCTTGAAGGAGAAGGGTGCCTTCATACGTTCTAAAAAGGAAGGAATAGCTGGCTTGTCTGTGGACTTCTTATCGCAACCACTTGACTCGCCTTCCTTGCTAGCTTTGGCAATGGGGGTGAACTCAATGATATTCACCACTTTACTCGGTTGCATTCTCATGCCTGTTTACCCTTTGTTGAAGTATAGCTTGGGTTGTCGGCAAAGAACATTTCTATTTTGGCAACTGTCGAGTTGAGCTGGTTGAAGCCTCTGATGTTGGTGCTGAGAAGCTTTTCGCTGATCTCGGCTACCAAGCCTTTGCGGCATATGGTAATGGCATCCTCCTAGACTGGCAGATTGATACACCTCATGTTAAGGTCTCACCATCTCTTGATGAAGTCGAGGGCACTCTCGCCCTTCTTCTACCAGAGAGAGCAAAGCTCGGCCTAGGAGATCTTACGCTCGACCGTTTGAAAATGGTTGAGGAATTTCTTTTGGAGATCTACCCAGTCGGCTACCAAATTGGGCTTCAGGTGGGAGTATCATTGAAAGGTCATTCCCGTAAGTGAGGTGGCAAAGTAGTGGAGGAGGTATGACTCGTCCAATGCTAGGTCGCCCATGGCCATAATGTAGCAGGCCAAGTGCTCAGGTGGAGACCCTTGCCCGTTGAACCTTTGTAGCTTCGAGGGCTTCACGTACTCTGAGGGAAACTTTTTTAACTGGTGATGCAGTGGGTAGGGTACACTATAGAGGTCTATAGTGGCGACCCTTTCCCCATACTGGGCAAGCTTCATCTCAATGATCTGCTCGATCATTTGCTGCTGCGCCACAAGATTTTCTGGCACCGACATGTTTGATGCTCGCGGATGAGCTTCTACTAGAGGTGTGTCGAACCCAGCCACCGTCGGGGTTTGAGCGGTTGCTGCTGAGGCATTAGCACCATTGTGCCCAACTGGTAGTGCCGATGCTTCAGCCAAAGGCCTAGAAGGTTATTGAGGGTGAAGGCCTTGCTCCTAAAGAAGGTCTTGTAGGTGGGCCTTCAAGTGTTGGTTCTCCTTCATGAGGGTCTCAAGGGTCACCTCTTGGACCTCATTCGCCAGTGGATCATCGTTGGCTGGATCCGCATTAACAGGAGCACCATGGTCCTCGGTTGGGACCTCTTCAGCATGCTCTGACGCCTGTAGTCCGGCAGAAGTACTGATGTGACTTGGCGACATCGGGGGTTGAGTTTGAGGGCGAGGCCTCTTAAGCTAGGCCAAAGGTTGGTTCAGGTCATCGAACTAGGTCTTGGGTTGTTGTCCAGTGGCATAACACGCGAACACTCGAACCGCGTCATTGATGAGCCAAACCGTCTATTTCTTTTGGGAATGCTTCTTAGAGTGAACTGGTGCCCCCAGTCTATCGAAGACTGAGGTCCGTTGAGGTGGGTCCTCTACTGGGAAACCAGAGTTTGCCTAAGGCAAGCTCAAGGCCAAGTGCTAGTGGTGCCCGACATGAACCATTCTTGGCTTTTACCTATTTAGGTTGGAGAGACTGAGTAGTTGGGTGTCGTTGGACTGTGCCGACGAAGATTCAGTGATGCCCCGAGCGATGTCGCGCCCAGAAGTTCGAAGAGGGTTCTTAGTACGTGCTCTTTGAATGGCTTGAGCCTCCTCTGGGGTAATCGAGATTCTTCTCAGGCTAAGTTGTTGATCTCCATTGTCGTTGTTCTTTTGACTGGACTTAAGAGTCTAGGTGCTAGACTGGTGGAGGTGCCCTCGGTTAGTTGCCGAGACACCAACTTCTTTGAGTTCCTCCTTATCCTCTCGCGTTCATTGCAGGAGGCTGAAGCAGTTCATAGTGGGGATCATAGGCACAACCCGATGTCGGGGTATGGTTGGTTCACCTCCATTGAGACGAATCCTCAAGTCACCGACAAGAATGGTCTTGCTGGAGTTGTTGGTTGCAGCAGCGGGTCACTTGTCTCTTTGGCCGCCACAGCGCTTCTTCTGGGGAGCCCGGGAGGACCCTGCTCTGAGGTGGCAGATAGAGAACACTTGATCTACCATTGCTAGTAGCGTAGTGCTGTAAGTAAAAAGTGTTGGGATCGGCCTTCGAGGCATGGAGCCCATACCGAGAGCCAGTGGCTAAGTGACCCGAGTATAGACTTCTACCCGGGCCGATAGAAGGGTTGCCAGAGCTCGAGGCACTGCTCTTGCACTGAGAACCGATGTCATGGAGAATGCTGGAGTGCCAAAAACTCAAGGTTCTGAACCTACGGTGAGCGTCGGCATTGCTAACATTTGGGGCCAATGGCCCATGCTGGGTGTAGAGGTTACCGTATCCCAAGGCAAAGGGCCTGTACTAGGAGTCGATATTGTTGGATCGTAGGGGTAGAGACCCCGTTGTGGAGCTTGGAGGCCAGAAGCCCAAAGTGGGGAATCTATGTCGGGGGTCGACTTTGATGAGACCTAGAGTTGTATGCCCGAGCGGGGTGGGGGGAGCCTCAAACTCTAGGTTGAGAACTCGTGTTGAGTGTTGGCTCGGTCGGGGCTTGGGTCTAGAAGCCCGAGTAAAATGTTGAGCAGCCCTGAACCTAGGTCCAGGAACCCATATCGGGAGTAGGCTTGGTTGGGACTCAAGGTTGGAGACCCAAGTAAAGTGCTGCGGAGCCGGGGACCTGAGTCAAAGAGCCCGTGTTGGGTGCCAACTTGGCTGGGACTCGAAGTTGGAGACCCGAGTGAAGTGCTCTGGAGTCGGCGACCCGAGGTAAATAGCCCGTGTTGGGTGCCGACTTGGCTGGGACTCGGAGTTGGAGACCTGAGTGAACTATTGAGGAGCTGCGGCCCTAGGGCAAGGAGCCCATGTCGGGAGTTGGACTCGACTGGGACTCGGAGTCGAAAACCCGAGTAGGATGCTGAGCTAGTAGCCAAAGTCCAGGGTGTGGAGCCCGTGTTGAAGATCGACCGATGCTGAACCTGGGAGCTGACGCTCGCCCAGGCGAGAGATGATTTGGGACCCCTGTGAGGGCCAATAGTGGGGGCCCCGAGTCTGCCACTTGGGCGAGCCATTGATGCTGGAGAAGAGCGCGACACGTCAATCGCACAAGCAGGAACAGGAACTGGAATCCACTGCGGAACAGTCACAGGGACCACACCCAGGATGTTGGGTGATCTGATGACAAGGCGAAGTTGTCGAAAGCAATCGACGTCACCAAGTAGCCCACCCGTGCATGGGTGGTGATGACGATGGGGCCATTGGTCACAGCCGCCATGGCTATTGGACTGCTGGTTGCTGGAGTGGGCGACGGTCGAAGACAGTCACCGGGTGCGGTTCGGCTATCAGAATGCAAATTGGAAGCTGTAGGGGAACGTGTGTCCCTCCTCTACCTCTCCTGCAAGGATAGGAAAAGGGCACCACGGCTTCAGGGCAGGCACAAGCTTCTCTTTAGTAGAAAGAAGAAAGGTGGGAGACGTCCCACCGGGCATGCTAACTTTTTGTTTCACCATCTTACGACGATCGATAGCCGGTGACCACAGTGAGAAGGGGAATAAAGCAATAAAGGAAAATAAGGGAGTTGATGTTATCTCGGGGATATTCTCCTTTGTAGCCATATGCCTCTCATGACAGTACCGTACACTCATCTTTTACGAAAGGTCGAGAGGGATCAACTTATACAGAGGTTTTCGAGGGGATAGAGTGACTGGACAAGGCACGGGCGTGCCAGTTGATTTCTCAATGATCACCTATGGAACCAAAGATTGACTGGAGAAGTGTTGCCAAGACTCAACATGTGGGCCCAAGGTATTGGGCAACACGTGGATAGAAAAGGGGGTTTCACGGGTGCAAGTGTGCAGGCGATTGTGGGGATTCGTATATGAGACATCTTTCCCCACTGGCCGTAAGCAATCAGTGTTTATTTACATCAGATTGAATCTGAACACCATTGTTTTGTACTGAAGAAGAGCCTGGATGTGTCTAAAGTCATGGATAGAGGACCCGGGATACCTTGCAGCTATAGGGTGACCATCACACTCGATTGGGAGAGACAATTAGCTGGAGTCGGGAGAACTGGACACACACTGGGTGGTCTAGAGGTAAAACTGGGACCCAGGTATGGGTATGAATATTCAGCTGGTTTCATGCTTTATAGGTGCCACGTGGGCTCTACAAGTGGGCTGAAAGGGCCAAAGTACATCTGGTGCAAGCTGCGGGACAATTCCGACACGTAGGTCGGTCCCCGGGTCGTTGCAGGATAAAGCGGATTATTCGCACGTTTTTACATGGGGCTCTTGTTGGCACTCAAAATATGCTCGATGGTAATCAAGCCTTAAATATGAATGATACGACCCACTGAAGCACAAAAGTCATTAGAGATCAACATATTGAAGCCTTCTCAAGGTGCCAGAGCCTCAAGTCACCCTGTATGAACACTAGGGACCTCACCTCAGAAGAATCGAGATGAATTCGCAACCTACCGGCAGTGCGACCAAGCTTGCCCAATGAACCGGCGTCGACTCCGTCGTGCCGCATACACTACGCCCGTTGTCCGACCAAGGACAATGGTCTACCCAGTGGCCCGTCACCTGAATGAAAGATCCTCCTGAGAAGAAAGAACATCCTTGGTCCTTCAGAACGAGGAACCGCACTCTGTCAGCAGAAGACCCGTATTACTCAGCACGGGTGCGGCTTCTCACCATATTGGGTCCGTTAGCAGCTGAATGATCACCCAGTCGATGCTGAAGTATCTCGGGTGCTACTCCACCCCTCAAGAAGCTTCGAGCACGAGTCATGCTAAGCTAGCAGCACGAACCATAGTGTCGAAGGCCGTGTCAGCGAAAAACCCGCGTGTTCAAGCCGAAGACACACGAAGTTCTGAGAAAGGCCGTACGTCGACCCAAGAGCTTTGTCAAGTCTTCCCGTCAAGGTTTTGTAAGATCGCAACAGGATGAATGGTCAACGGTGACTCCCAGAACCACCCCCGGACCCACCGACTAACCCACGTTAAGCGAACGAAATTAATACGGTGTGCCCCTTAATCCGGCGCCCCTCATTCCGGCGTGCAAAGCTCGCAGATGCCTCTTCCCCCGGCGCGCCATTTCTCACGCAGGATTAGGCTGTCCTATAAGAAGACACTTGGTTCAACCAAGTGAAGGGGGGCTAATTGAGACTAGATAGGAGAAGGAAGAGGCAATTAGAGAGAACTAGTGAGAGAATTGGGAGGAAGGAACCCGATCTGGGGAGAGAGCCTGAGAGCCAATCACGTCTGCTCGTCAGAGGGAGAGAGTTTCCTTGGGTGAGAAGAAGGGTTTCCTGAGCGCCTCTTCACCACCACCGCCTTTCTCTGCTTCGTTGAAGCCCTCTGGCACTGGAGAAGAAGTCCTGATACTCATGGATTCGACCCTTCTTGCCACCTTATTACGTCTTACTTTCATCTAATGTGAGTTAGAATTTTTAAGATTGATACGCGTGTTTTAAACGATGAACTTTCACATTATCAGAGGGACATCCGGATCTAGTTGTAACCAGATGATCTGTCCATGAAGGATAGAGCTTCATGTCCGCTGGTCATATCGACCATTGTTTTTGTTATTGGAACTGTGAAGTCATCCTTCGGACAAACTTTATTGAGGTCTCAGAAGTCGACACAAATGCGGACTTGACCATTTTTCTTTTTGACTGGGACAATATTGGCGAGCCAAACCGGGTAGATGCATGGCATGATGAAGTCGACCTCCGCCATCTTATTGACCTCAGTCGCAACCTGGAGTTCCAACTCGTGGCACATGTGCGCTGTGGTTGTTTGACTTGCGTGGCTGAGGGAGATATAGCCAAGTCATGCTCCGCTACGGAAGGATCTAACCTTGGCATCTCTTTGTATGTCCTGGTGAAGTAGTCTTTGTATTCGAGCAGGAGTTGCTTGTAGTCCTACCTTTCTGCCTCGGTGAGGAGAGCACTAAGGAATGTTCGCTGAGGGGCTTTATCTTTGCCCAGATTAATTTCAACAAGTTCGTCAACAGTCGCCTGGCCACCGTCCTCCAACTCTGGAGGTGCCAGTTGGAAGTTGATGAAATCTTCATCATCAGTGTCGGCTTCGTACACCCGTGGGTCCTTGGAGCCAACAGTTGAAGCTAGTGGGGCTGGAAGATTGTCGCTGCTAGACCCGACCTGAGGTTGTCCCCGGCCATCCATGTCGGACTGACAGCAGTCGGTTGGCATCCCGAGGGCTTGGCTGGAGTTGCCTGCCAGTGCCGGTGATGCCTCGCAATCTTTGTTCTGGGGACCTTCCCCATGGGGAAAGTGTGGTGAACTGGGTCCTTTAATCGGTTGGGAGGCCGCAGGGGTCTCCTTTATCTCAACATCCTCTTGGACGGATGAGGAAGCCTCATCAGGTGCTGAAACTGGGGTACTGGTTCTGGCACGAAGTGGGATTAAAATCTCCTCTCCCTCATCTCCCGAGCCATCGAACTTGGTGTTGGCGACAACTGGGTCGATAGAGAGTTGGCTACCAACTGGATGGGAGCCAACAGGAAGAAATTGAGGAGATCAAGAACAAAAGGGTCGAAGGGGAGACGAAATCCACCCTTCCACGACAGAAGGAAAGAGCAAAAATGACTAGTACGAGAATCCAGGCTCGTCTCATAAGGGGTAGTAGTGGCAAAGTAATACTTCCAAGACAGGTAGAACTGGTGCTCCAATCGCTTCACCTCTACCTCCCCCAGCTCGGTGCAGTTTGGAGCCGACGGTATCACCACCACTCTCATCTCAGGCTCGTCTGGATGCTGGTCCGCCATGGAATCCGAAGAGGAACTTGGGGAAGAAGGCTCTAAAGACTCTGAAGATTCTGGGGGGAGAGGAAGTTGCTGGATCACCACCGCGGTCATCTCTGCCTACTCTACAAACGTCGCCGAAAGTCTCTGCCCTTTCATCTTATCTACACGGCGTATGAAAGCAAAAATGAAGGAGAGCAAAACCCTAAAGTAGTGGGGGTCTAGAATGCCAATACTGCACAACGCTTATATCCCCTCGCTGACAGCGACGCGACATCCTGACCTCCAAGACAAAGGGGGCCTCTTCGTTTCAAATCCTTCAAGATTATCATTATTACGGGCCCAGGTGACCACGACACGTGGCTTCTTAACACAGCCAGATTTCCACCCCACTCGAGCCACGCTGGTCCAAAACCCAACAGCTACTCCTCTGAGCCTGACAAGGCTTGGGAGTAGGAGGGGGACAAGTGGAGAGGGAGATTTCATCAACCCACCTAAGAGCGGCCGAACTAGGTCCAGCGAGACCAAACGAGGCATGGCTCACCTAAGTGACAGTCCACAGGGCCCACTTATGATGAAAGCCCAATAAGTTCACTCGAAATCAAGCCCCTCCTACGCGACCACTAGGCTCGGAGGTCCGAGTGTCAGTCCGGTCGGAGGAAGATTCATGCCCGAGCTATGCCCCATGTCGGGATAAGGGCTGGCGCCCCGCACCCACTTCGAGCGAATTACACCAGAACTATGCCTATCGCCCGAATAGGAGCTGGCATCCTCCATGCTTGGGTCGACCGACGGGTGCTTATCCATGTTGCCATTGAGAGCCCTTTATGAGCAACACAGCTTGCTGTCCGAGGTATCCACCTCGCCCGTTGAGCCTCACAGCTTGCTATCCAGAGAATCAACTTCTCTGTAACCGCTGAGCAACACAGCTTGCTGTCCAGAGGAACCAATCCTCTGCAACGCTGACACACAGCTCTAAAGAATAGTTTAAAAGAAAACAAGAATGAAAAATCACAGCGACTGAAAGCTGGAAGGAATCGTAAAACAAATGTGGCTCTCGCAGGAGCTGACTGGATTGGATCTGATCCAGATTCCAGTAGAGGCAAATCTTTTGCTGAGGCTTTTCTTCCTTTCCTTGAGCTCTCTATCTCTCTCTTTCTTTCTTTCTCTTCTTCAACTTCTCTTTTCCTCTCTGCTGCTCTCTCTCTTTTTTTTACGATCTCACGAACTCTCTTTTCTTCTGCTCTGCTATTCTCTGCAATTCTTCTTCTCAGATTTCTTCTTTTTCGTTTCTCCTCAAATCCTTCTCCTCTCTTCGATTCTCATCTCTAATCTTTTAATCACAGAAGTAGCTTTCTTGTAGAGCTTCATGCCTGGGACCCACGAGCTCACGGATTGGGCGTATGGAGGGTTCATTCCCCCCAAGAGAATTCTGGAATCCTTTAGCCATGTGTCAGCTTCTCGGCGTTGTGGCTAACCACATGGCAGATTCTTCCATTCGGTTCCTCACCTCGGATCACGAACCCTTTAACCTGGTACTTTAACTTCCACGTGGAGTATGCTCACAGGTTGTAGGTTCTCCCACCACATGCTTGACTAGGTGACTGACCTGGCAAGCAAATGGGAGTGTTAGCACAGACTTCATAGAGAGAGGTGCAACCATGCACAGACCTTAGTAATGTATAGGAAGATATGCACAGACCACGAGTATGCAGAAGTGGATATATGCACTGACTTTTCATCGCACAAAAAATGAAGTGTGCACAGACCTTGTATCACACCCGGGTGGTATGTACAGTCCTTGTGTCGCATGAATGAGATATAGTTCACAGACTAGACAGCATATGAATAGATGTGCACAAACTCTAAGTGCCAACAAAACAACCATGCACAGACTCACTTTATGCATAAAGAAGATGTGCACTGATCTTTGTACGACAGACTAGTCAAGTACAGGAGCAAGGGAATGAATTTGAAATGCAAGAGGAAGAACTACTAGTAGAACAAATAGTAGAAAAAGAAATTCAGCCAGCAGATGAAGAGGGTCAGCATCCAAGGCTAGAGACAGCAACCTGAAAAGGAAAGCCAGCAGGTTGAACATTCTGAGCCAGAACAACAACCAGATATTCATGAAATTGATGCTCAAATTCAGGGGGAGGATCAGCCTCTAGCTATTGAACAGCAAATAGAAGTCAGTGCAGAGCAGGAGATTGATGAAGAAGTTCATGATGAGAGTCTACCAATGCAAGGTGCTGAACAAGAAATTGAAAGGGAAGAAGTGCAAGAAGTGGATGTTGATGAAGAACAAGTTCATGAAGCACAACAATCAAGAGAAGTGAATCTGGAATAGCAACTTCATGAATAGGAAGAACAACATCTTTTTGATGAGCATGTCATGCAACAGCTTGATCAGCACATAGACTAGCTCATTGATCAAACAGAACAGCAGCAACAGCAACTATTTGAGGAGTAAAGGGTGGAATAGCAACAAGAAGCTGAAGTGCCATAAGAAGCTGAGGTTGAAGTTCCACAACAAGAGCACTCAGGTCCAACTAGTTACCAAATGATGGGACTTGGCATTCAGCCTCCTCTATCCCCTGAGGAACCTCACATCCCACCTGAATTTCAAGATTCTACTTCAACTGGACCCAGTTCAAGACAATATGTTGTAGAGGTACATTCATCATTGGTACACTTATTGTTGGATCAATTTAGCATAATGAATGCACAATTTATGCATTTACATGCTGCTGTAGAAAGACTAGACACCAGGATGAGGCATGTAGAGCATATTGTAAATAGCCAATGGGAGAAATTTGTCAGAGACAAATACAAATCAGATGAGAGACTCTACAGTTTCTTAGACTCTCTTCTACATGTGTGTGATCAAGCTGGAACCCTAATGAGTAATATGAGATAGACCCAAGCAGATCACTATGCAAAGTCTACACAAATGCTGGTCCATGCATTTGACATTCGAAGGGAACAGCAAGCCATCAGTGCACAGCTAGCTGCAATTCAACAAGAACAAGCAACCCTTTCACAGATGGCACGGCACCGAGAGTATCAAGCCACGGACGACCCAAGATAGCCTTGAACATAGGGTCGATGTCCAGCACATAAAATTCGATGGCCATGGTGAGAGGCCCAAGTTCAGCCTGAAGAGTGACCACCCCATGACATGCCCTTCGTTAATTGTCATATGCTGCGATGGTTGTAGGGGTTGGCCGCAGAAGTTCTTCTGAGAGATTGCAGGCCCTGAGAGTGCTAAGTGGGCACACATTAATTGATGTCCCTATATCTACCAAGGCAGCGTCCACACTAACTTTGTTCAATATAATAGAAATGCAGAGCGGCATCTATCGAGCTTCCGGAGGTGCCAGCTCAGTTTCGAAAAATGTAATTACCGGCCCTTTGGAAATTGTGGCTAGTGCTATAGGGAGGCTATCAACTGCCAAATCTTCGTTGACCATCACCTTTTGAAGAAAGCTTGTCAATGCATCCTGGTGAAGGGTGGACCTCTTGATCAGCTCGAGTATAGATATTTTGGCGAGTACTCTGTCCAGATGATGCAACAGGTCATATTGAGTACCCGACAGAGGTTCAGTTTCTTCTTGTTGATCTGCAGCTGGCTGGGTAGACTGGGGATTAGTAGTAGAAGCATAATTTCTCTGAAACAACTGACCGCTCCGTAGGGTAAGGTTCTGTGCCGGCCCGGCCTCTGATGACGGTAGAATAGGGTGAGCGGGGCGGATAAGTGATGTAGGGTTGGGTGTAGGGTTAGGAGAAGTGATAGCGGGTTATGGTGGAAGGATAATGGATGAAGAGGTAGGCGGGGTGACGATGGGAGTAGATGGGGGTGTAAGGATAATGGGAGAGGGATTGGTGGTAGGTGTGGTGGTGATGATCGGGTTTGGAGTGGGAGGAGGATTAGATGGAAGGGTAATGGCGATAGCGGTGGGGGTGATGAGTAGTGGGTGAGGTGGAGGCATAGGTGTTGTCATGGTAGGGGTGGTGAATGGATGGATGAACTGTATGGCAGATGGAGGAGGGGTTTGGCGTATGGGCGTAAAGATGGGAGAAGTGGAGGGGTAGTTGTGATGGAAGGCGGAGACTTTATGGGTCGTGCCATCATCGTCAAAGGACCATCCGGTCTAGAATGGACCATTCAAGGGGGATGAACGGTTGGGGGCCAACCGCTCAAAAGAACTAACCCCTAGAAACTAAAAGGGATGGATGGTTAGGGCTGGGCCGCCCAAAGCCTAGAGCAGTTAAGGGCTAGCCACTCAAGCCAACCGACCTACTATAGTGTCGGTCAGAACGGTTTTGACCAAACCGCCTGTCTGAACTGACACAAAACTATTGACCAAAGGTCAACTAGGATGAGCGGGTAGAACCTGGCCACTCAACCGAATGGGAAAGATGAACAGCTGAGGACCACTCCTGGCCACTCAAGCCCCAGAGCGGTCTATCGACTGACCACTTAACCTGAAGTCGAGACACGATAGATGGTCCAAAACCAGCCGCCTATGCACCTTAAGCGGTTGCCATTGAACCGCAAAGGCGTTACGGCGAGCAAAACATAGGGTTCGTCCGATCGTGGCCTTTCCACGCCCCGTTCGTGCCGAAACGGAGGGGATACAACCATAATCACCCTGGCAATCACATAGACTCTGACCAGAGTCAAAATGACATACGAATCGCAAGAAACAGGCGATTCTAACGAAATCACCCAAATGGGGTTAACGAGGTTCCCGACTTCCTATCGGCCCAGATAGACCACCATTCAATGCGAAATTAGCAACTATAGAATGCCAACGTTCCAGGGAGTCCATTGACACTAACCGATCGCAGAATCGTCACCATTTTTCAGCGTAGTCTATGAACTCTGAAAATTCACAACGAGCCTAAACTCGCTCATTCTCGCACCATTTAGCCTGAAACTACGAGGGAAGGTGCAGGAAAGGTAGGTGGTCCATCTCCCTACCTCCAGCAAAGAAACCATGCACCGAAGCGACTAATCCATGTCAAAAATCACCCGGAACATGAATGACACCTTCTCGGAATCCACCGAAAGATCGCGCCACGTGACGCTCAAATCGAGGCTCCATCCCGCGAACCGATCACTCCATCGCGTCCCTGCCTTGGCCAGCTCCGCACGGTCACACGCCCCACGCCGAACGGCCGAGAGACGAGAGAAAATGAGAGAGAGAAAGGGAGGTTGAGAATGAGGGAGGAGAGATAGTGAGGTGGTTTAATGTTGACCTGGTACTCGATGATTTCACCTCCAAGGTGACTTTCTACATCATCAATGCCAATACATCCTATAAAGTATTATTGGACAGACCTTGGCTCCATGAAAATTGGGCCGTCCCTTCTACTCTCCACCAATGCATTAAGTATGCCAAGGATGGGGAACAACACATGGTCTTTATAGACTTGTCCCCATTCACTCCAGCAGAATGCAACCTTGCTAATGCTACCCGTTATTTCGGGAGAATCAATCCATACCCCATAATCAAGAGCAAGAGCAATGGCTAGCTCTCAGAAGAAGATGGGGATGACCTTTTGTCCATTGACCAGGAGAAGGCCAAGCTTCAACAGATACGCCTCAACTCCAAGTCAACCCCAGATCACCTTGAGAGGTGCAAAATCGATTTCGAGGCTAATCTTATTAGACAAGCTATCGACAAGAGCATATGCTCCAGACTGCATCCAGCTAGCGTGTGCCTTGGATGAGCACAAGGTCGAGTGGCTCACAACCTTTGTCGTTACCTACAAACGGTAACTCAGAAGCAAGAAGAAGGCTAACAGGGACATGCCCATTGTTTTCTATAAGGGAGACATGACCCCTCAAGTCCCACCGGAAGACGACCCCGGCTGGTCCAAGCAAGTCGATAATACCCCTGAAGCCGTCCAAATATTGGGCGACCTGCCACCACACATCCGGGAGATGTACCTCAAGCAGCATATTCCCCAAGGGCAAGGTTCCGCATGGCGTTAATATTTTCACTGACTGTGGACCCCTTTCTAGGCCCGGTGGCAACCCCCGTTCTCCCACAAAGATACCAGGGGACTCGACTACGACCAAGACCTAGATTTTTATGCCTACTATGCAATCAACTTCGTAGGCCCGATGCGGCCAATCGGTGACCCAGCTATTGTCGACACCAAGTTCGACAGCTCCGGAGACGAGGAAGAGGATATCCTAATCTCACTTGTCGCCAGGACCAGCGCCCCAGTTCAAGCACTCGGTGAATCCTTACCATCCGCCTATAGGGACACCGGGATGGAGGAAGTCCCCAGTGCCTCCCAGCCAATCGAAGACCCTGGTTTGGAAAACCTTCCCTGTGAGGAAGGCTCCATTATCTGTACGGTGAGAAGTTCGAGGTGTTCACTGACCATCAGAGTTTGAGGTATGTGTTCACTCAGAAGGACCTAAACCTCAGGCAGAGGCGTTGGATGGAGTATATGAAGGATTATGACTTCACCTTGTCTTATCAGCCGGGTAGGATGAATGTTGTTGCTGACGCCTTGAGTCGTAAGGTCACGGTCAGTGCCTTGATGATGAAGAAGTGGAGGCTCTGGGAATAAGTGCCCAAAGTGTCATTCAGGCTCAAGATTCCCCAAGAGCCAGGGTTAGCAGTGCTTGCGAGTCTGACTGTTACTCCAGCTATCCGTCGGCAGGTGACAGAGGCTCAGCATGAGGACTCTGAGTTACCCCAGATTTTGACTTTGGCCGATGTGGTGCTCGGCGAGGATGGTGCTGTGAGGTTCCGTGGCAGGCTGTACGTCCTCGCCGAGGAGTAGGTTCATCATGCGGTGTTGCGTGAGGCTCATGGGAGTAGGTACACCATACACCTAGGTGCGATGAAGATGTATCGGAACTTGCGGGGGCAGTTCTGGTGGCCTAGCATGAAGAGAGATATTACCGAGTTCGTGGCCAGGTGCCTGACCTGTCAATAGGTGAAGGCGGAGCATCAACAACCAGGAGGTGTGCTTCAGCCCTTGGAGGTTCCCACGTGGAAATGGGACCACGTGACCATGGATTTTATGGTGGGATTGCCGAGGACTCCGAGTGGGCATGATAGCATTTGGTTGCTCGTGGATTGGCTGACGAAGATGGCTCAGTTGTTACCGATCAGAGTCAGCTGGAGTGTGCCTAAGCTGGCACGTTTGTATGTGGAGCGGGTCATACCCTTGCATGGGATTCCCATTTCCATCGTATCCGATCGAGATCCGCATTTTACATCTGGTTTCTGGGAGAGTTTTCAGAGGGCTCTAGGCACCGAGTTAGCTTTTAGCTCGGCGTATCATCCTCAATCGGACGGTCAGTCAGAGAGGACCATCCAGACCTTGGAGGACATGTTGAGATCGTGTTGCCTAGAGTGACAGGGGAGTTGGTTTCACCACCTACCATTAGTGGAGTTTGCCTACAATAACTCCTATCATTCGAGCATAGGGATGGCACAATATGGGATGCAACGGGTTCAGAACGAGTCATATGCATGACTCTCCCTTTTTGTTTCTTGCCAGATGCAGTAGACTACTGAGATGAAGACACTAAAGCTTGCGAATATGGCTGAGATTGTGGTGGTGGAGGAGGTCTGAACTATTGTGGCTATGAAAACTGAGAAAACTAAACAGGTTGCTTCGGCCTTTGAGGATAGTCACGAACCACGTGTCCAACCTGATCACATCTGAAACATACCACTGGCATTGAACAAGGTCTGCCTGGATGACTACCACCACACCTCGGACACGGTCTTGGCTGACTTGCTACTGATCCTTGTCGCTGGAAAGAAGAGGGTGCTACTTGTTGCACGGTACCGGAAGAAGCTTGTCAGTCATACTACTTCTTTGATTTCTTGAACATCTGTTTGAACTTGGACTTTGTAAAAGAAGTGCCACTGGTAGCAGGAACAGAAGATGGGACTCTTGTCACACTCGGCTGACTGACCTGCAAATGCTGCACACTCTGTTGAACTGGCTCCACTTGGGTTCGCCCTCAAAATATTACTATATCTAGCTCTAGTGCTACAGCTGCCTGACATGCCGCATCCATTTCTGCCACCCTAGTTGCAATTAGAGGCTGCCTTAACTCTGCCTTCAACCCACATAGAAATTGCTCAGTTTTTAACCCTTCATCAACAAGAATATGAGGAGCATAGCGACCCAATTCCATGAATTTATTGCGATACTACAAGACTGTGATATCGCCTTGAGCCAATTCCCTGAATTGATGTATTTTGTCCATCCTCAAGTATGCTAGACTATATGTACGCTCAAACAAAGTGACGAATTCTTGCCAAGTAATTTGTCGAAGAGGACGAGACCTGAAAGTTACCTCCCACTTCGTGGTCCACCACGCGAGTGCTGCCCCTTGCAATTGGAATGTAGCCAGCATCACTTTCTCATCTTCTGCTCATTCCATGGAATGGAACACATGCTCAGTCGCGTCTAGCCACACTCTCGCTACATCTGGATCCACTTGCCCATCATATGTTGGTGGGTGGAATAGAAGAAATTCTTTTAAAGCTCTACCACGACCACCTTGAGGCACGTCAT
Source organism: Amorphophallus titanum (assembly GCA_024336825.1). NCBI lineage: Eukaryota > Viridiplantae > Streptophyta > Magnoliopsida > Alismatales > Araceae > Amorphophallus > Amorphophallus titanum. The sequence goes on along the minus strand of JANBPO010007398.1, from coordinate 167,153 downwards.
CACCAGGTAATGCGGGCAATAGAGCAGTGAGGCATCTGCTTAGCAACAATGAAACAACTTTTATGAGCATTAATCCTCTGACCAGAAGACATTTCATATCTTCCCAAGAAAAGAAATAGATGTTTAATTGAGGACACTCCACCATTCATAAAAATAAGAGAGTCATCCGCATAAAGAATACATGAAATAGGCTGCACCCCTCGAGGAAGATGATAGAACTTACATAGACTAGCAGAGAATAAGTGATTGAGACCCCTGCTCAATACCTCTTCAGCAAGGATGAATAAGGCAGGGGATAAGGGGCCCCCTTATCGAACCCCTCTACTGGATTTGAAAAATCCACGAACTTGACCATTAAAAGATATAGAAAACTAGCAATTGACTAGCATTTGAGCAATTAGTGAAACAAATCTATTGTAGAACCCAGATCTTTTAAGTGCCATGAAAAGGAAATCCCATTCTATACGATCACAGGCTTTAGCCATATCAAGCTTAAGAATCATGTTATGTCCTTGTTCCATCTCCGGAGGGTCCGTCGGGGCCGGTGTGGGCAGTGACCAGAGTGAGGGGTAGGATACAGCCACGGGAGAGATGCCGAAAGTTAATGGGCCGCGGGCACCCCCTCTCATGACCGTATCCGCCTCAAGGCGGCACCGTGCACTCACCTTTTATGGAGAGTCGAGGGGAGACCGAGCGACACAGGAGGTTTTCCCAGTTAACGGGAAACGTGGCTACGATGTGGGCGTGCCAGTCAATTTCTCAACAATCACCCGTGGAACTGAACATTTAACTGGGGATGCACCGCCAGGGCACGGCACGTGGACTCGGGGGATGAGCGACACGTGGAGGAAAGAATGGTTCTGTGGGTGCAAGTGCACAGGCGACTGTGGGGAGTCATGTATAGGACATCTTTCCCCACCGACCGCAAGTAGTCGGTGTTTATTTACATCGGATTGAATCCGAAGACCTTCATTCCATGTCGAAGCAGAGTCTGTATTCCTGAAGCTCGGGATGAAGACCCGAGAGTACTTTGCATCTGTAGGTTCATCTCGGACTGGGTCGTGTTGGCCGGGGGTGAAGGGTGCTGGGGGTTCACGCTAGGTGACACAGAGGAGCATTGCGAATGTTTCTTTCAGGTCCTCTAAATGCTCAGTCGCTCAGAGGCTTTTGATGAGCATGTCATCGATGTAGGCTTCTATGTTGCGACCGATCTGAGCATTGAACATGTAGTTGACGAGGCGTTGGTATGTGGCTCCAACATTCTTCAACTCAAAGGGCATACACATACAGCAGTAAAGCCCATAGTCAGTGACTAAAGCTATTTTATCCTAGTCAGGTTCATGCATGCTGATCTGGTGGTACCCAGAGTACACATCCAAGAAGCTCAGCATCTCGTGCCCAACTGTGGCATCAACCAATTGGTCGATTTGTGACATGGGGAAGCTATCTTTTAGGGTGACTTTATTAAGGTCCATGTAGTCTACACACATAAGCCACTTCCTACTGTTCTTGGGGATGAGGACCACATTAGGAACCCAGTCTGGGTAATGGGTAGGCCGTAGGAGTCCTGAGTGTAGCTTCTCACCCACTTGTTCCATTATGATCTCTTGTTTCTCGAGGTTACAATGCCCCCTGCATTGTTGAACCAGGAGGCAACCCGGATCCAGCCTCAGCTTGTGGGTTATGACCTCTGGCGGGATGCCTGGGAGTTCATCCTTAGACCAGGTGAACACATCCTGATTGTTGATCAGGAAGTCTTTGTAGTCCTCCTTTTCTTGTTCGGATAGCATGGTGCCGATGTGGAGTGTTCTACTGGAATCTTCCCCTACCTGAATGAGGTAAAGATCTTCGATCGGGGTGCTATCTGGCCCAGGGTCCTCTGTACCCATTTTCTTCTTGGGGGGAGTCTCTTCAGCTCGCCTTTCCTTGGTGGAGATCAGGTAGCACCTCCGTGACTCCCCCTGGTCTCCCCGGACATCCCCTACTCCGCAAGGGGTAGGGAATTTCAGCTTCTGGTGGTCGGACGAGGCAACGCCCCTCAAGGTGTCGAGGATGCCCCTACCTATTATGGCGTTGTACTCGGTCATCCTGCGCACAATCGTGAAGTCTACCTAGAACGTCACGTCTTTAGGGGCAACCCCAAACATGATCGATAATGATATACATCCCTTGGGGAGGACGGTTGTGCCAGAGAAGCCATATAGGGGTGTGTGTAATGGTGTTATTCGTGATAGATCCACCCCCATGAGCACAAGATAGTCGTAAGAAATCACATCGAGGCTATTTCCATTATCAACAAGGATCTGTCGTACAGTACATTGGTTAATGGTCATGGAGACCACAAGAGCATCGAAGTGAGGAGTGGTCACGCTTTCAAGGTCGTCATCTGAAAAGATGATTGGATCCTTGAGATGATCTTGAGTAGTGATGTCATGGTGGCTTTCGTCGCCTTGATCCATGAAGTTTAATCTTGACGCGTACCTATGACATCTCTTGGAGCTATCTCTGCCCGATGCCGACCCTCTAGAAATCATCATGATCTCTTTTCCATTGGCCCAGTTGTCGATGGGCGGGGGGGTCCACTCCTGATGTTACTTCTCTATGGCCTTCGCTATGAACTTATCAAGGAGTCCTCACCTGATGAGGTCCTCGATAATGTCCTTGAGCTGGATGCAGTCGAACGTATCATGACCGTGGTCGCGGTGGAAGCGGCAGTACCTCCTCTTGCTCCTAGTCCTTGGGTTGGACTTCATCTTCGGAGGCCATTGGACATAGGGCTCCTCCCGGATCTCTATCAGGATCTGCTCGGGTGGAGTTGTCAGGGTTGTGTAATGCTAATATTAGCCCCTCTCTCTGGTATCAAGGCGGTGGCGGTGTTCTCGATCGCACTGCTCTTGTTTGCTCCTCTCTTCCTGCGAGGACTCAGTGGGTCTTTTCTGATCGAGTTGACTAGTTTCGACCGTACGACCTACTAAAATAGTGTTTTACTCACAACTGGCATTCTTCTGAGCCAAGGAGAGGAGGTCCATCAAGGTCATCGGGGCTTTTACCCCGACTGAGAGCCGAAGGATGGAGTCTCGAGTCCCTTGCGTTAGGGTGTTGGTGGCGAAACTAACGTCCAGGAGAGGGATGCAAAAAGCCTCTACCCAAAAATGGGACACGTAGTCCCAAAGGGTCTCCTCGAGTCACTACCTAATGGCAAGCAGGCTTACCGCCGACTTGGCTTCCTTTCGATAGCTCATGAAATTCTCCTTGAATAGCTTCTTCAACTGTTGGAGGGAGGTAATGGTCCTAGCTGGCAAGGACTCGAAGCAGGTCTAGCCATTCTCTCGGAGAGCGGTGACGAACGCCAAACAATTCACGATGTCTGAGTCCTACTGGAACACCAGGTTCCACTTGAAGCTATGCATGTGGTCAGCCGGGTTGGTGGTGTCGTCGTAGGGGGTAAACGATGGTAGTTGAAACTTTGGAGGAATGGGGGCCTCCATGATGTCCTTGAAGAAGGGGGCGTGGAAGTCAATGTCGTCATCGATCAGCCCCTAAATTCTTGTGGCATGTAGAACGTCACCCAGATACCAGACTTTGTCTTCTATCTCACATTCTACTTCCTCGTAGAGTCACAGTTGCTGAGCCATCTCTGGGTTGGAGTGGAGCGAGCTGCGGGGCCTTGGTGTGGGCGAGCTGCGCGGATGCCGGGCTTGCGCAGCAAAGGCGTGGGAGGGCTCTCGTACTCGATGAGAGTCTGTCACGGTCAGAGCCCCCCCATTCTGGGACAGCTCTATGGGGGTGCGATCCTACCCTATCGGTTAGTTGTGGAGGCCTTGGCAGAGATCCGTCAGGGCTTGGAGCTGGCAAGGCACCTCCGTCAACTCGTTGAGGGTGGCGTCGCGTTGTGGCCGCGTGGACGAGGATGCCTCCTGTGACCCTCAACGGGAACTATAGACCTGGTGGGATCCTCAGCCATGGTTGCTGGTGCTGTGATAGCTCCCACGGGGTGCCATGGCTTTTCGTATTATTCTCACAAATGGCGCCAAAAAATGTAGAGGTGAAAACATGATCTCCCGAGCCTCATACCACACTGTTAAGATTTGTTTGGTTGAGGAAGAACGACTAGCCACCCGTTGAAGCCTACAAACACTGGAAAGAATGCGTCAAAAGGAGCCCTGAGTGTTAATCCAGGGGTCAACCCTCCGATGCTTAAGTAAGGCCTATGTTGGGTGAGGATTGATGCATTACGAGGTCCTTTGTTAAAACACACACAGTGACCAATCTCAAAATTTACCGAACTAGCAATAAAAATTAATAACGTAATACTACGACGAGTCCGAGTCAAATCCATGAAGAGGTTTAGTTTTACAAATTGAAGATCTTATGTTCTAGGCGGAATGTGAACTTAGATAGTTATATGCCCCTCTGTCAACACCCTCTCCCCCGCTCACAACTGTCGTCCCGTCCCCCTTCCAGCCACGGACACCTCCTTGCGAACCACCTCTCACTCTCACGATCTCCCTCCCTACTCTCTCTCTCTCTCTCTCTCTCTCTCTCTCTCTAACTCACAGCCCCCGGCCGACCTCCTCGACTTCACCTTCTTTCTCTCTTTCTCTAACCTGCACAACCACACCCCCCTTGGCATTTTCTCAACCCCCCTCACCACCGACGTATTCCCTCTCTCTCTGGTTTGATAAAAACCGGCGGCCTCTCCCTCTGCCACACACACCCGCGAGACCCCTCCCTCTCACTGTCTCTCTTTCTCTCGCCTTCCCACACACCACCATAGTGACCCCTTCAACCCCACGGCCTCTCTTTCCACCACTATGCCAACCACTGTGGTCACCCTCCCGTTGCACCCCTTGCCACCATGCACTCTCCCTCTCCCCTCACCAAGCCACGCCTCGTGCCGCCGGCTACCTCCTCCTCCACCTGCACTCCCTACGCCGGCCACTTCCCTGCCGTCGCTGACCACCCCGCCCTCCTAACCACCTCCAAGAATCTCTCTCTCTCTCTCTCCCCCACGAGCACCCACCTCACCTCCTAACACTGTCGCCGCCCCCCCTAACGCCACAGCCGCCGACCCCCGCCGTCAACCCTCCTCTCGCCACCTCCTTCTCTCTAACACCCTCGCGGACCACCCCCTACCGCCAATGGCCTCACTCCCTGCGTTGAACCCCCCTCCGTCTCCCTCTCTTTCACTCCCTTCTCTCCATCTCTCTCTTCTCTCTCTAACCACCGACCTCCCTTCTCACCATGGTAACCCCCTGCCACCTTGCTCATTTTCCTCCCGATCCCACCTTCCTGCCCACAGCACCCTCCCTCTCACGTCCACCCCACTCTTCCTCTCACCAACACACAGATCGCCCACACCTTACACCTCACTGCCGGCACACCGCGCTCACCCCCTCTTTCCCTCCACCCACACGACCCTGCTAACACTCACGCCGGAAGTGGCGCCCGGGGGGGGGGGGGGGGGGGGGGGGGGGGGGGGGGGGGGGGGGGGGGGGGGGGGGGGGGGGGCGGGGAGCCTAGTTGCTGCCAAAATCTAGCCGCCACTTGGAGTGAAGGTCTAGGGAGGACCGCCACTCTATTTTTGCATCTACCGGGGTTTCTAATGTGTCGCGTGAGCCTCCAGATGAGTGGTTTTTAGTCCCTTCTTGTGTTTGGCTCGAGGGATGTCTTGAGTACCCCGTGAGAGTCATGTAGGCGCCAAGGGGCCCCGGAGGAGTGATCTTACCTTGACTTGTGTGTCCGTCTGACCCTGGGGTTTTCAGACCCTATCCATGTCTCAACTTTTGTGCTCCGTTGGTCTGCGTCACCGAGAGTTAGTGTGGTGCAGTGGGTTGTTCCCGCACCTCGTCAGCGTGACGAGTGGTGATTTCTGTGAGTTAGAGTCTTACCTCCAGTCACTCGTCCACGAGTCGTAGCTTTCCTACGCATGCGTGTGCGGACTCACTTGGGAGTGTTGGAGAGCATGACCCAGAGAGACGGTTTGTAGGCTGGTTACCGTAGGGCCCCTTGCCTTTGCAGCCTGCTTTTGGGCTGGGGGAAAACCAGCTAGAGTGCCTGACCTAGAGCGCATGATCTGTATGTGCACACATGGTTGAGGGCGTCGCATCCGCGCTGACAAGTGCGACCCCAGCTAGTCCATATTCATGGTACTTGTTGTGTGTCTCAGTCTCCGCCTGGGACGTGTAAGGAGACACTGGGATGCTGCGTAAGACGTCAGGAGACACTTCCAGTCTTGCTTCTAGTGGGTGGTGCTCCTGTCTTCTGGCTGGTATGGACTTATTTTCCCATTGGACCATGGCTAGTTTGTTCAGTGTGACATGTGGTGGGTACGGTTAGTGGTAGTGAGTTTTTCCATTTATTTATTGTTGCTACTATCGTACTTTTGATTAGGTAGCATTACTTTCTGTGCTAGTACGTACCTTGCTATCTTGGTTCTCGTGTTGCGAGTTGGGGGTCCTCAGGATCCCTACTAAGCCTATGAAATGAGGCCCACCCCTGTGTTTTCAAGTGAGGCCAGGTTAGCGAGAAGCGTGCCCGAGGATCCGTATGGCTCTAGCAACTGATGTTAGTTGCCAGAGCCAGGTTATGCCTCGTGTACTTGTACTTTTCTTTCTATTGCTTCAGGGGCCTCATTAGCCTCTTGGGTGACTTCCCCAATTCCTGGTAGCGGTAATTCGATGCTACATCGGGTTATCAGTATCCGGAGCTCTGGGTCGTTACAATTGGTATCAGAGCGGTGTTGAGGAACATGTAAGGAATCGAAATTACACAACTATTGTCCAGAATTAGTCCAATTACACTGTCCATTGCCAGCTTAGGATATTTTTCGTATGATTAATAAATTTTTCTGGTTCTTATTTATTTACTAGTCATTTCAACATGCCACCTTGGCGTCGGAGAGTCCCGGTTCCTCAGGAAGCGAGTAGTGTCCCTGCTCCAGCTCCCATTGTCCCGGCACAAGAGGATGCGCCTGGCAGTCGCGGACGGGCATTAAAAGAATTTTTGCTATTTCATCCGCCGACCTTTGAAGGCCAGATCGATCCGGATGCCGCCAAAATTTGGTTGGACGTCACCGAGCACGTGTTTCGTTCTATGGAATGCGCAGAAGATGAAAAGGTGATGCTCGGTACCTTTCAGCTACAGGGCGCGACGCTGACCTGGTGGAATACTGAGTGAGAAGTTTCTTTCCAATCCCGCCTACTCCGCTAGGTCTCGTGGACTGAGTTCGTCACCACCTTCGAACTCACTTTCAGCCCGACTTATCTCCGCATGGATAAAATGCATCAGTTTTTACAACTTGTCCAGGGAGGGATGTCAGTGCTTGAGTATCGGAACAGATTCATGAAATTGGGCCGTTATGCGCCCCACATTCTTGCAAATGAGGCATTGAAGATGGAGCAATTTCTGCGTGGCCTCCGTGCTGAGTTGAGGCAGCCGCTGATTGTTGCCCGTGTTACCACTATGACTGAAGTATATCAGGCAACAGCAGCGTTGGAACTGGATTTGGTAAGATCTCTTGTCCCTTCTCAGGCATTATTGGTTCAGTCGACAGCTCAACTTCCTTCGGGTTATCTGCCTCCTGTTCCAGGATTTCCTTCTACCACTCCTGCAGCTAGTGGTGCAGCTTCTTCTGGCAAGTCCCAGTTCAAAGGATTCAAGAACAAGAAGAGATACAAGAAGCGATTTGATCGGCAGGCTTCGTCTGGTGCTACCCAGCAGTCAGCTTTCTCAATTCCTCAGTTTCAGATTTTAACACTTGACAATGCTCACATGAGTTTCCAGCATGCACAAGATGTTCAATTTTCTTTTTCAAATGTCTATTCTCAGATCCAAATTTTTTACATTTTTCATATCATGACTCATATGTAATTTGTCATTATTCACACATAAGGAATTCAGTTTCAGATTGTACCTCATTATTGTCATCTTCATTTGCCATGAAGGAGAGGTTCTGAACTAGCTCATCCAGTTCATCTTCATTCCCAAATTCCTCCTCATCTTTATCACTCCAAGTGGCCACCATGACTTTTGATTTCTTGAACTTTTCTTTCTTGAATTTCTTCTTCAGATTGGGGCACTCACCCCGCATGTGACCGGGTTTCTTGCACTCGTAGTAAATTACTTCCTCTTTCTTGCTACTTTCACCTCTATTCGGACCTTGCCTTCTTGGTCCCTTTCTAAATTGACCACCGAAGTTTCTGGTCCTTTTGACTAATCTCCTTACTCTTCGTGTAATCATGGCAACTAGCTCCTCATCTTCAGTGTTACCAGTGGAGTCATCCTCATACGTCATCAAGGAGCTAATTAACTCATCAAGAGTCATCTTGCTGAGATCTTTGGAATCCTCGATGACAGTGGCCTTTGTTTGCCACTGTGGTGATAGAGATCTCAGAACTTTCCTGATAAGCTCCTTGTTCAAGTATTCCTTACCAAGGCCTTTCAGTCCATTCGTTATTTCTATCAACCTTGCAAACATATCAGATATGGACTCGTCTAGTTTCATCATGAATAGCTCATAGTCTCGAATCAGCAGGTTTGCCTTGGTTTCCATCACTTCTAATGTTCCTTCGTAGATTAGCTATAGCTTGTTCCACATCTCCTGTGCAAAAGAACACATGGAAATATGTGAGTATTCGTTAGGATGAATGACACACTGAATTATATTCATGGCTTTAAAGTTTGCTGAGTACTTCTTTATATCCTCATCGTCCCACTCATCCTCATTTTGAGACAAAGTATACGGACCCTTGCTAATGACGCGCCATACGTCAAACTCTTGGGCACGTAGAAAAACATACATTCTGTTCTTCCAATAAGGATAGTTTGATCCTTTATCACAAGGAAAGAGAAAGCACTCTATTGGGATCTAAAAGTAAGCCATTGCAGTATAAAATAACTTAAACATGGTGGATATGCAACATAGAATGCATTAGGAAATGAATTTACCACTTTCAGCATAGCAGAGAATGTAACGCGTCTATCAAGGGCCGTCACAATGTGTGACGGTCTAAGGTAGGTGCGTTACAAGACAGTGACGTGCCTCCTTAGGACCGTTACACTCACCTGAACTAATGAAAATCCACAGTTTTAACAGGACTGTAATGCACCTGTAGTGGCATGCTACAAGGCTATGATGGTCGCACGATAGACCGTCATGCCAACCACCCTATCTAAGTTAAATAGGGTCAAAAGGGCTGTAACGGAGTGAGGGTCATCCGTTACACTACACGTGATGCACCTATAGAGGTCCGCCATGGTCACGTAACGCACCCGGTGAGGGGCGTCACAAGTGTGACGGTCACTGGAATGGCCGTCACACCGTCTGGGTTACGAACGGGTTTGGTTTGAAACCGAAACACCCTCCAGTCGATCGAAATCGACGGGGATCGCTACAAAACCTGTTTCCCTGCTATCACACGCATCCACAACATCAATCCACAGCTATAAAACATAGCGACAATGCACATGGAGGATTAAAACATAAAGAATAATGTTCATGGGTTGAAAACCAAAATTTGACGATGGGCATGCTTACAAGACATAGGGCGATCTGCATGTGATAGGGAACGCTCCTAGGGAGGTCAAGAATCCATCCCCCTACCTCGATCGAGCTAAAATGGCCGTCCGGGCTGCATGCAAGAGCTGGAGATGCCACGCCCCTCTCGCTCCGTCTCACCTTCACGGGCCGCGATCGGCGTCGAGGTGGGTGTCAACATACTCCACTCATCGCCATGAGTCCAACGGCACCCTCCACGTCCCAATCTGTCGTCGTCTCGCCCGAACCCCAGAGGAGAGAGAGAGAGTGGCGATCGTGAGAGAGAGAGTGAGAGAGTGAGATGGGAGAGAGAGAGATCGACGAGAGTGAGAGAGAGGGGTGGGGGGATTTGGGTTAAAAACTTTTAATATATTAATTTTTTTATTTTAAAACCTTTTTTCGCTGCTGTGATTCCGGAACCGGCTTCACGGCAACATGATGTCTCTTCGGAGGGTCCGGACGGGACGTGTCCTCCAGGACTTCTTCGGTTGAAATTGTTGTCGTTGCTGGGCTGGCGGGGACACACGGGCGTGCAATTTTGCACGTCCACACCTGTCTAGTCACTCGTTACTGTAGTTCTTGTTCTGGTTCAGAGCGTACCTCGGTCTCTGCCATTCTAGGCATCCGTAGAGAGGTACTTGAGGCGTAATGTAAGACGTTACTGGACGCAGCTAGCTATTTTTCTAGTGAGGAGGTGCTTCCGTCACATGACATGTGACTCTCATGTTTCTTACACGTTGTGACCTTCCCAGGTTAGCCCTCTCGTGGTCTTGCCCGAGGTCAGTGTTGTGTCGTGTACATGACGTTCTAGTCATGTATGTGTGGTCGTGTCTAGAAGAGCGTGCATGATAATCGAGTCATGTATGCTTTAGGATTTGTCTTGCCTGTCTAGGGCCTTTACCCTTTTTCTTGTAGGTCTTTACCTGCTTGGTGTCTTATCGACGGATCGGTGACTCCTGACTTTGTCAGTTCAGAGTTTGCCCTCCTGTTGCCGCCTGGAGTAGCCTAGGGAGCCGAGGTTAGTTCAGCAGTCATCCTTCGCTCGGTACGGCTTCTTTTCCCTTTTCTTTTAGCTCCTCTACTCCTTCAGTTTCCGGCTTTCTTTTATAACTTTGTAGTTTAACTTTTCCTGCTTTACTACTCCTGTTGTTTTAGCTATTGTTCCGTGTTACTGCATTATTTTCCAGTGGGGATCCGCGTGACCCCTACTGAGCCAGTGACACGAGACTCACCCCTGCTTTTTAGGTGGGTGGCGTCGTTCTACTTCCACAGTTCCTGGTGTGGCGTGTCCGTAGCTGCCAGTCGTACCTACATTGGGCTTCCCCCGACCTCAGTGTACATCTTTCCTTTTCTATTGATTGTACTGCTTGTCTTTCCTTTGGACTGGACTCTGGTATAATTGTTAAATATTTAAACTATTAATTAAAAAATAATTTTATTTCTGCTACTTTAGCAAACCGATCTAATGAAATTTAATTGCTTACTGTTATATCTCTGTGGCTTCAATTTAGGCATATGCCACCTCCAAAGAATCTGAGAGGAGTTAGAGGTTTGATTGGGAGGTTGCAATTTATTCATTGGTTTATGTCCCAACATTCACAAAGGTGTAAACCCTTCTATGAGCTGACCAAGATGGGAATCGAGTTTCGTTAGGATTCTAAGTGTTAGGAAGTTTTGAAGGATTGAAAGAATATCTGGCTAATCCACCCATCTTAATACCACCTACCCCAGACAAACCTCTGATTCTTTACATCTCAGTCCTGGATGACTCTGTAGGAACTATCCTAGCACAGACAGATGAAGAGGGTAAGGAAAGGGTAACCTACTACTTGTCTAAACTTCTCAACCCTTGTGAGCAGAAGTACACAGTCATGGAGAAAACTTGTGCCACCCTCATTTGGGTAGTGTAGAAATTGAAACACTATTTTCTTGTTCAGGAAGTCCAATTGATTGCTTGAATGAATCCTATCAAGTATCTCTTGGAGAATTCTATCCTCACAGGTAGGCTAGCAGGCTGGCAAATCTTTCTATCATAGTTTGATATCACCTATGTTCAGTAAAAGGCGATCAAAGGCTACACCATAGCCGAGCATCTCGCCCACCATCCTCTCCCCAAATTTGACCCTATTCAATCAAAGTTTTCGGATAAAGAACTAATGTCCATCAACCAATCAATTGATCACATGTGGACATTACATTTTGATGGAGCTTTGAATTTTCAAGTGAGAGGTGTCGGCATTGTCCTCCTATCACCTGAAGGTCTCACCATCTCACAGGCTTTTCAGCTCGCATTCCCTGTTACTAACAACATAGTTGAACATGAGGCTCTTCTAGCTGGGCTAGAGGCCGCTCATTCTTTTGGTGTCACAAAGTTACGAATTATGGGTGATAGTCAACTCATTCTCCGCTGGGTACTCACCAAGTATCGCACCCTCAATCCAAAACTCAAGCCCTATCCGGAGCTCACTTCTGCCTATGCTAAACTATTTACCAAGTTGATGTTTGTCCATGTCCCTCGTGACCAAAATATTCTGACCGATGCCCTTGCCTCATTGGCATCATCATTAACCTTCCCTCTAGGTAGACACTTTGAGTCTATCATCATTCACAGGTACGACACGAAGTGTGAAAACATAAAAACAACACGAAGTATGAAAACATAAAAACAACACGAAGTATGACAGACGAAATGACACGAGGTATGGAAGAAGATAAAACGACACGAAGTGTGGAAGAGGGTAAATCGACATGAAGTGTGAAAACATAAAAACAACACAAAGTATGAAAACATAAAAACAACACGAAGTATGACAGACGAAACGACACAAGGTATGGAAGACGATAACATGACACGAGCTATGAAAAAGTGAAGATGACACGAGGTATGAGTAAAAAACTGCACGGGGTGTGAAAGATGAAAGAAAACAACATGAAGAATGGAAGGCAGAAGGATAACATGAAGTATGCTTTTCGAAACTGACACGACGTACATGTTTCGAAAGCAAAACCTGCACGACGTGATGAGACTTAGAAAACAACACGAGGTTGGCTAAGAAGTGCACGAGGTAACCCTTCCAAAAACTAAACGAGGTGTGTGTTTTAGAAAGAGTACACGAAGTAAACAAAAGTGACACGAACATGTATGAACAACACGGACTAAGAATGACACTAAGTTCACAAAAATAACACGAACATATAACAACAACACAGACTAACATGAAGTATCACCATCGTGTGTGCAAACCTACACGAGGTATAATTTTCCAAACCATGCATGCGGTAAATGATGCACGAATTGTGTTACTTAGCTCGCGTGCAGAACGCAACAATAATTTCAAAAGTTGTTCACGTGCAGGTTTTCTACTGTCAGACTATGCAAGTGTAGACCTACTTTAATGCACACTTATATGCATGAACTCAAAGTCTGAACTACTAAACCTAGAACATGCATGAGCTGTGAAGTGTGCACGAGGTGTGTAATACTCACAACCAAAAACCAACACGAAGAAGGAACACTGTTCATGCACGAAGTATAAACGCTTCCAGCTAAATGTGCATGAACAAAAAATTTGCCTAAGTGACATGTCTGCGCGAGGTATAAACACCTTAGAAAAATGCACTCGAGCACACACATTGTGCTATATTGCTCTTTTGTTACTTTCATCAAAACACCACTGTGCACGAGGTATGATAGGACAACGGAATATGCACTCGTGCACGCCCTACACAGGGATCCGTAGGTCTGTTAGGAAAAAATATGTGTAAACTGTAAAATGCGCTCCGGGCCCCCCAAAAGTGATCTGGAACTCACGGATCTAGATCCGAAAAATTTCTAAAAAATCCAAGACATTACACTTTACCTTGTTGCTGCTACTGGCTGTTGCTGCTGCTATATTGCTACTGCTGCTCATGCTACTGTTACTGTTGCTTGTTGCTAGCTGCTGAAGTTGTTGTTGGCGTTGCTGCTAGCTTTGCTATTGCTGACTTTGCTTAAGCATCCTAGTAGCTTGCAATTATTGTTGGCTGCTGCTATTGCTTCTGTTGCTGGCCTTGCTGAAGCAGGCTAGTTGCTTGCAAGTTGTTGTTGTTGCATGCTGCCATTGTTGTTCTTGATGCTATCACTGGCTACTGCTATTGCTTCTATTGCTGGCCTTGCTGACACTGCTTAATGCTGCTCTTGCTGCTTGGATGCTTGGCTTGATGTGTTGCTTGTAGATGCTAGCTGTTGCTGATGATGATAACTGATGTTGTTTTGTTGTTGTTGCTGCTAGCTGTTGATGCTGCTAGCTGATGTTGATGGCTGCTATGTTGTTGCTTGTTGCTGCTAGCTGTGGCTGCTGGGTTATTGCTGCTGTTGCCGTTGTTGCTTGCCTTGCTACTTGCTACTGCTGGTGTTGTTGTTGCTACTGATGTGTTGGCTACTACTGCTGCTTGTGTTGCTGGCCTAGTTGAAGCTTATTGTTGTTTGTTGATGCTTGCACTGCTGAGCTTCAGTTGACCTCGGTCTGAAGGTCACAGTCCCCAACTGCACCTCATTTAAATGAACGTGGTTTGTCGAGTGGTCGTGTTCTTGGTGGGTCGACTCATAGTCTGCCTGGCTTGGCAATCCTCAGACCAAGGAGGTTGACCGACTTTGTCCCTCGCGCTCCAAGTTTTGAACTCCGTCCTTCACGAGCAATCCTCAGACTGGTACATAGGCTGGAACTGAAGCGGTACTAGGGCTTGGAATAAACTGGGACTGAGGTGGGATTGGCTGGATGAAGAGGACCCGGGGGGGGGGGTTCGCCCCCACCTGGGCCCGGCCACGCCTGGGGAGAACTCCCCCTCGGGGCAGGTTGTCGCCAAAAGGGGCACCACCGAGGGTTGTTCCTCATTGTGTGTAGGGGTCATTTAACAGGGTTGGGTCCCCAAGACGTTGGCGTTGATCCGTGGGGGCCACTTGCATAGTGTCACCATTGTCACTCGCAAGGTGTTCGGGAAAATTCTTGATACACACTGGGTTACTGAACGGTTTGGCCAATGGGTTTGTCTAGCTTAGGTCTAGCCCCAGGGTGGGGATAGTAACTTGTAGTAATTGAGGGTAGGCATCTTAGGCGTGAGGGCTCGGCCTTGGCGAGACATGCCGCGTTGCATGGCGGGTTGACGAGCGGCCGTGGGTTGGCCCAGTGGCTGAAAGTACATGGCTCGTTGCCGCATGTCTGAGGGTTGGGGATGGCTCCAACTTGCTGGAGGGTTACTGTATCATGCGACAAGTGTGTCCAAGCTGTGGGTTGGCCCCGACCTATTGTAGAATGGCTGGAAACTACACGCTCACTAGGTGTTTGAGGAAATTCTCGACACGTGACCATGGGCCATACAAGTGCGCTAAGGGCTCCCAAAGTCCAAGCTTGACTGGGGGAGATACTCCTTTGGCTTTACAATGCTGGAGGGAGGTGTTTTGGGAGTGTAAATCGGTCTCACTGCTGGGTGTTGCAAGACACGGCTTGTGGTCGAGGCGCCCCTGGGTTGGCCCGGGTGGCCCAGTTGAAGGCGGGCAATGCCGCGCACTCGGTGGTCCGGTGTGGTCCCTATTGGTTGTGGGTGTTGCCGTGAGTCACGACAAGTTGGCTAGGATGCTTGCTTAGACCCGGCACATTGTAAGAGGTGCCGAATAAATAGCGCTCAGAAGGTGTTCGGGAAAATTACCGAACCCATATTTTTTGTCTTTTTTTCATTTTTTTTGGGTATAACAAAAACTTTCTCTCTCTCTCGGGATTTTAAAAAAAATCCCCACACCCAGCATCCGTTCCCAAAGCAATCATAGTCAATCTTTCTTTAATAAGGGCACGTTTGGTTGGGCTTATTGGGGATTCCAATCATTGAAAACCCCCGTAAAATTTTAAGCCGAACCAAATATAGCATTCATCTTCGATTTTCATGTCTAGATAGATTTTTGATGCGGGACGGGTGTGACTCGGACGGACAATGCATCCACGGACTCGCTATGATGACTCGACTCGCCTGGGACGGACGCAACCAGAAAGACACGTACACAGAACACCTCGGCGTGACTCCAAGGAGCCCCAGAAGAGGTGAATGTCCTCAACAAGAAACGTAACTCATGACTCGTCCCTAGAGATTGAAGCGCGTGGATCTGCACGGTTGCGTAACCGGCGTGAGTCGAGGGTGGTCTACACTCCTCCGTGCCTGGATCGAGTCACGGGATGGGTCATGGGAACGCTCTCTCACAGTGGTGATAGCATTTGCAGCGAGCTAGGACTCCTATCTCATGCTAACGCGACATTGAAGCATATACTAAATCAGCAAGCAACAAAGGGGGAAGATGGAGACGTACCTCCACGCTCGAGGCGTGGGGAAGACTTCTCGGCCAAGAATCGTCACTCCCGGTACAATAAGTAAATTAATTACAGCATAAAAATTATGGCCCACTCCACGCAGGGAGGTAAAAGACCACAACAGTAGTCCGAGAGTGCCGACCCTGGGTTGACGGGCAGCGTTTTGGCAGCGTGTCAGGCGGCGGCTCCATATCTACAGGTTCAGGCCGACAGGACAGCACATACAGGCTTTCAAAGTGACGCTGGTCTCCTGGAGGTTTCTAGATGCGACAATTCACTGGAACTTTGGCGGAGGGTCCCTGATCGACCCTTGGGAGCGGCGGCCACTGAATCTGCTCTGACGTATTTTCTGAGGATTTTACCAGTGACCCCTTTCTGCAGGCCAATCTCAGGACAGACCGGGGCAGTCCTGTGCACTCCGGTGAGATCGGCCACCATGCCCAGCCCCAGTGTCAGATCGAGGCGAGACTAGTGCTGTTGCGAAGAGGACTCGAAAAGATTCGACATATGGAATTCCAGATCCGTCCAACGGTGGGGGTGGAAATTAGAATCTCTGCAAATTGGTGGTAGTTTTTTGGCTTGGATCCTAGGGCAGACAGGGTAGGGTGTGACCTGTCTGAAGGTGAATTTTGACCGGAGGGTAACTTTCAAATCTAGACTCTGTGAATTTTATGGGTGGTCCGACGCACGACCCGTGGGGGGCATTTGTTGTACCCAGATAATTTTCCGGTAAAAATACCAAGAAATAAGGGTTCAAAAATTTTCCTGAACACCATCAAGGCATGGGCTACCTAGCCTTTTCTATAGCTTTGCGGGTCCCGCCAAGGGCCCCGACCGATTTGTCGTGACGTGTGGCTACACAAGCAATTGACCGAGACCAATCCCGGCCACCCAGTTATGGGCTTTGCTCGCATCTCACATGGCCACCTAGGTCAACCCAGGGGCGCCTCAACACTAAGCCACGCCATGTGACACCCAGTGAAAAGGCAGGGAGTCAGCCCCAAGTCACCTTCTTTCAAGCCTCCAAGATCAAAGGGAGACCTAGTCAAGTCAACCATAGGCTTTAGAGACCCACAGTGCGGGTATACGGCTCACACATGCGTGTTCGGCATTTTCCTGAACACCTTGTGGGCGCATATATTCCAGCCCTTCGGCATCAAACCACGGGCTAACCTGTGGTGCTAGCATGTTAATTGGGTCCTACAATAACCCCCCAGCAATCCGGGGCCACCCCCGACCCTCAGACATGTGGCGACGAGCCACTCATCTTTATCTCTCGGGCCAACCCGAGGCTACCTTGCCAACCCGCCGTGCAATGCGGCACATAGCTTGAGGCATGGCCCATGTGCCTAAAATGCCTCCCCCTAGCTCCCACGAGCTCCCATCCTTAGCCCAAGGCCCACTTTAGGGCTCCTTGGCCTGCTACTTAAGCCGTTCGACAACCCGGGGTGTGTCTAGCATTTACCTGAACACCTTGCGAGCGGCTACTACAACCCGAAGAACACTGGCCCCCATGGGCCCGTCCCAGTCCCTCGAAGCTTGGTGCCCCTCAAAAGACACCCCCCGAAGATGAAAGAAGACCCCCGAGGGCCATCCCTTGGGGTTACAACTGGCCTCTGGGCCAGTTCACCCCGGGGGTGGCCGCGCGCCCTAGGGAGGGCAGACTCCCTTGGGGTCACGCCCTCTCTCTAGCCCAGTGGCCCCACGTCCCTGCTCAGCCCCAGTTCGTCCAGTTTGCTGTCTTACGGTGTGATTCGTGTGTCGTACCAGTTCATGGAAGCAACCCTGACCTGACGCTTTAATAATTTATAAGAATATTATTAAAATTATGAAAGCGTCAAATTACTTTGATGTGTTTTTTTTATTTTTTATTTTTTGTTTTGTTTTGTTTTGTTTGTTTTGTTTTATTTTTTGGTTTTTTATGTTGATTGCTGTTATTTATTTATTGTCGGCTCCTGCCCTTACTGATGTTGTGTTCTTGTTTCCTTTCTTGTGATGTGCAGGGTGTGATGAGGACCCAGATTAGCTGGTACCTGGTGGTAGCGGCGCACAGAGGGTTACCAGACTTTCAGTGGGCCCGAGTGAATGCTATGGGATTTGGGACATTCTTGTCAATCGAGCCCTTCCGGTTTGACCTGCCCCGTTGTCCAGGCACTACGAGAGAGGTGGCACGCATCAAACAGGGCTTTCCTAATGCCCTGGGGGCATATGGTGCCAACACTGGAGGAGGTTGTCCGGATCACCGGGCTACAAGTGGACGGTGAGGCCATCAGTGGGTACACTTACCCAGACTACAGAGAGAGTGCCTTGGAGCTGTTGGGGCTGGAGACGAGCGTCAAGGAGCAAGAGAGTAGGACACTCTACCGTACGGACTTGATGGAGGCGTTGGGGTTCGTCGACACCCGTCAGCACATCAGTGAGAGCCCAGTAGAGTTCCTGGCATGGCTAGAGGGAGCTACCCGTGGGGTGTTTTGCCAGGATGCCAGTGATCATGAGTGGGTCGGTCGGGACCTCCGTAGGTTCCTCTTCTTTCTGTTGGGTCGCCTGCTACTGGGGATGAAGGGAGACGACATCCATTGTCACTTTCTGGAGATCCTCACGGACCTAGATCGGGTGGGGCACTACGCGTGGGGAGCAGCCCTCCTTGCCCACCTGATTGCCGACCTATCTCAGGGGACGGATCGGGAGATGACAGTCAGTGGCTTCACACCATTTCTCCAAGTAATTTAATTTTATTCTATTAATTTTATTTACAGTTGGTTCTACACAATCGACTATGCTAATGACATGTAATGGATGCAGGTGTGGAGCTACTATGATGTGACACAACCTCGGACCTAAGTAAGCAAGCACAATCGCAAGTCGAACGGGCCGATATCGGCGGCCAACTCAGGTCGCAACGGTACCACTCACGCCTGGGTGAACGACCACGTTCGCCCGCAATGGCGTGTCGAAGGATTTGCCGGAAACCGGGGCGAAAATCAAAAAATCACGCGAGAAAAGCCGCGGAACACCTCCGAGCCCCCGAAACGACCCTAGATCACGCCGATCGGAACATAAAAGATGTTCGAAACATAATTTCAGACACGACAGAGCCAAACGCTCCGAGAAAATAGATTCAGGACCCAAAAATAAGGATCCGAAAGGGTCTGGAACATCACAGCCCTGAACCCCACAAATAAATTTTATCCTCGAAATTTAAGAACGAAAGCACAGGAACGAGGGAAGGACTCAAGCAAACAAATAAGGATACAGCTGCCGCATCTCATCCTCACGCTCCCAAGATGCCTCACCACCAGAATGACGGTGCCAGACCACCTTAACTAGAGGGATAACCTTGTTCCACGGGCGCTGCTCTCACCGATCCTCAACGCGGATAGGGTGCCCCAGAAGGGACAGATCTGGGGTCACCTCAGGCCAAACGACATCCTCTAGGACATGGGAATCATCAGGCATATACTTCCGAAGCATCGACACATGAAACATTTCATGCACAACAGATAGCTCTGGAGGTAACTGCAACCGATAGGCAACTTCCCCAACATGCTCAACAATAAGAGAATGACCAATATAGCGGGGACTCAGCTTCCCACACTTGCCGAAGTGCATTACACCCTTCATGGGAGAGACTCTAAGGAAAACTTGATCTCCCACAACAAAGCTGAGAGGTTGCCTCCTCTGATCGGCATAACTGTTCTGTCGGCTCTGAGCTGCCAACATCTTCTGCCGAATGAGATGCACCACCTCAACACATTACTGTACCAAATCCCATCCTGTCTGGACACGCTCGCCCACCTCGAACCAATCATGCAGAGTCTAACAAGGTCGCCCATACAACGCCTCATAAGGAGCCATATCGATGCTCGAATGGTAGCCGTTGTTCTAGGCAAACTCCACTAGCGGTAAATGGTGGGTCCAACCCCCCTGCCACTCCAAGCAACACGATCTCAACATGTCCTCCAAAGTCTGGATGGTCCGCTCAGACTGACCGTCCGACTAGATATATTTATTTATTTATTTATCTTTTGTTAGGCTACCTTTATTGCTTTGATTATTTCTAGGGTGAACAGTGGGCTGTGCCGATTCATTACCGGTTGATTCACTATAGTTGGGAGCTCTTTAGCATTTATCTTCGCACGTATGTTACACGTACGTGCTTACAGGGATAGATATGTTAATGGGTGTGAATATGCATGTCTTAGCTGTGTCTTTAGTGGGGTTTTGTGTATTACATGAGTGATGGTTGTCTAAAGGGGCTGCCGTATCGAGCGGCGTTTGAAGAGGGCGCCAGATCGAGCGGTGCTGGAGATGCCGCCGTATCGTAGTGCCTGGGCCGCCGGATGGGGGATGTGCCACTTCCGGATGAGATGGTCCCTACCGGATCGAATTACCCGGGGTGCCGCCAAATGGAGGAGTGGGGAGTTGTCGGATGGAGCCTGTTCAAAGGGACTGCCCACCCTGCGATGACATGCTCCTTTGAAGGCTTGGTCTTCACGAACGAATCCCGGTTGAATAGAAGCCCCGTGTATGCACGCATGTGCTTGCGCCATTAACATACGGACCATGATCTTTGAGATGGTTGTCCAAAGCATGCAGCTCATCCACCAATGCTTACTCTGAACCGTCACTTGGACCTTTGCTATCCAAGAACTTGACAAAGGAAGAGAATATCTTTGATCCGACAGATGCGAACTCCAGCAGTGTCACCAGGGAGGGCTCGGGGTACTTCTCCTCGATTAGCACCGTGATGACATTAGAACCAGTAATCCCCTTGCCATCCCCGAAGTTGATCACTGGCACCTTCCCCTCGGGACTGATCTCTAGAAACCACTGGGGCTTGTCGCTGATATTGATCAGCTTCATCTCGTAGGCAACCTTCTTCTCCTCCAGCGTCAGAAGCACCCTCCAGCTTAACGGATAGTCCCCGAGGACGTCAGGAGCACCGACAGCTTGATGCAAACATGAAAATTTGGGTGTCCACACCTACCATGCACATGGACTGTGTCCAGTATGCTCATACATGCCATCAATGGCAAGCCTTTGGCCTAGTACCCAGGAGGCCACCCAATCCACTGCGTCCCACTGCCCCTACCTGGCCATTTGTCTTCTTCCAAAAAGTGTACATCAAGTTCTACCCTCTACATTACTCCTTTCACTACTCTCCAGGCGAAGGGCCCTAGAGGGAGTTGCCAAACTAGGGAAGGCGCTACTCCTTCCCCCTTGCAATCCTCTCCCCGATTCTGCACCCCGTCGGTCGGCAGGGGCAACAAAGAAGCTACTAACACGGAAGTCACACTCTCGTGCTCTTCGGTAGTGCTCCTCACCATCCCTCAGCTATTGTTCAGCGAGACAGAGACTGGTTCGGAGTTCAAATAGTTGGTCCTCCAAGGTCCTCCGCTCCTCCCTCTCAGTCGTCTCTCTTTCTCTGGCTCTTTCCTTCTCCACTCGTTCCCTCTCTCTATCCTCCCTTTCCAGCTGAAGGGTGATCCTCAACTCCACTGCATCCCAATAGGGGTGGTCACCTCGACGACCTCGCAGTTCCTCCTCTAGCTCCACTATCCTAGCTTGCCCCTGCGTGGCGTGGGCAAGTGCATCTTGCATCTCCTTCGTCTGCCATGACCACTATCTCAAGACATGTGGCAAAGCATGAATAAAGAGAGTTCAATGGAAACCCTCACCTGTGCAGAAAGCATTCCTTCTGCCTTTGCAGCACACTGCGTAGCACGAACGAGTTGCTCATGAAGCAAATCAAGCTCTGAGGTAGGGATCCATAAACTAGAGGAGACGCCGTCCGCCCCCATCGCTGATAAGGCTGCATCAAGCTGGGCACACTGCAACACACATAAGGTGGTGCCGAGGGTTTAATACAAGGAAATCAGGGCTATAACTAGGACCATCTGCATAAAGACTTACCGAAGAACTCAAAGCTGCATGAGTATCATGCAACTGTAGTTCCGTGTCCACCAGGCGAGCCCGCATGTTCTCTACCATGGTGTCACGGGCGTCCTACAGTCAGGACACATGGGTCAAAAAAAATTAATCAAAAAAATCAATCAAAAAAAATATACTCACCTCCGTAAGCCCCTCAGGATGGAGTCGCTCTGCATACATCTCCTTATAGAGACGCATGTAATCCTCACTGTCTTGCACATGCGACTCTACGAGTGTGCCACCTCGTTGCTAATCCTCATACAATTCGGGGAATCGCACGTATATGGGTCATAATTGATCGACCAACAAAGTCTGCACACTTTCTGCCCATAAAGAGTCGATGGTCCGTGGATATTCTAGTAGCATTGTACATGAGGGAGATTGTTAGACTGCACGGAGTCCCTATCACAATAATATCTGATTGAGACCCTCGTTTCACCTCACATTTCTGGAAGGGTCTACAACATTCCTTAGAGACCCGGCTAAACTTCAACATAGCATTTCATCCACAAACAGATGGCTAAACTGAAAGAATCCAATCAAGTAGTAGAAGATATGCTCAGGACTTGTGCTATTGATTTTGGTGAAAGTTGACATGACCATTTGCCTCTAGTCGAGTTTGCCTACAACGATAAGCTAACATTCAAATGGCACCGTTCGAGGCACTGTATGGCAGGAGTTATCGTTCGCCTATTTGTTGGAATAAAGTTGTGGAAAAATAACTTCTAGGCCCAGAACTGGTCAGGGAGACAACGAAAAAGATACAACTTATTAGAGAAAGACTCCAGACAGCTCAAATAGGGCAAAAGCCATATGCTGATAATAGAAGAAGAGACCTGAAATTCCAAGTGGGAGACCGTGCGTTCCTTAAGATTTTCCCAAGTCATGGAATCAAGAGATTTAGCATCAAAGGCAAGCTTACTCTGAGATTTATTGACCCTTTTGAAATTCTAGAAAGGGTTGGCGAGGTCACATATCGAATAGCTTTGCCTCCTCAACTAGCTGGAGTTCATGATGTGTTCCACGTCTCCATACTTAAAAGGTACGTTCATGACCCATATCACATTATAAGTCATGACGATCTTGTGATACAGAAAGACCTAACATACGAGCAAAAGTCGCATAAGATACTTGATCATGAGGTACATCAGCTCCGAAACAAGACTATTTCCATGGTAAAGATCCAATGGAACAAATGCCTAGAGCAAGAAGCTACATGGGAGACAAAAGAAGCTATGCACAAAAGATTCCCCGAGCTGTTTAATTGTAAGTAAATGCCCTTCATAATCTCATGCAATGAATTTAGGGACCAAATTCTTTTTAAGTGGGGGAGAGTGTAGCACCACTGATATTTTTTGAAAATTTAAATAGATTTATTTAAGTATGAAGGTAAAGAGAAGAGGGATAAGAGAGAGCGGTATTACGTGAGAGAGGAAAGAGATAAGAGGGAGAGGGAGAGATGAAGATCGAGACTGGGAGGCGGGAGAGATAGCCATGGGCGGGAGGGGCGCGGGAGCCAAATGGGAGATCCGGAGAGCTTGCCTGCATGCTCGGAGAGGGCCGCCGACATGCTCGGAGGGGGGGGCACCGTGCTCGGAGGGGCTGGGAACATTGTCGGTGTGCTTGTGTGCCGGATGGGGAGGGTTCCGTCCGGCCCTCATGTGAACCGCGATGGGGCTGCAGACACAGAGAAGTCGGTGATGGTAGTAGATGCTTCCCATGATGACGACGGCAGCTGTGGTGTGCTTCACAGAGGTTCAGTCACTGCCAAGGAGAAGATCAGGGACCACTTGGAGCTGTCAGACTTCTCGGTGGTCAGCATGCATGCCGGGGACGTCGCCGGCATGCTCGCGTGTGGGGAACCGGGCAGGACGGTGGCGTGGTGTACAGGCCCCGCACTTGGAGGGTTGTCGTAGTGTAGCGCGACGGCTAGGCGGAGCACTGCTAGAAGCGGCGCTGTTCTTCCGGAGGTGGCGCAGGGTTGGTCTGTGCAGTATGGCTCTCTGGTGGGGTGCAGTGGTCACAGAAGTAGCAGGGAGATGGTGGCGAGTAGGAGAGAGAGAGAGAAGAGAGGGGAGAGGGGTCGTGGGTGACGGTTGATAGCCTTGACTGTGGGTGTTTTAGATAGAGGGAGAGAGACGAGGGAGGTAGGGAGGCTCAAGGAGAAGTGAAGGGGACGCTGCGGTGTGGGGAGTGTTATGGTCATATAGGAAATGAAAAGGTGGCGGAAAAGGAGAGCTGACGGGAGAGGGAGGTCTGCTGGGTTCTCGGCAGTAGATGGGAGGGGCCGTGGGTGACGGTAGGGAGGGAGTAGGGAGACGTTGAGAGAATGTATGAGGATGGGGGTGAGGGGTTGTGGGGTTAGAGTGGACTACATGTAGTGGATGCCACTGACTGCACGGGGTGAATAAAGTGAAGCAGTGGGGAAGTGGAGCTGAAAGTAGCAGAGGGAGAATAGAAGTGGTGGAGAGGAGGGGGGGTCCACCCAGTTCACTGATCTTGCTTCAATCGGTCTTAACCTAAACTTATACATAACTATTTCTATGCTTTTGCTGCTACCTTCTTGGACCTTGTGTAAGTTTAAATCTGTATGTCTGATGATTTACCTACATTTCAATCCCTCTGTTTTGCTAAAAGAGGAAATTGCCTCATCAACATCTTTCTGGTATTAAGGGGGAGATTGGTCTGCTTTCTCCATGCTCTGATTGATATTCCATATTGGCTGTCCCTATGGCTTTATGCTGATTATTGTCTTGTCTATTTTTTCATCATACCCCAATCCTCACTTCACATTTTCAGGGTGAATAGGGTTATGTGATTTGGACTGCATGTCAGTTTTAGTTCATTTGGAAACAAGCAGAATCGCTTATGACACAACCATATCATGCATGTCTTGTATTTCTCTCTACTGCCTTTATCAAACTATTATTTCCTTTTTGATGAAGTCAAAGGGAGAGAATAGTTTGATATGAGTCAGCATTATGTGTTATGACTCATAGTGTTGCCATCATCAAAAAGGGGTAGATTGTTGTGCCCTTGTGATTTTGATGATGTTAAACACTATGGCTCATTGGTGCAAGATGTCATATGTGTTGATGCTGCATTAATATGGTTTATGGTTTGATAATGCCAAACACTTGAGTCATTGTGCATGATGTCATGTTGTGTCTGTGGTTAATATGCTCTCCTAACTGTTAGCATGCCTTCTTGATTGTCTATATGCTCTTCTGTATACATGTTCACTCCTACACATCTAGATGCTCTCCTGCGAGCTCATATGCTCTCCTACTTGTCCTTATGCTCTGGTGCTCACCTATATGCTCTTCTATATACATGTGTGCTCCTACATGCCTAGATGCTCTCATGCGAGCTCAGATGCTCTCCTACTTGTCTGTATGCTCCCATGTGTGTTCAGATGCACATGCGTGTCTTATGCATAAAGGTCGATGCTTATACGGTTTGGTTGCTAGAAAGGTCGATGCATATACTGTTTATTACACTGATAAGGTAGATGCTAGTGTAGAACTCATGCATACAAGGTCAATGCACATTACTGTTCATGCATATAGAAGGTCTATGCACATCACTATTCATGCATATAGAAGGCCTGTGCACTATGCAGTCATGAAGGTCGATGCACATCACTATTCATTGCATATAAGGCCAGTGCACATTTTGTTGTTTAACATGTAAGGTTGATGCTAGTCTTGCCTTCAAGCTTCTAAGGTCGAAGCACATTTGCTTTGTGCATATAGAAGGTCGATGCTAGCTTTACTCTCTAGCATCCAAGGTCGACGCTAGTCTTGCCTTCAAGCTTCTAAGGTTGAAGCACATTTGCTTTGTGCATATAGAAGGTCGATGCCAGTTTTACTCTCCAGCATCCAAGGTCGGCGCTAATTTTATCTTCAAGCTTCTAAGGTCGAAGCACATTTGCATTGTGCATATAGAAGGTCGGTGCACTTCTGGCTTGTTCACATCTAAGGTCGATGCTTGTTTGCTCTCCAGCAACCATGGTCAATGCATCACACTATTCACATGCATTCGGTAGGTCTGAGCATGTTTTTAAGTCCGAGCAAGTATAGTCTGTGCACATTTTCTAATACTGGCAAGTCGATGCACATTTGTCTAAAAGGTCTGTGCATGTTTGCATGTAACACATATAGGTCCGTGCATGTTTTGAAAGACTGCATTATCAAGGCCTGTGCACACTTGTTCATAAGACATTAAGGTCTGTGCACAATTGCTCACAATGTTATTAAAGTAGATGCACATATGCCGCTAGCCTTAGGAAGGTTGATGCAAATATGCCACTAGCCTATTCGTCTGCGCATAAGGTCTGTTCATATTTGCATCTTGCACACTGAGGTCGGAGCACCCTCACCAAGCAGCATATAAGTCGAAGCACATGCATTCAAGTCAGTGCACATGCACATACAAGGTCTGAGCATATATGTTTCATACATAAGCTCTGTGCTATCATATTGTGACTCTTTCTCTCATAGGTCGATGCATATTAATGTTGACAAAGTGTTTGACAAAATGTCTTATATTCTGTTAACAGGGGTTTAAGTGTGAAGAGTCTTAATCATTAAGGCAACCAGGATCGAACACTTAAAGAGCATGAAGCATCGTGATCAGTCATGGACATGTGGTTCGAAGTTCAAGTTAACACGCACGTGATCCAAGGCAGAAGCCATTCTGAAGATTCTGCCATGTGGACCATCGTACCCTCTGCTCTTGACACATGGCCTCTCTGAAAGTACGGGAACGAGCTTTCCACACGCCCGAAGCGTGAGATCGTGGGTTCCCTAGACTGAAGCTCTATAAAAGGCTCTCCAATGATCAAAGGAAAAGTCAGAGAAGATGCCACCAGAGAGAAGAGCTGTAGTAGAAGTGAAGGAAAGTGAAATGAAGAATAGCAGAGTGCGAGACCAGATAAGCTAAAGAGAAATCCAGAAGCGAGCCATCTAAGAAGAAAAATCGAGAGAGCAAGGAGAGCCTGGGCAAGAAGATTCAGAGAGATCAGTGAAGAAATCTGAAGATCTATATTCATCAGTTGGATGATCAAATCCTCAACTGATCTGCTCCAGTTAGAGCTATATTTTTCTCTTCTACTTATGTGTTTTTTTTTTATGCTACTTTACCTTTTTCTCCTTCATTTTGGTCTTTTTCGATACCCCGTTTTGGGTTCTGGTTCCTCCTGAGGATTCTGGAGAAGGGAGAGTGATCTCCGGTTCCCTCTGTGGACTCAGAGGAAGAGAGGACGTGTCCTCTGGTGGGTGGGCAATGGGGCGTTGCTCACTAGTTTTCCTTCTACTGTAGCAGGAGAAGGGAGACTTGGTCTCAAGTCGAGAGTGGCGGGGTGTCACTCACGGGTTCCCTCTGAGGATTCAGAGGAAGGGAGGTCGTCCTCTAGTTCCAGTTCTATGGGTAGCAGAGCTAGGGTGCTGGTCTTGTGGGAAGCAAGACTAGGTCGAGGGATTTGTATCCCTCAGGTCATCAAGCTGTTAGGCAGCTGTTGTTTGCAGACTGAGTCTGCTTCTTGCATTTGTAAGGGAAGCCTCACTCTAGTTGGAGTGAGGGGTGGATGTAAGCAGACTGGTGTCTGGCCGAACCACCTTAAAATTCTTTGTGCCATGTGATTGCTTGTGATGTGTCTTTGGTTGCTTACCGATTTTCAATGGCATGGGTGACGTGCCTCTGAGTTCTGCAATAGTTCCCTACCAAGTGTTCATATTAAGTCTCACAAGAACCTTCTTTGTGTTTTTGAGCTCGAGTTAAGATCTGCCTATGTATAGGTGGACGTCCTTGTATGAGTACGCATGCGCAGACGACAAAGCACAGGCCGAGGTCACCGTCCTCCCTGGACGTCAAGGTCTCGAGTAACCCTGAAATTCCAAAGCACCCGCGGGCACCGCCTGGCTCATCCTTCGCCCGCACCACCCGTAGGTGGGCGGCATTTGTAGACGTGTAAAATTACACGTCCGCGTGTCCCGACCAATCCAGTATCAATACACAACTTCAACGGAAGAGATTGCGGAGGACACGTCCCGTCCAGACCCTCCGAACAAATGGTACACTGTCGTGAAGCCACTCCCGGAGTCACGACAGCGAAGAAGAACCAACCCCTGGGGGGCTCACAACTCATGGGCCCCGAAGAGAACTAGGTGGATCGTCAAACGGGCTCAAAATAGGTCCAAATCCACTTCAACGGCACGCTAGCAGCCCTTCAACAGCACGCATGGCAGCCCTTCAATAGCATGCCCTACCGCTGCTTCAACGGCACGCTTGCGGCTCATCCCTGGCACGCCCCTGTGGCCTTCACCGACATGCCCCCAGCGTGCCTTCGCCAGTACGCCCCTCTGGGCTTCTTCAGCGGCACGCTCTGGTGGCCTTCAACAGCACGCCCGTGGGTTATCTTCTACAGCACGTCTACAAACACCTTCGCCGGCATGGTCTGATCCCTCGGCGGCACACCCTGGGCCCCCGTATCCATCGCATCCGACGAACAAAATCTTATGCCCACGTCCTGTGGATCCTTGGCGCGCAGTGAGTGTGCCGAGGTGTCGAACGGGGAGGAGGGCATGCTACTTACGCTCCCTGCCACCCAGGACCAAAGTCAAATCCCCATTTAATGACACACGTTCCTGCCTCCGTTTCTCCGCGCTCAAAGGCTCCTGCCGTTGAGGTTTAAAAGCCTCTCTTCCACCGGCGAACAAGACGAACGAGACATAAGACAGAAGATAGAAGAAAGAGAAGAGATAGATGAGAGAAGACACACAAAAAAGAAGAAAACATAGAGACAGAGTGCAGCAACAGATAGAGAGAAGAGAAGAGGAAGAAGAGGAAGGGGAAGAGGAGAGCTCCGCCGTGAGGTCCCCCTCCAACGACCAGAACAGGCGTTGTTTCTTCTCGATGTACAGAGATTCAAATTTTTAACATGCTGGATTCATTAATAATACACCTAAACCTCGGGTTATAGCATCCTGCAAAACAGGCGCTGATAAGGTTGGGCGTCCTTCATGGAGGGTGCCGAATCTCAGAAATACGGGAAACAACATGTAATGGTCAAGAATAAACAACGTCTGTAGTCTTAGGCACTGATTCAAATAGCGGCCACGGTTGTGGACGCGGTTCACTTTTAAAATAAGAACAGCAATGATGATTTCAGAAATTTAAGACATGATAACAATGCATGCTATAATACGTTTTAACTTATTTTAGTCTCGTTGGGTCTAAGGTGTAGAGAAAACCTACCTTTAGAGAAGATTGGATGATGAACCGTTTGAAGAACTTGCAGAAGAGAGATACCCTATTCTGAACAGGGGATGAGGATGAAGAAGATGGTGGCTTCAACTACTTGCAGGATGAGGATGGAGGAAGCCTCCACACCTCCTTCTTGGTTGCAGACACAGGAGGAAGGAGAGGAAGAAGGACAATCTTCTTCTCGTAGCAGACAAGCCGCAGGAGGGAGAGGAAGGAGAGGGGTCTCCTCCCACGTTCGGCCATGGTAGGGGAAGACGAGCAGGAAGGAGAGGGCATAGGTGCATGGCAACGGTAGCAGCAATGTGGCAGGAAGAAGAGGATGACGACGACAAGATCGAACATAGCAACACGATGGTAGAGAAAAAGAAACGAAGGTTCAACGTGGGGTGTTTTTATGGCGGTGAAGGAGTTCTGGAGGTTCCTACGTTCTGATGGGGACACGGCAACCCCATCACTAAGGTTGGGTGAATTCCCCACGCCATGAGGCCATGGGGTTTTCTTGATGCGGAACAGTGGTTAGGTTCTTTTAATTTAAGTCTATTTGAGTCTTGTAAGCCTTAATGGGCTAGTGGTATAAGGCCTAAGGGGCCCAAAGTAGGAACTAGTTTGGTTAAAGGTCATTAGTGTCTTATGCTTACCACCTCGGTTAGCGGGGCAATTATTTAGATTCCAAGGTCTTTTGTAATATTTTGTAGCCTTGGTCTCTCCTATAAATAGGGGCCCAAGGGTTCCAGAGTAGATCAGTCAGATCTGTTATTGTTAGTTTGTGATTGACATGCATCTTATTCCCATCTTCCACCTGCACTTGATGCATGCTTAAGATTGTTCAAATTCTGATCCTGGTGAATTTTCTTACAGTAATCGTGATTGAGTAATTTCTGTCTGCCCTATAGTAGCTTGATTTAATTCCGTATTCGTTACTGCTGTAGTTGATTTTAAAGGGTGATAGATCCATTTACCCCCCTCTGGATCTCATATAGACACTCTATCCGTAGGGATCTAGGTCATTGATTGCCTGTCTAGCATCCACATACTCCATCATGATCAAGCTGGGGGGATAGGTCCAGGCCTTGGAGGCTCAAGTCAACAAGGTCGAGGAAGAACTTGTCGGGCTGCGTTCGCCAATGGCTACTACTGGCGAGGAGGTAGTGAAGAGCTTCCATGCTTCTCCGACCTACCGGGACGAGCTGACCATGGCGGCCTTGGAGATCTTTGGTCCTACTCGTGACCGCGGGTTCTGGGAGGGCCGGAGCGCTGCTGTCATGGCCACGGCCAAGCACCTTGGCCTCGCGACGCTACCTCTTCCTCCTCCGTTGGCACCCTACAGCCCAGAAGTAGGTGATAGCGAGGAGGAGATAGGCGGTGAAGAGGCCAGGGCCGAGGAGTTGGTGCCGGGGGTGAGCACTGGTGAGCGGGCACCTGCTGTCCCCTCAGTGACAGAAGATAGTGCAGGGGAGCCGACTGAAGATTTACCTCTATCCAGTCAGATCATTGCCTCATGTGAGCCTGGAGAGTCTGGGGCACGTGATGATGTCGCTGAGGCGAACCCTTAGGAGGGCGCCTCTTGTTGTTTTTCTTTCTTTCTTTTGTGTGGGCGACTCTTCCTCTATAACCTTTTGTCTTGAAAATAGAAACATTTCCTTCACTTTGTAAATCTTATGTACTTTCCTCCCTTCTGAATGGCTCTGAGATTCTATGGGGATACGAAGCGACGTCATTGAAGGTGGCTCTGAAAAGGTGTGACTTTTAGGATCCACCGCTTCGATTTCTGTGGATTTGCTTAAGACGGTAGGAGTCCTTGCCCTCCTGGAGATTTTGCTTCTCCTTATAAATAGTGGCGCTGGAGCCTCAGGTCATCTGACACGAGCGCCAGGGACTTCACCTCAGGAGGATCGAAAGAAAAAAGAAAACTACAACAAACCGACAGTGTCGTTCAACCTGTCCAATGAACTGACATCGACTCGGTCGTGCCGAATGAACACTATCCTTTGTCTGATCAAGGATGAGAATATACCTAGTGGTCCACCACCTAATAAGAAGTCCTCCTGAAATGAAAAAGCGTCTCTGGCCCCTCAAAGCAAGGTGCCAAAGGCCATATCAGCGGGAGACCCGAGTGACCCGGCATGGGTACATCTTCTCACTAGTTAGCTCCGTTAGACACCAAATGGCTGCCCAGCCAGGGCAAAAGTATCTTGGGTAGTGATCCACTTCCCGAGAAAGCTACAAATATAAGTGAAGTCGACCCGACAGCACAAACCACAGTGCCGAAGGCCATGTTAGTGAAAAATCTGAGTGTCCGAACCAAAGGCACAAATGGTTCTAGAATTGGCCATTCAGCGGTCTGAAGGCTTTACCAATACTTGTCGTAGCGATTTCTCAAAGTCGCGATGAGATGAAGGGTCAAGTCAACTCCCGGAGCATGTCCGAAGCCCATAGTCTGACTCCTGTCTGAACAAGCGGGAAGAATAGGCTAAATTCGACACGTCCCCTTACCCGACGTGCCCCCTTACCCGAAGCGCTCCATTTTTCGACGCCGCATCAACCAGCGCCCAAAAATATTATGCTGAAGGTCCTTGAGCGGCACGCTCACCCCGCGTCGGGTAGTGTCATGACCTGGGTACGCTTATAAGAAGCTTGTCTGCGGCGAAGAAAAAAAGAGTGAGAAGAGAGAGAGCAGAAGAGGATGGCAGAAAAGAGAGAGGAGGATTGGGAGAGAAGAAACCCTTACCTTAGGAGAAAAGTCCTGTGAGGAGCCATCATCCCATCCCGAGCCGCTCGTACAGCAAAGAGAAAACCACCTCTTCTGATACTCTGTTTCTGCAGTGAAGAACGGAGGTGGGTTCTGGCGACTCCTTCCAACCATCTCCTGCTACCCTCTTCTTCTCAATGTCTCTGTGAACATCTTTAGTTAGATGGGTGATGATATGAGCCCGCGATTTCCTTTTATTAGATTTTTATAGTTCTATCTGCAAGAGACCTACTTGGGAGGACTTGTAACATTACTAAGGACTCTTAGGGATTAAGTTTTGGTCAATTAAGGACTCTAAATTCGTTCAAATCTTTGAAACCCTAACTAAGTTTTATAAATAGGACCTAGTTCTGAACTGAGCAACCCTTACTTTGGCCCGTGAAGAATCAAGGTAAAGAGTCTGAATTTTGGGTAAGTCCTTTAGAGTTATTTGTTTCCAATATTAAGGACTTATTGCCCTCAAAATTTCATGCTAGGAGGTCCAGTATCCAGGAAGATAGAAGCCTCCAAAGATGGTGATTCTGTCATAGCAACCCAGATTTCAGAGCAGGAGGTTGCTGAGGATCAAGGATTTAGGAATCTAAAACGAGGTAATTAGAGTTTATGCCTTTAGAACTTTTGTTTCCCCGTAGTTTCTTCTTCCTAACCCTCAAATTTCACATCCATAGGTCAAGTGGTTGAGGAGATAGGGTAGCTGAAAGTTGCTGAAAAGTCACAAGGAAAAGAGAAGCTAGGACAAACTTTAGAAGATTAAAGGAAGGAATTAAAGCTTGGTTAAGAGGTAGGTTATCTCATGAACAGCGAAAACAGCATGTTAGGATAAAAAGCCTTGATTGGAAATTGATTTCACGCATTATTGAATGTTAATTTCATGTTTTACTTCATGCTAGACATACATACATGCCTTAGTCTAAATCAAGATAAAAAAAGACATTCTCTTGTTAAAACCTTCTATCCTATGCATATAGATGGTCTTATTTCGTTGATCAAGACTTGCATAGTCAAGTTAGAGTATGTTTAAAATCATGAGTTTGCATACTTTTCTAAGTTTCTGATAGCAGAGAATTTAACAGACCAGAATCAGTCTGTTATGTATCATAACGCATGAGGACTGATCCGTTATACCCTCTGCATATGCTTTACGTAGTCTGTGAATCATAACGGACCCAGGCTAGTCTGTCATGCTCTATGACACCCCTACACTAGTCCGTTATGTACTCTGTGTTCTGTCAACAAGAGACAGGATTAAAAATGATCTATTTGACTTATAATTATGCCTAGTTAATTAGAATTAACCTATTTGAACAAAAGGGGAAATCCACGTAACTAAATGGAGAAAAAGGGGGGAAATTGTGAGATCACCCTAAATACATAAAAAGAAAGGGGAAATGGTCAGCAAAGAAATATAATCAAGGGCTCCACTAATCATAATAATAAAATTCTATACCGCAGCTCTGCCCCTCCCCGTGACCCGGTGCTAAAGGAACAGCAAGGCCACCCTCGCAGGCTGAGTCTGGGTCTTGGGGGTTATCCCGAAATGGCCATGACCCAACCTTGCTTCGGGTCGACATTCAGATTAAACTAGACCCGTTTTCCGAACCGGATTCTTTCTGAACCATCATTAAACTTACTGCGCACTCGGCAGACGTTCGGATGGACTTCTGTCAGTCTTCACTACATTCTCGCCACGGACTCCCGTCCGAATATGAAAGGGTCAATGAATGACCGACATGCCTGGTTGCCTGTGTCCCGACATAGGCTCGCATGTGATTTATTCCTGCTTCTTTCCTTCGCAGTCAGTGCTATTTCTTTCAGCCGCAGGGCCCTTAATTTCGGTAATTAATCAAGGGTGTTCCCTCGTATGGGGGATGTAAATGACGTCATGGCCTTCATGGCATGGCGGGATTGGGCCCCGACTCGAACCACATAATCGCCTGATGAAGTCAGACCGAGCGCACCATGGGTTTCCGTGAAACCTGAATAAATCGTCACCTCGGTGACTGGCACGCCCTCGCACTAAATGGACCGAATAAACACCCTAACAAATGAAAAGAAAAACTAAATGAGTTTTAGTGCGTCCACAGGGTAGTGGGAGGTTCCCCCTACTTTCGTAGGGACCTAATTATGCCAAATCACTAGCAAGCTTAAGGTGTTTGCCGTCCAACCGTCTTGCCTTAGACATCAGTTTTCATAAGAGGGTAAGCCCAAATAACACAAGAACCACAGTGTGATCTTAGGGTCAATATCTACTGAATTTTATTTATGACTTAGGTGATGCAAAGATGAAGGAAATTATGATTTGTGGGCTAAGGAAGGGTGATGAAATCTCCACCTTATCTTATTTAGGGGTAGTGTCCTTGGAGTATTTTAAAAATGATATGCAACAAACAAGTTCAAACAAGGGGTTTCCTCCACATAGGAAGGGTCCTCCTCCCGAGGGGGCGAGAAGGTCGCTTCCGTCCTAGCCTCCACGGGAGCTACAAAACATAAATCCCGTAAAGCAAGATTAGCCCGCTACCATGGCTAAATTGACCAGAAGTAAAGAAGGCAAAGCGACACTTACTCAAGGCTGTCTCTGCCTCGACTACCCCACTGGCCTCGACTCCTCCAAAAGACTGGCCAGTCTTAGCCACTGCAGCCTCTACTCGGGGGCGTTTACGCCTCGACTGTAGACTTCCGTCCCCGCTCCCCGAGGATGCCTCCGTGGAGGGGTTATCCCCCTCTATCGCCGAACCTGTCAACAGACATAGCATTATGTAATGTCAATGTCATAACCAGAAAGTAACAAATGAAAAAGGGATGGTGTATCCCAAACAAGGCCGTACCTGGAGCCCCGAAGGGGGTCGGTGGCAATAGTACCAGCTGCTCCAGCTTCAGTACCAGCACCCGGGCCGCGTTCGCCACGGCCTCCGAGATGTCCCGTAGAGTGCGGGCACACTCAATCTGGGACAAGAACTCCACGGGCCCGGCAGACCTGATCGCGTGAGCAATGTGCTGCCGCCAGTCGTCGATCACTGAGTTGGCAAAGCTCCCATGCGGGAGCTCCCGACCCAGCGAACCCTGGCTCTGAAAGTCGCAGTCGGCCAAAAATTGGGCCCACCAAGCCTTAGGCACCCTCGGCCGGGACCCCTTACCACCTATCGCTGCTGCTCTCGCGGAAGTCTGCACCAGGGGCTTCAGTGCCCCACCACTACTCTGACTCCCAGAAGTTGAACCCCGGCCACCCCGGGGCCACCGCTCCATAACCTGATCGATCTCTCGACGGATCCAAGCGACGCGGGTCCTCAGGTACCCATCGTCCCGCATCATAGGGGGCAAATCCTCCCTCAGCAAGTGGCTCTCCTCCACTTTCTGGATCCCGGAGGCCTTCTGACGGTACAGGTGGCTTTGCTCAAACCACCACCTGGCGTAGTGAATGTCGAACCTCCCTCGACGTCCCTGCCCCGACATCGGGAACTACTCCGGCTCCCGGTGGTTGTAGAAGTCCCACCATGCTACCGCAAGTAGGTGGGTGTTGGCACCCGGCCAGCCCTTGAATTGTGGGCTTCGTACCCTTGGGAGGGCCACCTTAGCCCTGCTGGCACTCTACCAACTAGGGACTTGATCCACCACCTCCACTCGGCATCACCGAGTCACCCGAGTTTGTGTGTGAGCTACGGTGGTTCGGCCACTTTCGAGGACCTCGCTCATTGAATGTGTTTGCATGATAGGTCCGAGGACCCATTGTCTAATTACTGCATATCTCCCTAGCGGTGTCACATCAACGCAAGTCAAGCACGTCAAGTCAAGTAATATCAAGCACGAGAGAGAGTATGGAACGTCAAAATCAAGATAGTCATGCACTCCAGTGTAATGTCACACCGTAATCATTTAACTCTCATGGGCACAAGTACTTTCGGGTGCTCCTCCCAGGACAAGATTGGGCCCTATATGGGCAGACATTGGGTCATGTAATTTGACATCCACTTTAGTTTTAGTAGCCAAGAGAATTCCAAAGGAATTAGATCATTGTAGGATGATAAGGTAGATTCACAGAACTTGAAATTCAAGGTAGAAATCGTGTAGAGATGACTTAACTAGAAATCTGAGACATATTCATAAAACTGGGTAAATGGCATCCTCCATGGGCACCGCAAATTAGAATTAGCATCCATAGTAATGGGTGTTCATTTTAGAAATAGATAAATAGGCATGAAGTAAATAGCGTCTGTCAATCAGGGCGCTATTCGTAAATGGCGTTCACTATCCTGGACGTAATTTCCAGAAAGTGACGAAATTCACAAAAAATCAGAGAAGTAGCATTGTTTGAGGGCTAGATTGTCATGTTTCTTCAGAGGGACATGACTGTAAAATTGTGTAATGAATTTTTAGGGTACAACCTGCTCGGCTGCCTTGAGGGAATCCAAGGGTAGCGTAGACTTACAGAGGTCTCTAAAATGTAATCGCTAGTCTTAAGCAATGGAATGTCCCACGGAGAGCTCAATCACCTCGGAGAGTTAGGGGCATGCGATATAAATTAGAAACAGGGACCTCATCCACGGAAATGGGATGAGAGTGCCAGCGATACCCACGGTGAAGGGTTAAAACACAGGAAACGAGTCAATCAGGAAACAACGTCCTTGGGATGTCTGCACTCCCTTCGGCCTCAGGTGGTTGCATCAATTTCTCCTCGTCTGGAAGCTCGAGGCTGAGGGGTGGCTGAAATTGCTGAGGAGATTTTGGGCAGAAGGTGAATGAGAGATGATGATGAGGAAGGCACTGAGGATTCAAATCTAGAGTTGACTGAAGCAATAGAGCGTGAACATGCCGCTCGAAGGAAAGGAAAAGCACCGATAGGTTCAGGGACATACTCCAGTACAGTTGGTGTAACACGAGTGACACGACGTCTTGACACTGGTGCAGCCCCGCAGAGAGGAGGCCCCATGGACAGCTATTTGCGCAGAAGGCAAAGTGTTACACAACCTAAAATCAAGCAAGCATTGAGAGAGGTAAAAAAATCAACAGAAATTGTAGGGCATGAATTTAAAAGTATATGCAAATGATTTTTCCATGTAGCTGTCCTTGCACATGCAGCTGAAAGCGAATATTTTCAACCTATGCTAGATGCCATAGCAGATGCTGGCTCTGGCTTGAAGGCCCCGTCACGTCGAGACACATACGGGCGTGGCCTTAAAAGGAGAGGTTGAAGAGCTCCATCAGTGGGTTGAAAGCTTCAAGCATATATGGATGGAGAGAGGATGCACCATCATGTGTGATGATTGGACTAGTACCACGAAGAAGTCCATGATTAACTTTTTGGTCTATTGCATCGAAGGTACAATATTTCTTAAATCTGTAAATGCATCAAATTATGAAAAAAAGTCAATTATTTGTTTCATTTGATGGATAAGACGGTAGACCAAATTGGAGAGGACAATGTTGTGCAAGTAGTGACTGATAATGAAGCCAGTTATACGGCTGCACGGAAGAAATTGATGCAAAAGCGCAAACATTTATATTGGCTCCCATGTGCAGCACATTGTCTGGATCTGATACTTGAAGACATAAGGAAGGAAAATCATGTGAAGAAGACAATTGACAAGGCACAAAAAATCACCCAGTATATTTATGGCCATCCTAGAATATTGAATATGTTCAGGGAGTATGCAAGTGGAGGGTGAGATATCATCCTTGCAGGACCAACCAGATTTGTTTCGAATTTCATTTCTTTGGAGACTTTGCATAGGATAAAAAGGTCCCGAAGGGCATCTTTACTGCCCAAATCTTCCCCCGCGACTTCTTCCCTCTCCTTTTCTACGGGGTGGCATGGAGGGCGACTCAGAGGATGAAGACGCTGGCGGTTGTAGGGGTGTTCCCGCAACCTTGGTGTAGGTGAACATTTTGCAATCAGTGGCCAGCGTAGGAGAACTGTTAGCACGTGGCGATGTGCTTTCTCGCTACTTCTGGAGTGCCGACACTACCTTAGGAGGGAGGTAGAAAAGAGGGGAGGCCGGATGGAAGGGTACATCTGGCATCACGGCTGGGCCATGAGGGGCAGCTCTTTAAGCTTTCTTTCTCTTCTACCTCTTCTTGGTGGATGCCTCTTCGCAAATGGGCAGTTAGGCGTTCGTTCATGGAGTTACCGGATTCGTTGATCGATGACCTTAAGGAGATGGTCCTTCCGGAATGAAATGCTTTTGTCAGGAGATTCTTTTGCATAACGTGCTTCTAGCTGTTGTTGGCGTATCTACCTTTGGACTAGTTCATTTTGCTATCTTTATCTTCAATACTGCTTCTCTCGTCATCTTCTTGTTGCATCGTTGTGACTATCTTTCGTGATTATAGGTATGTGATGAGGAGGCTCCCCGAGTTGAGGAGCCTGCTCTCCTGCCCAAAGAGGGCGGTGGACAGGGTAGCAGACCCTGCTATCCAGTCTACAAACATGGCTGGCACGCGATGAGGCGCTCCCCACTATCGAAGCATCTTCCTTTTGGCGGGACGGGACATCCGAAGGTGTAGGAGGAGTTTTCCCTTCTTCCACTTTGTGGGTGTGGCCGTCTGGCTGGCTGGCCTTTATGCCGAGCTGGTCTTGTTGCTCCAATGTGCCCCGTCAAGCGAGGGAAGATGGTTTCGCTTCCTCAAAGGAGCAGGGGATGCTGAGTGTGGAGCTCGTTATAAGGGCTGCAATAGCAGCCATACGTATGTTGATCATCCTCAATAAGAGGAAAGGCCCAGCCCTGACTATGATTCAACCAGGCACTACGCCAGCAGACTATACAAAT
Organism: Amorphophallus titanum; assembly: GCA_024336825.1. Lineage (NCBI taxonomy): Eukaryota > Viridiplantae > Streptophyta > Magnoliopsida > Alismatales > Araceae > Amorphophallus > Amorphophallus titanum. The sequence goes on along the minus strand of JANBPO010007398.1, from coordinate 128,573 downwards.
GTCAAATGTGCCTTGTATTGTTGTTGTTCTATTATGTACTCTAGTAGTGTTGCTCCTCTTCATATTAGTTGAAAAACCAACAATTTTAACCCACGCCCCCCCATCTCTGTCCTCACTCTCGATTTCTCTCTCTCTCTCTTCCTCTCTCTCTCTCCCTCAAACGCTCTCTCCCTTTCTCTCCCAATCTCTCTCGGTTTCAGTCGAAACGACGTCGGACCGGGTCATGGGAGGCGCCGTTGGAACGAGCTCGACGTGTAGGTCAAGGTTGTACCCTCTATTTCACGATTCGGGGAGCGTGAAGATGAGACGAGGAGCCACGATGCCCCGTCATCCGATCTGCTTCATTGAGCGGGCTTCGTCACGATCGAGGTAGGGGAATGGGTTCTTCATCTCGCCAGGAACATTTTGAAGCCTCATGCATCGCCAATGGCAGGCATTTTCACCGTTTTATGTGCTAAACCCTATTTTGTAGATTTTAGACCTAATTTTGTGGTTTTTCTTCTCCTCACTCGATTTTGATCCAGACGGTCACCGATCGAGACGTGGGAGGCGCCGTTGGGAAGGTCGTGTCTCGAGCATCGCGTGGGCGTCCTTCTTCCCTCAATCTGCGGAGCGTGGAGGCGCGTGGAGCCAAGAGGTCACCATGGCCCTCGTCGTCTGTTCGGCACCGGATCGGCTTCCTCGTCGTGTTAGAGGTACGGGGATGGATTCTCTTCCTCACTAGGAACCCGCTGGTACCGCATGCGTCGTGGTCTAATGCCAGTTGTATCATTTTCTGTGCATTGTTCCATGTTGGCATAATTTTAGTCTAAAATTATGAAATTACATCCATAGTCATCGTGTTGTGATTTTAATGTCATGTTTTAGTTGTAGAATGGATGTATGAATGCATGGGTTGGCAGGTTAGTTTGTTTCCGCGCATCCCCCGTCGATTTTGGTCGACCGGGAGGGAGTTCAGTAACGAACTCATCCAACCCGTAACCCAGTTGACATAACGCGCCAGGACCGGTGCGTTATAGTCCTTTAACGCGCCTAAAGAGGTGTGTTATGTTGAGTCTCGAAATGTGGCAATCAAGAGGGGAGGGGTGAATTGATGGCCTATTAAAAATTAACTAACCACAAGTGCTATAACTAAATATACAAACAAGCTCTAACCTTACACGAACAAGATCACACTAGTGTGGTTGAAACAGGTAAAAAGGGAAGACGGCGTCAAGCCAAACCAAGACAAGTACACTGAAGAAAGCTCATTTCGTTGCCAAATATGTCCATTACATTCCATCGAAACATCATTCTAGGGGCATACCCCCAGTGTACAAAAGGGGCAGGTGCTACCCAGCAGCATCTCTCTCTCTCTCTCCATCTCTCCTCCTAGTCTATGTCGATGTGAGATCGGCTACGCCGACTATCAGCCTCGTCTCCATCTCCACTCACTCTATCTCGCAGCCGTGATGGCCGCGAAGCCCTCAAACCTGAGGCGGCTGGCTGAATCACCTCCTGTCCTGCGGGAGACTGCACCATACCCATGACCTTATCCATCGTGAAGTGCATGTCTCCTATGGTCCGCAGTGACTCAGAAGGAGTCGCAGGTCCAACTTTCTCTCTTGGGGCACCCCTGCCCTGGTACCTTCACAGTACCTGTCGCCGCAAGGCCTCCAGCTGATCGAGGGCTCACTGCTCCCTCACTGCCATTGCCATCTCTCGAGTGTGAGCCTCGGCTTCTCTCTCCTTTGCCTCAGCAAGGTGACCCTCGAGCCTCTCAATCGTGCTCGTCTCTCCCAGCCAGCGTGTCAGCTCCTCAATGCGGGTCTCCTGCTCCCAACGAGTAGCCAGGTTGGCTGCCAGTTGCTTCCTCTGCAGAAGATGAATAATCAGGTAAAACAGGCAAAGATGATAAAAGGCAATTGTTTTCAGCTCGAGTGCTTGGTTCTTATCGCCTCGGCCAGCTTGGCCTCTCACTCCTTGGCTCGCTCGATAGCTCCGGTTAGGCGATCCTCCAGCTCATCCACAACATTAGCTCGGGATGAAGGGCCGACCCCTCCACTTGCTTCTGCTCTCACTCGCACGTAGGCTAGCTCTCCTCGCTGCCAACACAAGGGGCAAGCAGTCAGTTAAATTCAACAAATTCTAAAATTTAAAATCAATCAATTTGTTTTGGCTTACCATCTCTTGGATCTCATGTCGTAGGTTCACGATCATCTGGTCAAGGACGACTATCCGATCCTTGAGAATCCTCACAGCCTCAGTCTCAGGCATCTGCACACAATTCACAAACTCACTTAGACACACGGCGACACAAGCAACAGCCCGGGGGTAACCCCGGCCACTCACATGCGGGCTTTCCCCGTATCTCACGTCGCCTCCTGGGCCAACCCGGGGGCACCCCAACACTAAGCCACGCCACGTGGCACCCAGTGAAAAGGGTCGAGGGCCCACCCTGAAACACTTTCGACAACCCTCCAAGGTCAAAGTGAGACCTAACACAGTCAACCACAGGCTTTGGAGGCCTACCGCACTCGTGTACGGCTCGCACGGGTGTGTTTGGCATTCTGTCGAACACCTTGTGGGTGTGTGTATTCCAGCCCGTCTATACCAAACCATGTACTACCCCGTGGATCCAGCACCTCAGTTGGGTCCCACAACGACCCCCCCAGCAAGTCAGGGCCAACCCCGATGCTCAGACACGTGGCAACAAGTCACTTAATTTTAGCACTCAGGCCAACCCGAGGCTACCCTGCAAACCCACCGTGCAACGTGGCACACAACTCGAGGCATGACCCATGTCCATAAAATACCTCCTCTTAGCTCCCACGAGCTCCTATCTTCAACCTAAGACCCGTTGTGCGGGTCCACAGACACCTACCCTAGTCGTTCGGTAACCTGAGGTGGGTCGGGCATTTACCCGAACACCTTGCAAGCGACTACAACGACTCAAGGAACAACGGCCCCCACGGGCCCCTCCCAATCTCCTGAAGCTTGGTGTCCATCAAGGACACCCCCAGAAGACCAAACAAGACTCCCGAGGGCCATCCCTCAGGGTTACGACCAACCCCGGGGCCAGTTTGCCCTAGGGGTGGCCGCGCACCCCAGGGAGGGTGAACTCCCTAGGGGTCGGGCCCACCCTCCAGCCCGGCGGTCCCACGACCCCACTCAGCCCCAGTTCGTCCAGTCTATGGTCCTACGATGCGAATCGTGCACCGTACCAATTCGGGAAGTTGACATGTGGACGCGACAAAGCAACGACGCAACGGTACGAAAATTTCACAAGTCAACATGCACACAAGCTCCACGTATCCTTCCACCCAGTTGCCCTTTTCCTTCTTAGTCAATTTAGGAAGAAAAAAGATCAAAAAATCAAATTTTATAGGGTGGGGACTGCTCTCCTCACCAGGTAGGGAGCAATGAGATAGTGTAGTTTTGAAGACAAAATAGAAAGCTGAAAAATGGATAAACTGGATAGAGCAATAGAGTGATAGTTTTTAGGAAGGAAGGCTCTGGTCTGGATGAGAGGTTGACAAAGCTGGGGCCTCAATGCTCCGATTCTTCTCCGGTTCTTCATCGCGAGCAATGGAACAGAGGTACACCAGCTACACCGTCTTCACTGAGCCTGAGAATGATGAACAATCAGCTCTCTCACAGAGGTGCTTGTAGCACCGGAAGAAGACTTGTTCTTCACGGGAGCTTCTCCACTTCGCCTCCTTGTCTTGTACTCTTTTTCTTTCTTTTCTACCCCTGGATGTCTTATGCACCCTTACTCTCCAAGCTATATCATCTTCAGCCTTATCCTCTCGGACAAACTACTTTTTGAGCATCGCTTTCAAATACTCCATTTAGTTCAGCAGATTGTTTTGTTCTTTTGTGCCCTGTTCACCTCGTACATAGTAGGTAGGGAACATCAACTGCCATATCAGCTAGACTTCTGAGCGAATCTTCTGACAGCAAGTCAGAGACTCTGAAAAGGTAGGCTTCTAGAAGCTTTTTGTACGCGAACAGATCCTCCTAGATCGGTTGCAGATCTTGAGAAGCAGGCACATTCCATTTCAAATCCACTCCACGTGAACCAGATGGTGTCCGCACATTCAGTGGAAGTGTCGACACGTCCCTTCATGTGCTTTAAAGGAGACCTGATGCTCGCGTGCAGCTTGCACCTAAGCGTCGAGTCATTACTCATGAAGTGTCGAGGTAGCGCGCCGTGAAAAAGAAATAGTCTTCTGTCAGTGAACGAAGTGTTGACATTTTTAACCCAGGGTGTCGACACGTCGGTCAGTCCATAGACTATAGGTGAGAACAATTCTTTTGACGAGACTAAAGTGTCGACAGTTTTCACCCAGGGTGTCGACACGTCGGTCATTCCAGAGGCTAGTCATGGACGGTCCAAACTGGAATTTGTACATGGCGTGTCGACATGTTGGGCATCATGTCTGCACATTGCCTTTGCCAGAGTTCATTCTCCATGGCGTGTCGGCACTTCCATATGGCAGGTCGACACTTTAACTGAGCAGGAGTTTATGAGGATAAGGGAGGCCAAGAGTCCTCAAGGCTATAAAGAGCCCACGTCGAGGACGTAACCCCTGCCCAAACTCCTCCGCTTACGGGACTCATGAGGCTGAAGCACTATTTAAACCAGGGACTCCCTCCAGCAAAAGGTAAGCTTGACACGTCTAAACCCCATGAGCAGGAACTTCCTCACCACCATGGTGGAGAAGGATCTCACGCAACCTCTTCATCCTCCCCTCACAGCTTCCACCATTGCTCTATTGACTTAGGCATTGGAGGGTTTTTCCCCAGGGAACCATCCCTGGGCCCCTTGATCCGTTTCCCTTCCTTGCAGGCCTCAACACGGTGATCACTTGCCCCAGCTCTGGACCAGCACGAGATCGCCCCTCTTCATCTGGCACCATCTGGGGAAAACGATCAAAGAGCCAGTATGGTGCAAAAGAGTATTGGGAGGAGGTCCGCTGGCGAGAAGGGCAAGGCCGTAGGGGCAGCGAGAGAGGCCCTCTCTCAGGCCACACAGAATCCCCCCTCCAATGCCAGCACCCCAGCCGACGAACCACCTCTGCCCGCAGCCATGGGGCTACCACCCACCAAGAACGCCGACACTTTACAAACCATCAACGCCAAACTAGACGTCCTCGTGGAGCTCTTGAGGACTTAGGCAGCCAGGGAGGAATGATCGTGCATCCCCCCAGTAAGCCTCCCCCATAGCGATGCGTCCCAGCAAACCGCCGGAGGCCACTTCACTCTCCAAGGGCTGTGACTTATCCGTAATAGGTCAGGAGGACCTTCGCAAGCCCCTCCTCCAGAGCAAGAGGTCTCCTCCACGCCAAGAAGGGTGAAACATGGAGGGTGCCATCCGCGCCTGAACACTGAAGTTCCCGGGGAACATCAGGGCAACCCGCCGGCACGCCCTAATAGCCCTTCAGCGCTGCGACAACCATAGTTGTCCCTCTGACTGTGAGAGTTTGAGAGATGCTTCGCAAAGCAGGAGCGCGCCCTACGGGCCCTGTAGAAGACCCCTTCAGTAGAGGACGCGGAGAAATCCCCGTTCTCTGACTGCCTCCTGAAGGTAGAGATTTCTCCCAAAATCTCTATTCCGGCAAAGCTCGGAATGGGTGCCTTCGGATCTTCATCATCACGTGCCATCTCAAATTCTTCAGTTGCCAGCTCTTCATTATCGGGTTCAAGTGGACGCCGTAGTGGTGGCTGTTAATGGGTGGTGGAATGTAATAGTGTTGCGTATGTGGAAGCGGAGGGCCATATTGATGAACGATGTGAACAGGTGGAGGGCGTACGACGTCCACTTGATCGTTGCAATGTGCCAGCTCTTGCTCACTTGAACTGTTGATGTCGTAATCATCTCTCCTCTCCTTCCATTCTTTCTCCATCTTCGAAATGTTGTTCAGAATGGCTTGAAGAGGATTGACTGGAGAAGGAGGAGGAGCGGGCCGTGGGCTCGCAACCCTCTTTAGTTGTTCCTCCAATGAAGTGACTTTGTTGAGAAGAGTTTGTTGGAGGGGTGTAGCTTGAGCAACAGGGGGTTGGCATGATGGCCTTGAAGAAGGGGCCACATAGGAAGGCCGTGGAGGGGGGTTAATGGGCTGACCCAAAAAAGGACCCAGTCGGGCCGTGTTGCAAGGAACGCAAGGGCCTTGGGGCTATGGTGGAGGAGGAATAGAAGGAGGCAGATGATGGGCCATCCGAGGAGGATGAATCAGAAGAGGAGGCGACGGGTGATGGGCCACCCAAATAGGAGTGAAAGGAGGATGAGAAGAATGAGACGCACCTCAACAACGACTTTAAGGGCTTGGATCTATTGAGGGGTGAGATTTTCTATGGCATGCAAGATTTGGGAAACCTTCTCATCGTGGGTAGGAGACGGTCCCGAAGGAGTAGTGGCTCACGATTTAGACGAGGGACCATAAGATTGGAAATTGCCCATGGGTCGGGCAAAATCATAGGAATGAGGACGTGGTCCCTTGAAAGAATTATGGTGAGAATTGTGATGAACATGTTGAATTTGAGGAGTATAAGATGTGCCAGGTTGTTCATCCTCATGAATGTACGTTGAATTAGACATGTTGATTTGATTATGAAGGTGAAACATTATGCAAGCAAATCAATCAAAGCAGGTTGCAAAGATCAAACAAGTTGAAATGTTTACGCTTGATTTTTAATTGTTGAACCTTGATGTGAATTAAGGATTTGGATCGTAAAACTCAACTCGGGAGTCACAAAAGTGATCCGAAACTCTCCAAAAAGGGTCCGAAAGACCTAATAAATATCCGAGAAGACCCATTAAGGATCCAGGGCATTACAACAAGATGGAATATGGGTCATCATAAACTGATTGACCAAATTGACATATTTCTTGCCAATCAAGAGCCGATGGTCAGTTGATGTTCTCATTGTCTTGTATATCAAGGAAATAGTCAGATTACATGGAATACCTGTTTCAATCGTTTCTGACCGAGACCCGTGTTTCACTTCTCACTTTTGGAAGGGTCTACAACATTCATTGGGGACGAGACTCAACTTTAGTATAGCCTTTCATCCTCAAACGGATGGTCAGACCGAAAGAACTAATCAAGTTGTAAAAGACATGCTCAGAGCTTGTGTTATCTATTTTGGTGGAAGCTGGCATGATCACTTGCCTTTGGTTGAGTTTTCATACAACAACAGTTACCAGGCAAGTATACAGGTGGCACTGTTTGAAGCCTTATACGGGAGAAATTGTCGATCACCTTTATGCTGGGACGAAGTTGGCGATAAACAACTACTAGGCCCAGACATGGTGAGGGATACTACCAAGAAAAGATAATTAGAGAAAGACTTCTACTGGCTCAGTCTAGACAGAAGGCTTATGTCGATACCATTCGGAGAGATCTTGAATTCCAAGTTGGAGATCACGTCTTTCTTAAGATTTCTCTAGGGTGAGGAATTAGAAGATTTGGTGCTAAGGTCAAGCTTACACCAAGGTATATCAGACCTTTTGAGGTATTAGACAGAGTTGGCGAGGTTGCTTACCATGTCGCATTACCTCCTCAACTGTCTGACCTCCATAATGTGTTCCATATATCCATCTTGAAGAAGTATGTACACGATCCATCACATGTCATAGACCATGGAGACCTGGTGATACAAAAAGATCTCACATATGAACAAAAGCCCATGAAGATCCTTGGTCGCGAGGTGCGTGCATTAAGGAAGAAGACAAATCCCATGGTGAAGGTGTAATGGAGCAGATGCTCGGAATAAGAGGCCACGTGGGAAATCGAGGAATCTATGAGGAAGTAATTTCCCGACCTATTCTCTCTCTTTTTTCTGTCTCTCTCTTTTTGCTTCTTTTCTTTTCTTTCTTTCTTCTTCTTCTTTTTTTTAAAGACCTCTATAAAAGGGCGGGGGTGGCGCGCCCGAGCCACCTTTCTCATTTTCAACCTCACATTCTCTCTCTTCTTCTCTCTTTCGATGGACACATCGCCTCCCACTCCCCTTTCTCTTCCGTTCACCACCGTCCGCCGTCATGATCGGGGTGAGGAGACCACCAGGGAGGAGCTCCCCCCTCCTTCTCCTCCTCCTCTTTCTCCTCTTCTCTTGCTCTTCTTCTCTTGTTCTCTTCTCCCTTCCCCATTCTCCTTCTCGTTCTTCCTCTTTCTCTTCTTCGGAGGACAGCGGAGCCCTAACCTCCTCCATTCTCCCTCCCTCTTTCTTCTCTTCTTCTTCTTGTTCTTCTCTTCTCCTTCTTCTTTTCTTCTTCTTCTATGGCACGGTGGAGAGTCGTCAGGCACCGCCGATGTCATCGGGTTAGGGGCACATTGGCGCGTCGGGTGAAGGGAGCGCTGGGCGTGCCGGAGAGGGGAGGCACTAGGTGTGCCAGGGATAGGTGCACATAGAGTGTGCCGATGGCATGGGACACGGAGCGTGCTGGAGATGGGGGCACAGGGATGTGCCGGGTAGAGAGATGCCAGGGGTGCGTCGGGTGAACCCCCTCGGGGGTTTGCCAGGTGAGGGTGCTGGCGTGTGTCGGGCGAGGCACTGGCGGGCGCACCAGGTGAAGGCGCTGGCGGGTGCACCGGGTGAAGGCGTTGGCGGGTGTGTCGAGGTAGCATAGGCCGGTGTGTCGGGGGAAGGACCCTGGGGCATGTCAAACGTCTCTAACCGGAGGAGCATCCGGTATTGCCCCTTGGGCACATCGTGACTTTGTTAGGGCCGTCACTCCATGTGGATACGCACCCATGTCTTCCCCTTACGCCTCCGACCTAGGGGAGACTCTATCGAAATTTTGTCAGAATTTATTGGCATTTTGCTCATTTTGATAGTAGTGTAGCCCTTTATAGACCCTTTTCCTTTTGTCTTTGCTTGGGACTTGTTCTGACTTCACGTCTTTTGCACTTTGCAGATAAATGGCTACTCCAAGTGCGGAACTATCCGATAGGATTCGTGGGAGAGATAAGAAGGAGCATGTCACTAATGTCGGTACCTTCAAGACCACATTCGATAAGAAAAGGACGAGCAATGGAGGAGAGTCCTCTCAGGAGAAGAAAGTTAAGAAGAATAACAAGCCATTCTCCATTACCACCACACCTTCCAAAGTAGTGTGTCAACATTGTGATAAGGCCGGACACAAGGCTGAAGAATGTTGGAGAAAACTTGGAGCTTGTCTCCGCTGTGGGAGCCGTGATCATCAGATTCCCGACTGTCCATTGCTCAATGATCAAGCCGACAAAGTGAAGCGCCCGGTGACAATGAATGCATGTCTCCAGGCTCCTAAGGTGGCGGAACAAGACGAAGGCAGACTAGTGGAAGGTGCACCAAAAGTTTGTTCCAAGTCTACACATGTCTTATTTGATACCGGTGCATCGCATTCTTTTGTTTCCAAGAAGTTTGCCGATCCATTACCAAACGAACCGGAATGGATAGACCTAGTCATTGAAACCCCTCTCGGGAATGAATCCGAAATCACACATCATTATCTAGACTGTGAGGTTTTGGTAAAAGGGAAGAATCTCCCTGCCAACCTAATATGTCTAGACATGAAGAATTATCATGTAATATTAGGCGCTGATTGGTTATCCAAATACCAGGCAACTGTTGATTGCCGTAATAGCAAGGTTACTTTCAAGGAATTCTCGGAACTGGTCTATACTAGCCCTAAGAGTCGGAGCAAGTTACCTCTTATTTCGGCTCTCCGAGCTAGCAAGCTAATAAGGAACGGATGTGTATCTTTTCTTACTTTTGTCACCATTAAGGAGACTAAGGAGACAAAGATAGAAGACATTCCAGTTGTACAAGAATTTTCGGACGTGTTTCTAGAAGATTTACCTGGACTATCCTCATAACGATAAGTGGCCTTCACCATCGACTTGATCCCTGGTACTGGCCCAGGTTCTAAGGCACCTTATAGGATGTCCCCTGCCGAACTCAAGGAACTAAAGGAGCAACTAATGAAACTTCTAAAGAAGGGATTTATCAGACCAAGCACTTCCCCATGGGGAGCACCTGTGCTATTTGTAAAGAAGAAGGATTTAAGTCCATGCAATGCTGGGCAAAGTCCATGCATGTTTGGGGTTAAGTCCATGCAATGCTGGGCAAAGTCCATGCATATTTGGGGTTAAGGATAAAGTCCAAGCAAGTTTTGGAATGGGGTCCATGCATGTATGAATGGAGCCTGTGCAGGTCATGCATACAGGCAGGAAAAAAGTCCATGCATATGCACGGGGTTAATGGAGGTAGTCCATGCATGTTTTGGGTAAGTCCGTGCATGGCTTATACAAGGCTTGTGCATGCGGAGGGGTGAAGTCCGGGCATGGTCCATGCACGTGCAGGCAGCGTCTGTGAAGCTACAGGCCAAGTCTGTGTATGCACATGCAATGGGGACATGGTCTGTGCAAGGGCTATACAAGGCTTATGCGTACAGGAGGAGCAAGTCCGTATAGGTTTGCATGGGGTTGGAGATGCAAAGGGGATGAAGTCCGTGCATGTTTGCACAGGGTTAAGGTTGCACGGGTAGAAGCCATGAGGGGATGAGTGCACCATGGAAGGCTGTGAATGTGCCGTTGAAGGATTAGAAGGGCATGTCGATGAAGAAGGTGTACCGACGAGGGAGGTGTACCGGTAAAGGGTGAGCTAGCAAGTGTATCGGTGAAGGAGAGGGCAGCCTATACCGGTGAAGGTTTAAAGGCAAAGGGGTGGACTGCTCAAGGAGTGTGCCGACGAAGGGTAAGGAAGAGTGTACTGGGGAAGGGGGGCTAAGGGCATGCCGTGGAAGATTTTAGGAGTGTGCCGGCGAATGGGGTTTTGAATGTGCCGGGGAAGACCTGGGGGGGTGTACCGGTGAACGTTTAAAGGCAAAGGGGTGGACTGAAGGGTGTGCCGGTGAAGGGGAAAGTGGTTCGCACCAGTAGAGGGCCCACTTTTCTTCATCCCTTTAAGGCCTTTCTTTTCTTCTTTTAGCATGCGTGTTGGAGCACTTAGCCATTGTTCAGTCCAGTCCTCTTCATGTTGCCCCTGGTTCTTTTCACATTGGTTAAGGTATTTTATTGTTGATTATTTCATTTGTTCGTTGCTCCCTTTTAGTCTTTTAACATATTATCATTTCTGACAAAAATTCAACAGCATCTCCTCTTGACTCTGGGCGTAAGGGAGGTGCAGGGAACGCTCCCACATGGAGTGACAGAACCCAACAATAAGAGGTGGACGTCCGCAGACGGTGACACCTTTAATGAAACCTTGGGACACGAAGAGGATGATGAGAGAAGGGGCACTCTCAAGCTGGCTATGGGTCGCTAGGGCAAAGGTGAAAAGAAGGTGTACCGGCAAAGGAGCCCAGGGGTGTACCGGGGAAGGGTGGCCAACGGATTACCAGCTAAGAAGGCCAAAGGGTTGAGGGTGTGCCATTGGAGTGGTTGGTTGGGTGTGCCGCTGGGAAGAGGGCTAAGGGTGTACCGCTGGAGGGTAAGGCCGGGTGTGCCGCTGGGAAAAGGGCTAAGGGTGTTCCGCTGGAGGGTAAGGTTGGGTGTGCCACCGGGAAGAGGGCTAAGGGTGTACCATTGGAGGGTAAGACTGGGTGTGCCATTGGGAAGAGGGCTAAGGGTGTACCACTGGAGGGTTGTTCAGGGGTGTACCGGGGAAGGGTTGTGCCAGTGAGGGCATGCAAGGCTATATGTGCACCGGTGGAAGGGTTGTTCGGGGGTGTACTGGCCAAGGGCTAGAGAAGCTAGACTGAGGGCCAGCTGGATGTGGTGGAGCCAAAGGGGAAGACAGCCTCAAGGGCCCTGGCCTAGCTGGTCCCGAAGGGGGGGGAGGCCTCGGGCGAAGGAGAGGGGAGAGGCTCTGGATGTCCAGAGAGGGCTTGGGTTACAAAAGAATGGAAATCACCAAGGAAAGGCGAGGGAAGCCATCAAACACGTTGGAGAACCCAAACAAATGGAGGCGGCGGTGAAAACCTCAAGAGAGAAGCTTCGCTCATGAAAGACGAGGGTGGTAACTGGCCATGTACATTTCAAAAACACCGGGGTGGAAGATACAAGCGATGGGAAGGGAAAGAAAGAAAAGAAGAAAGAAAGGAATGAAGGGGGTTTAGGTCGAGCAGGGGCGACTACTTCCTGCTCCCCCAAATACCCCCGCCATAGAATCTCTCTCTCTCTCTCTCCCTTACTCTCTCTTCTCTCTCAGATGGTGGTGGCAGAGCAGTGACCGGGGAGAATGGCAGGCACTCCTTCTCTTCTCATCTTCTCCTCCTTCTCTTCTGGAGTTTGGTTGTCTCTTCTCTCTTGCTCTGCGTCTCCCTTTTTTTCGTTGTGTCTGCCGTTCTGCATGTATCCCCTGTTCACAGTGGAAGGGGCTCCTTTTAAACCCCAACGGCTGGGGGCTTTGGGCTCGGAGTGATGGAGGCGGGAACGTGGTTTATTAATGGGGATTTGACCCCGGTTGTCCTTTGTTGACATGGAGTAGGGGGTGTGTCTGCTTCCCCATTTGACACCTCAGCCATCCCATTGCACGTCGAGGATCCATAGGGGAATGACGTGAGATTTGTTCTGTCGGCCGTTGGAAGACCCGTGCCGTTGAAGGGGCTGGGTGTACCGCTGAAGAACTCCACCGACGTACCATTGAAGGGCTGAAGAGTGCGCCGTTAGAGGGGCATAGGGACCATGCCGGCAAAGGCGCACGGGGCCGTGCCAGTGAAGTGGCGCTAGGGCCGTGCCGGCGAAGCCCATGCTAGGCATGTCGTCGAAGAGCCCACTAAGGGCGTGCCACTAAAGGCATTCATAGCGTGCCGGTGAAGGGTCAAGGGTGCGTGCCGGTGAAGGCCATAGGGGTGTGCCGGTGAAGACCCGCTGGGCATGTGTGCCAGCGAAGAACCCATGGATGGGCATACCGGGGAAGGAGCATGCCGTTGAAGGCACTATTGAGCGTGCCGTAGGAGGCACTAGGGAGTGTGCCGTTGAAGGCCAGCCTTGAGCCCGTTTCATGTACAAGCTTTGGTTCATTTAATTTTTCTTCGGGGCCCATGGGTTGTGGACTTCCCAGGGGTTGGTTTCTCTTCGCTATCGTGATTCGGGGATGGCTCCACGACAGTGTGTTGCTCATTCGGAGAGTTCGGATGGCCCGTCCTCTCCGTAAATTCTTCGGTTGAAGTTGTTGTTGATGCTGAACTAGTCGGAACACGCGGTGATGCAATTTTACACATCCACAAATGCCCCCCACCCACGGGTAGTGCGGGCGAAGGATGAGCCCGGCGGTGCCCGTGGGTGCATTGGTGCTTTCTGGCTGGACCCGAGGTGTCGACGTTCGGGAAGGACGACTGCTCTGGCCCGACGTATCCTAGACTCAATCCTACGGGCCCATAACTAAGGTACTAAGGCCCAATTAAGCATAATAAGGGAAATGGACTAACAATATGACTCAATTAAAGGAAATTACATAAGACATGACTCAATAAAATAAAAATTACACATGATAATATAATCGGACTCCTCAAAATGATGCCGGCGATCCGAGCAAAGAGAGCGCTGTGAGATGCCCTCATCATATGGTTGTGGAAGTACATGAGAATTTGAGATATTATAGTGATCAGAGTTCGTAAGGTCCAATACAGTCGACAGCTGGCATAGGGTTTCGTGATTATTTTTCGCTTGGTTTCTAACGTGGGAGCGTGAATGCTTGGCGTTGGCACTGTGAAGGTGGTTGCTATCATTGTCAGAGTGTCGGTGTGGGGTCTAAGGAGTGAGGTTGAGAGCTTTCTCTCTCATCGATGGTGGCCCCGGTTATGCTGCGTTGGGCAGAGGTTGTCGGCAGGTGCGTTGCTGCGGTGATGCGTTCGAGAAATTGCAGTAGTGGTGCATTGAGAGATGTTGTGATCGTGGTCCGACAAGATACTTGGTGAGTGTGTCGGAGGTGCCGACCTGACGGAAGTGATGGTTTTTTCGACGCTGGAAGGTGCTATTCCGAGCATGTGCAAGGTTCGAGGTCAGGTCGAGCACGGGGAACCTTCCGTTGGTTGGAGGAGATCGCATCAGGTTAAGGTTCATCATCTCGCATCATGCATCCGGGTTAGTTGGCCTTCGTATGCCATGAAATCCGTGCGAGACACGTTCTATATGTTGGCAAGGTGGCTGTCTGTGAAAAACATTTCCCATTCCCTGATGTGTAAGGGTGTGTTGGCACTACTCCGGAAGGATGCGTGCCAGTTGGACAGTGTTCGTAAGAGCATGTGACTGGTGTTGTGCTTTCCGAGGTGTTGTGAATCAGAGCTTGCAGCGTTGTAGAGGATGTGTTGAGCGTCAGAAGATTAGTTCCTCGGTGTGAGTTTATCTTGGGTTGCGTGAGATGTGTTGTTACCATGCTGTTACTTGAGGCATTGTGATTTGTGGCACTGGCTGGATGGAGAATTGGGGGAAACGTGCTGGCGAGGTTGTCGCATGAGTATCGAAGGGATGGTGAAGAAAGATGAAATAGAGTTGGGAGAGTACAAGGTGGACCCTCCTCAACCGCATGAAGCCCCTTTGAGGAGGGCAGGAGTCGACATGATCTCCTTATACCAGGCATTGCCTGAGGAGATCTCTAAAGCAAGCACACAGCGTAGCTATGAATCTCACTTCTTGGAGCCCGTGAAAGAGCAATAGGGATGGTAGTAGGTCCATACAAAGAGCAAGAAGGAGAGGGCACCTCGCCCGAAATCGGGGGCACATGTGTGTGGCATCACACCACGACCTGCTCCACTAGTAGTAGCACCAGTGTGGACCACTCCACTTGTAGTTATCAGAATACCCACTCACAACCAGAGAAGGCAAACTCCGCTACCAACAGTGAAGGAAGTGAGCCCCAGGGCTCGAAAGATGCAAAACTTTATAGATGGGCTGAATGATTATGTGTAGCCCGAATTGAAGCCCTTGCTGATGCAGGATCATGTCCCATGGCAGGAATTCGAGCAGTTGTCACTCGAACAAAAAGAACAAGCCGATGTGGCGTCTGATAAAGAAGGCAGCCTGTTCTGGGGGTAGGTGCCTGTTGAAGCAAAGAAGAAAAAGAAACAAAAGAAGAAGAAAAGAAGGGCCGCTAAAGCCGTTGAGGCGCAGGTTGTCTCCTGCAATACCCTATCAGCACTCTTCAGCCTGCTCGGTGAGGAGGAAGAAGAGTAAATCTGCTTCACACCCCCTGTCAAGGGAGGCAAACCAGAAGCTGCAACTGCTGTACATGCGACCCGCTCAGGTCGGAAATAGGGGCGCCAGCCGTCGCCCAACCATAATATTATATTCAGGGGAGAGCAGCCCTACAAGACACCTCCCCCAGAGGTCAAGGGAGTACAAATCCCCCTTCCATCAGGCCTTTATGGCGAAAGTGGGGGCAAGACAGTCCCTTCCTTTCTGGAATTTGTTAAAATGTCCAGGGGAAAGCAGCCATGCCAGGAGGCCAGCCCTGCACCCAGGAGTGTTCACCCACAACCTGATGTGGCATAGCCCAACTGATGCAACGACACTCCTAGGACCTAAGTTCCACAAGCATACAAGCTCTCGCAATGGCTCACCGCGTGGACACATCACGGAACGAACACGCCGAACATGAAAACTCACCTCGGTGCAACACAGTGCCTGGCGGTCTAACATTGAGCCGTCACAGTCTGTAATGGTCCAAACCTCGACTGCCATAACAACTCTGACGGTCCAACACAGGGTCGTCAGAAGAACATGGCACCCTGGCTCTGACGCACCCAGCTTGGGGCGTCACAGCCCTAACGCACCTGTCCAGGGGCATTAGGGAAACAAGCCACGTCAATTGTGACGCACCTATCAAGGGGTGTCACACAGCTCTAACGCGGCTTCCTCTGGGCGTTAGACGACGGGCAGCGTCAACCCTGACGCTCGCAGCGAGGGGCGTCACAGTGCTGTAACGCACCTACCATGGTGCGTTACAATGCACAAGCCACCAACGGTCAAAAATCAACAGTCGAATCACTGTGACGGACCAACCCAGGGGCGTCATAGTCACGTGGCGGTCTATCATGGGACCGTCAGGCCCACGAACGCCAAAGCCCAAAACAAAGGGAGTGTAACGCACCTGCCCAGGCGCGTTACACAATGTGGCAGTCACTGGAACGACCGCCACAGCGTCCCGGCGGCGAAATGGCGAACTCAACATAAAAATTCCGTTCCACGCCCCGATCATCCACAGATGATGGGGAAAACAACGGGGAAGCTCCCCTGTGGCCCCTATCATGCATCTAGACCCTCGAATCGGTCCGAAACGCGGTAGAATGGGAGATCGGCTCACAGCCCCAAAATCATGGTTTTTCCCCAAGTCGCTCAAATAAACCCGCTCGGCTTACTGTAGCCTACCAAAATCACGGGAAAGGAAGCGCACGAGCTGGGGATCCATCTCCCTACCTCCACCAAAGAAACGACGCGCTGTGGACGCCGATCCACGATGAAATCACCGTGAAACCCTTGCCAGCTCACCAACGCACCTCCGAGCTTCGTCGCGCCTCCACCGCCTCAATCCTCACCTGTCCTCGCCCGCATCCTCGCCCGCGCCGCCTCCACCTCGCCCCCGCCTCGCTCCGTCGACCGCCGGAGAAGAGAGGGGAGAAAGAGAGCGTGAGAGAAGAGAGAGGGAGAGAGGGTGAGAAATGAGAGATGGGGAGGAAGAAGTATGCCTCCCCGACCTAATCAAGGACGTGACCAATGGGGATGGCTATTATTCTCTGGGCTATTCATACTGGTATCTGATGAAGGCATACCAGGAGTTGTATCAGCTGGCGCATGGCGAGAAATAGCCTCACCGCGGAGACCGGAAGAGGGTTCGGATGACCTTGTGGCTGCAGTATTTCTACGACGGGCTGAAGTAGTACGAAGACTTCCCCGGTGTTGGCGCCACCGTGATCCGAAAGAAGCACAGCAAGCCCAAGGTTGACATGAAGATGCCTTCCAGAGGACGTCAGGGCGGTCCTAATCCGATGGGGATTGACCCGCTGACACACTGTGCCGCCTACTTGACGTACTGGCTGTGCTCATTTGCCATGCCGTACGGAGATGAGACAGTGATTCGGCTTGATGCAATCTTCCTGGACTGTCAGATGGCTTAGGGAATTAAACTGTCTTTGTGCCCAGCAGCCCTCTGTCTAATTTACAAGACACTCGGGGATGTGAGCGTTCATCAATTCCCACGACAGTCCCGAAATGTGTTCCCACTTCATTTCTTCAATGTGTGGGTCTACTCATTGTTCCCGGAGTTCGCCCCACGCACTCTTCAAGGCTGGGGACTCGTCCCACGGATGTTGGAGTTTGCAAGTGCAGAGCCCGGCTCCACATCCCAGCGACTGTATGACATCCGAGGCTGATTGACGATGATGCCTCAAGATACAGCTGGCACTATTTATTTCTGGGCGCTGGCTGCCCATGCAAGCCCTCTGGTGAACAACAAGAGGGAATGTAAGGATGACCAAGTGGAGAAGTACATTCATCCAATCAGCTAGGAGACCGTCGTCCGCCCGTTGCTGGAACCAGAGCTCAGAGACTAGGCGTTGTCAATCCGCCCAAGAGTGCTAGCGTTCAGAAAGGGATACTCTTTGTTGCTGGAGTCGTACTACCCCTTTCACTTCGGGCGAAACTTCAGATATGGCCAGCATATCCCAGTGTATAGTGCTCAGTTCAGTTTGCTCGTGCAAAGCCTTCGAGGGGCTCTGACTGCCAAAACTGCCAGAACCTGGTGGGACTTCTTTCACTGGGCGGACACCATAACCTTCACAGTAGTAGCTGAATGATATGGCTTGTATAACGGTTACTGGTGTTGACGCAATGAAAGGATGGAGTCGATGAAGCTTGAAGAAAATTCCCCTTATAACAATGCTGGATTTGAAGGTGTGTGCATCGAAGGTGTTGTGTTGACATAGCCAGTTGTTCTCTTGGAAGTTCTACTTCTTGTAAGCATGTGGGTCGACTCACCTGAATGGTGGGGTCAACACACTTATCTATTGTGAGTCAAGTGTTCTTCATCAGCTGACTTATCTCTTTTCACCTGGTTGCCCCAACCATATGTGGTTATATGAGTCCAACTTCTTCCAAATTCATGTCCAGCTAGAACAAACCTTGACTTGTCAGAATCACCTCCCCAATCCTCAACATTGGATACCCACTTTCATCTGCTGCCTTTGTTCTGACAATCTTTAGTTTGACATTTCTGCCTTTGTCATTTGAACAAGTCGGTCGATCGGTCTCTTCCTATTAGTCAAACAGTCCTTTATTTAGGTCGACACACCTAGCATATGTGTCGACGTAGCTACACAATTTCTGTCGACTTTCAGAATATCAGTCGACTAAACTTGACTTCAGTCGACTGATTTTGCATTCAGTTGACTGAGTTTGCCTTTCTCTGGTCAGCTCCTTTTCTGATTTGTCAACTTCTAAAACAACTCATTCACTCACATCATGAGGTGAATAAACATCATTCAAGATGTCATAAATATTAGAGTTTAAAGACAAATAAATTTGAACATGGAATGTTTACACTTAAGAATATCTCATGAAGAACACAACATCATGAACAATCATCAACACACATAATGAATCATAGTTGGATCATTATCCAATGCACAATAATGAATCATAGTTGGACATCATCAAAACCATGCATGAACTGCACATGCACAATAGATAGAAAAATCAAAATTCTTTAAATACTCAATCCACCTTCACTACCTTATATTCAACTCCTTCTGTGAAAATAGATATTTCAAACTCTTCTAATCGGTGTAAACAATGAACTGCTCACCATATAAATAATGCCTCCAGATCTTGGGGGCAAAAATAACAGCTGCTAACTCTAGATCATGGATAGGATAATTCTCTTCATGACCCTGCATAAAAACCCAAAGAATCCAAGGGAATGACAAAGTGACTTATCAAGCCCTACAATTGCGTACATACTTTCCTGAGAATTTAAAAGCAAACTAAAGGACACAAATGCAAAATAAAAGGTCAATGCTTAGCGTCGATTCCCATCAAACGTGGTCGGGATCTACCCCCAAGATGCCTCCCTCTAGCCTTCTGAAGTCAAGGGGAGACTTATCTTGGTCAACCACAGGCTTTAGAGGCTCATAGCATCCTTATGCGGCCCGTACCCACATGTCAGGAATTTCCCCGAACACCTTGCGGGCGTGCATATCCAAGCCATTTTACAACAAGCCGAGGGCCAACCCGCGGCTCCAACACTCCAGCCATATCCTGTGACAACTCTCCAGCAAGTTAGGGCCACCCCCGACCCTCAGACATGCGGCGACAAGCCATTTATTTTCAGCTCCTGAGCCGACCTGGGGTTGCCCGCCAACTCACCGTACTACGTGACATATGCCATGAAGACCGGGCCCACATGCCCGAAGGCTCTCTCTCGACTCATGTGAGCCTCTTGCCCTCAGCCCAAGGACAAATTTAAGGCCCGCTGATCACATACCCAAGTCGATCGATAACTCGAGGTGTGTAAGGAATTTCCCCAAACACCTTGCGAGTGACAGTGACAACACGATGACGACAAGTCCCCATGGGCCAATCCTAGCATCCTGGAGCACCCCGTCCTTCAAAGGACAACCCCAAGTGACATAGAAAGACCCTCGAGGCCACCCCTTGGGGCCACGGCACGCCCGGGGGGGAGTTCACCTAGGGAGGGCGAACTCCCTTGGGGGTCGCGCCCTCCTCCCAGCCCAAGGGCCCCACGACCATTCTCTAGTCCCACTCTCTCCCAGTCTCGGGCAAGATCGACCGACGTGCCCGTGGGTGGAAGGATTCAACGACGGAGCCACGGGATCGCAGAAAGTCCCACACGTCAACTTTCTTGGTCGACATGCGCAAGCAACTAGTCAACCAGTCAAGAGCCTCATATCCTTTCTTTGCCATGGTCACATTGAGTGAAAGTGGGGCCAAAATATGTAAAAAAAAAGGAGATTTTATAGGGTGGGAACCGCCCCCTCGAAGAAGCACGGTAGAGACTAAGACACACTGAGAACCAGAACAGGAACTACAGTCGCGAGTGACTAGACAGGGTAACACCCGCCGACATCACTCTAAGCCCCTGACCATGTGTGCACACACCGGCTCGTGCCTAGAGCCAGGCCTCTAGCTAGTATTCCCCCCCATAGGATGCTACGGTAAAGAGCTGGGGGGCCCTCGGAACTAGCTTAAAAATCGTAAACTGGGAAGTGCCCCGCTACAAGAGCCGACACGCTGTAACGTGTCGTAAGGCTACGACTAGTGGAGGATCACGAGACACAGACTCTAAAATACGAGTCCCGAAGCACAGACAGTTAAAGAAGCCCTATCGCACGTACTACGAAGCACCAATGGCAGCACAGGCAACTACCGACAGACTCAGGATAAGGCAACTAGACCTGAGGCTACAACGATCCATGAGTCTCACGACTCGGGTCACGATCATCGCACAAAGCGGAACGAGCCGCCAATCGGTCAAATCCTAAGCCCAAAGAAATGACACAGTCGAAGGAAACGACACGCGGAGACCTGAGGGAACATCGAGAACCCTCAACATAGTTGGACACGTACACCGAGGTAAGATGATACCTCACAGCATCCAGAACACTGTCTTAAACTGGACAGAACCATCGAGACACACATAAGGTCACCTATCAACCACTGGGTCATACCGGGTTGACCAGAACCAGACAATGACAATAAAAATAGTACAGAATACTACTCACCGCACGAACACTCCTGGCTACCTCACATCATGGTTTTAGCCCTCATAGGACATCGGGAGACATCCACGGAACAATGGGTAAACCACAAGGTCAAGCCAAGATGAACAGAAACCAAGACGTCGAGAAATGACGTTCCGCATAATGGTAGTCCTAGACTGAGTCGTTAGGAAAACTGTGGCAGTCTGAGAACAGACTACACTCAGTCAACCTTCAACCGACCAATCCAGCGCAACACTGACACACAGACACCGCCCTAGGACACAAACCTAAGACAGATGGACACAGCATAGGCCATCACGGCCAACTGACAACTCAACGAACACAGCAACATGGGCGGTCAACACTGGGCCGCTCATGGGGATGCCAGCAAAGATAATGCTACCAGCAGAGGAGAGTGATCAAGAGCTCACCTAATCAGCGTGAAGACGCCGATCCCGGCCGGAGATGGGGCGAGCAGGGAAGCGTGGGTATTTCCCGCACGCTGTATTGATGAAGCTTGGATCGCTAACCTACTAATACAGACACTACGCCCCTGAAGAGGGGGTGGATTAGGGGTAGGGAGAATCAAATTACACCTAAAACTACCTCCATGCAGGGAGGGGTGGTAAGCCGGCCAGGCGGGGAAGGGAAAAGCCTAAATGAGACTGAATGGGTGGGCAGCGTTGGCTCTGCCTGCTCTCTGGGACAGCAGACAGATGGTCGGAGTTGTCACTGCTGCGTCCGCTCCAAATTTTTTCCGATGATGATACCAGTTGGAAAAGCTTCATAGCTGACTCAGGATTACGTCTGAATTTTTCTGAATTCCCTGGCTGCCAGTGCTGGTCGGGGATAGGCCGTAAACAGGGTCCCTGCATTCTGGTTCGGACAGCAGAGGTGCCTCAGCAGCAGGAAGAAGAGGCCGCCACGAGTGCTCCTGACCTCTGATTTGAGCAGGGCTAGAGTCTCTGGAACCGTCGTCGAGTCCTCTTCAAAAAAATGCCAGTGGGAATGTTGGAAGAGGTCAAATCAAACCGGAGCAGCCTGAACAGTGAACAGGTGTCTGTTCAGTTTAGGAGCTGACAGAATAGAGCACCTGGGGAAGAAAATTTGGAAAACACACTTCCGGATGCTAAACAGGATGCCACTTTTTGGTGACGGAAGATGATTTGTGGTAGAAGCTTTCAACCAAGTGGCGACTCCAGAAGCCGAGGGATGTGGCCCTGGGAGCTCCTAGAAGTTGCTTCAGGTTGCTGGCAGGACCAATCCTGCGTAGTCAGAGAAGAACGGCTCTCCCAGGCAGCTTGGAGCTCGGACAGAGGTGAAACCACCTTGCTTGGAAAGCTCTTTGACTGAAGTTTCCAGGGATGTAGGGCCTTCCACTAGACTTCTTGGAGTAGTTGTCATGGTTGAACCTGCAACTTGGGGCTCTGCTACTGCCTGCAAACTGGACAGTGCAGGGTGGTGATAGATGATGAGAGGGGTGGGAAGGATAATAATAATATATATATAATGATGAGTATATATACACGGGAATGTTCCGTCCGCACGTTTTCTTGTGCTGACGGGTGTCCCTGTATGTGTACGCAAGTACAGGCAACAAAGCATGGGCCGAGGTCATCGTCTCCCCTGGACGTCAAGGTCTTGGATACAACCCTAAAAGAACCAGTACACCCATGGGCACCGCCCAGTTCATCCTTCGCCCATGCCACCCATGGGTGGGGGGCATTTATGGACGTGTAAAATTACACGCCCATATGTCTCGTCTGATCTCACATCAACAACAACTTCAAGCAAAGAAACCCCCGGAGAAGATGGGCCATTCGGACTCTCCGAATATACGCACATATCGTGAAGTCATCTCCGGAGTCACAACAGCACTCCGTGGGCCCTGAAGAAAGTTAGAATGAGTCGCAACTCGTGCTCGTAACGAGCGTGAACATGTCCCAACAGCACGCTTTTCAGTCTTCAGTGGCACACCCAATCCGCGCTCCAGCGGTATGCCCTACAAAGCCCTTTCATCAATGCCCTCAGCGGCACACCCGTTTGGCCCTGCCAGTGGTACACTTCCTCCAGGGCCTTTGACGGCAGGCCCCATCTAGCCCTTCAATGGCACGGCTAGTGGCGCCCCTCAGTGGCACGCCCAGCTTGGATAGCTTCAGCGGCACACCCTACAGAGGTCTTCCAGCGGCACACCTTCAAGCCCTTCATCGGTGCAGTTTCCAAGTGTTCCAGCGGCATGCCTGGGCGGCTCTCCAGCGGCACGCCTGCTGTGTCTTCCAGCGGCATAGTCTCCCGGCCCCTCAGCGGCACGCTGTGACTCACCTGGTGCAATCGGCAGAGTAGATCTTACGCCATGCCCTATAGATCCTTGGCACGCAGCAACCTAACGGAGGTGTCAGCCGGACGCGAAGGCACGCAGGCTACCTCCTGCCACTGAGCACGACGAAGTCAAATCCCCATTAATGCCAGTCGCTTCCCGCGTTCACCATTCGCGTTCGAAGACTCCAGCCACGGGGAGTATAAAGGCCCCTCTTCTCCGGTGAATGACACACAGAGAGGGAGAGAGACACGGACAGATAGACACACACCAGTGGAGGGAACCACAACGACGCTGCCAGAGAACAGAGAAGAGGAAGGGGAGAGCTCGGGCGTGAAGTCCTCCGGTGACCACCGGGCAAGAGAGAGTAAGAAAGAAAGAAAGAAAGAAAGAAAGGGAGTGGGAGTTCTGATGTAGAGAGGGAGTGGGGAAGAGTAGGGAGTCATCGCCCCTGCTCAACCCCAACACTTTACCTCATTCTTTCCTCCCCTTTCATCGTCTTCATGTTCATCTTCTTCCTCCCATCCGGGTTTGAATACATAGCTTGATGTATGCGACCGATCATGGCCACCCCCCTGTGTGAATGAAAACCACCCCCCTTCTTGGGTTTCTTGTTACCTCTGTGTGTTTGCATTGTGGTGTGTGATGCATTGCTCATCTTCCATCCTTCTCCGGTGTTTTGGGTTCTCCACTTTGATGTTGATCTCCAACCCCGTATGATCCCTCATCATATGCCTAGCCTTTGGCCCGGTGGGGAAGTTGGTTCCTTCCTTTTCCTGAGCCCCACGAGCCTAACATCTCTTATTTGATCCCTCTGTTGCTACCCTCCCCTCTCGGCTGAAGCCCTCTTGATGAGCCAACCCAGGACCCTTGGCCTAGTTCCCCTCCTTCACCTTCATCTCTCTGGAAGGCCCCAACCCGGTGCATTCATGCCTCTCTTGGCCAATGCGCTTAACCTCAATATCTGGTCGGCACGCCTGGGCCAATCCTTTCACCGGCACACACTCAGCCCGGCACGGCCCTCCTGGCTGGGGCACCCCCCTTTTTTTTGGCCATCCCAGCCCGGCACACCCCTTGGTGCTAGCCAGCCCGGTACGCCTCCCCAGAGCCTCCTAGCCGGCACAGCCTCTCTGGCCGACACACCCCGGCCCCTCCAGGTCGGTACACACCCCTTTAGTCCCTTTAGGTCCTATGACCGGCACACTAGTCATCAGTCCCCATCTCCCGCCCGGTGCACCCCTAGCCAATCCTAGAGGAGTCTTCAGTTTGTTGGTTCTTTCGGGCTTTTCAAAATTTTATCAAAGGTGTTGTCGCCCTTGGCACGCACCTCACATTGTCGGGTTTCGTCACTCCATGTGGGCGCATTCCCTTTATCTCCCTTACCATCCGGGTCAAGGGGAGGTGCTGCCGAAATTTTGTTAGAAAATAATAATATGACAAAGGTGAAAGGGAGCAACAAACAAATGAAATGAACAGTGGTAAAATACTTCAAGGAAGGCAAGAAGACTGTGGGCAACAGAGAGAGAACCGGACTGAACGGCAATCAAGTGATCTGAGCATTTGTCATGCAAGGAGGAAGGAGGGGAGATGATTAAGAGAGAGGAAGAGAAAACCCACATGTATTGCATAACATCAAGAGAAGAAGAGAAAAGCATAAGAAAATGAAGGAGTGCCCCCCTTGCGACCCTTGCCCAGCATACCCTAGCTCTACCTCACCCCGGTACACCCTGCCAGGCCCAGTCCGGCACACCTCGGCCCTCATCCTTCGTCGGCACACCCCCAGCTTGGTCTTCCCCGGTGTGCCTTTCCCGGCCCCATCCGGTACACCCTGCCTAGGGCCTATCCGGTACACCCAGCCCCAGATCCCAGTCGGCACACCTCCAACTCAGTCTTCCCCGGCACAGCCAAGCCTGGCCTCCCGGGCAAAATCATAACCTGGTACAGCCCCCTCTTGAGCCCTGGCAGGTACACCCACCTACGCCCAGTCTGGTACACCCTACCATGGCCTATCCGGTACACTCCCCAACCCCCAGCCCGGTGCAGCCTTTTACCCTCTTTATGCCTTGTCCGGTACACCCCCAAGCCTGCATTGATATCCCCTTTGCCCCGGGCTATTCTGCACAGCCTCAGCCCCAGATTGCATTGACTCAGTCCCCCTCGCACTGACCTCGTCCCCCTCCACTGCATAGACTCTACTCAGGCTCTGCACCGACCTTATCCCAGTTGCATAGACTTTATCCAGGCCTTGCGCCAACCTTGTCCCCTGCATGCATAGGACTTGCACCGACCTTGCCCGAGCTTCGCATCAACCTCTTTCCAGCCTCCGATGGCCCGTTTCCTTGTGCATATTATAAGTGTAAATAAGATACATACGACGACAATAGTAATTAACACAAATCAAAAATAAGAATATACAAAAGATGTAATAAAAATATAAATAAATGAATACGTGAATATATTCGACTATGTAGGGAGGTAGATCCTCCAGTTGGTTCTTCTGTTCGCCAGAAGGTCGAGGAAGGTGTTCCTCGGGGGCAAGCTATTTTGCAGCAGTTGTTTGCAGACTGAGTTTGCGGTTCTTGTGTTTGCCTTAATGCAAGGAAGGCTTACTCTGCGGAGTAAGGGGTGGACGTAGATTATGGTTTGCAATCAAACCACCTAAAAAGTCTACTGTCTCTGTTGTGTGGTCTGCTTGTCTTGCTGTTCTCCTGCTGCTTGTGCGCATCAGTTGCTCGATCATTTGTTGATTAGATCTGCTCCTCATCTCTACAATTCTGTCGTCGACGTGTATGTGTTTGAATTGTGTAAGAATAATTTTTTATACGGTGATCTATTCAACCCCTCCCCTTCTAGCTCATCGTCCTTCCTAGTTAACACTTTAACCGCCGTTGGAACACGGTGGCCACAGCAGAGGGGGAGACTTCACTAGACTTGTGGTCTCTGTTTAGGATTTTTGGTTTGCTGATCAGCAGCGAGGGATATGAGGAGGTAGTGCTGGATGACCTCCACCACAGTCACAGTGATGGACAAGGGAGGTACCAGGTACCTTTTAGCTATCGATACCTCCAGAAGACCTGGAGGTACTTGGCTTTGGCTGGGAGAGAGAGAGAGTGGCACAGATTCTGAGAGTGCCACTGAATTTATGGGTCCGACATTTCTACAATGGGCAGTTCTACTTCGACCAGGAGTTCGCCAGGGACCAGACTCCCTGGGAGGAGTGCACAGAGGTGGAGCTGCGCTTCAGGACCTACAGTCAGTACATTTATGCTCCACGGGAGGGGTGGAACCCTCATGGTCTGCCAGACGTGACACACCTCGCCGCCTATTTGGCTTACTGGTTGGCGATGTTTGTGGTTCCGCATGGGGAGGATGGTCTACTGAGGGCCGAGCTACTGTGGCTGGCCTGTCTGTAAGCTGAGGGGAGATAGTTGGCTTTAGCTCCTGTTGCACTGGCCAACATCTACCAGGGACTGGGAGTTTTGGCGACGCACCCGACACCGAGAGAGAGGAGCATAGTCCTGCCGACCCACTACCTCAGTGTGTGGGCCAGGTTGTTATTTCCAGGCTTGGTGACTCTTTTATATTTCTTGAGTCTTACCTGGTCATTTGAGTCTCTTCATTTTCTTTCAGAATGTAATAGTGAGTCCTTTTATTTCTATATGTAAGTAAAGCCCAGTCATGTAATTCGAATATTAGAGTATCAATAAAGATTATGTTTTGTCATATTAATGGGCCCTAAAATCTTGTGTCTTATGTATGCTCTGATCGTTCACGACTGTTACACTGCCACGTTCCGAGCTACACGTTCCGCTGCTATCGGTTCGGGGCGTGACAAATTTTCTTTCTGTCTATAGTATATTTCTAACTGTCCTGAACTGATGTTTGTTTCTGTTATGACAGATATCTTTTCATGGAGAATAAGGATGGCACGTGATCCAAAGTTGGAGGATGTGCCAGGATCGTGACACGTGGAGTCCAGTAAGCTGAGATGCTGTCACGTTGTCAAGGCGCTAGGGCGGAAATTCGTGGAGGACACACGCCCTACATTTGTTGCTACTGCTATAAAAGGGAGACTTCTCCATCTGGAGAAGAGTGATCGTAATCGAAAAACAGAAGAGTAGAAGAAGAGAGAGCCTGTACGATCCAGAGAGAAGAGAAAGAGAAGAGAGAAGAGAGAAGAAGAGAGCTCGAGAGTGAAAGATCAGCAGAGGAAAGAAGAAGAAGAAGAGAGAGAGCAGCAAAGATAAGAAGAGAGAGATTGAAGAGAGGAAGAAGAAGACTGAAGATCTGTGTCAACTGGACCATGGATCAAATCTAGGCCAGTCAGCTCCTTTAGAGTCATAGTTGTTCTTCGTTGTTTATAGCTTTCCGTTGCTGTGTCTTTCCCATCGTCTGTTTCCTTTTACCCTTCTTTCAAACTGTTTGTCAGCAGAGCAAGCTGTGAAGCTCAGCGGGCAGAGGTGGATTCCTCTGGACGGGTCAAGCTATAATTCCCAGAGGGCAGAGGTGGATTCCTCTGGACGGGTCAAGCTGTAATGATGGGGACATCAGCGACCCTCCCTGCCCCGGCTTCGACGTCGGCCCATCGAGACGGAATCCAACTATGGTTCTAATATTTATTTCTACTTAGCTTGATGTAATTTTCTTTTATTAAGTTTGTAATCCCTATTGGGCCAATTAAACCCACTAGCCCCCCACCTAAGAAACACCCCTTTTTCTTCACCCCTTAACTACTAGCTGCGCACTGCTGAAGCCCTGAGGAGTCCCCACCTATTGCAGCGCTAGCCTTCACTACAGCCCGGAGTTCCAGGTGGGCCACCTTATATAACTAGAAAGCTCTTCCAGTCAGCTTCATCAGTGAGGTGATCCCGTCTTCATCTGAGGTCGGGGCTATTCGGGAGGTCCATTCTCGTCAGAGGGCGCATCTAGCATCTGAGGGAAGACTAGAGCACCGATGTAGAAGCTCCTACATCAACACCCCAGCTCCACTTGGTGCGCCGTTTGGCTGGGACATTCCCCTACCAGTCCTCTGTCCAAAACAGTCAGTGGAGCCTCGTTTGGAGTTCGGAGTTGTCCGTTCCAAATTTTCTCCCCTAGGTGCGCAGGTCAGTCCACTCAAAATTAGAACAGACACCCCTCCACTCTCCATCCTCTCTCCCTACTCTTACCTTCCTTGGTGGCCTTCCTGGTTGGAGATCGAAGAGCATTCATTCACGGACTTGCCTATTTTTATCCCAAACCATTTCGACTACGATAGTGATCGTGACGGCGTCGTCTACCTGCTGCTGTGACCTGAGAGCAGTCTCAGTCCGAACAGAGCAACCCAGTTCCAGAGCCAGCCACGACTAGCGACGACACCGGACGATCCCACGAAAATTCATAAGCCTTCCTGGACCAGTCAGCAAAGGATTGGCGCTAGTTTCGACGTCTTCCAAGTGCGGTACAGTCCGTGGTAGTACCAACAGTGACCCACTTTTGAGCTATTCCAGGCCTGTACAGAACTGGGCATTACCCTCCCGGCATGAGATTAGCTAACGTCCCCTTCTCGCCTGGCCGGCTTAGCACCCCTCCCTGCGTGGAGGTAGTGTTTGGTTGTAATCTTAATCTCCACTCCTCTAGTCCAACCCCCCTGTGTAGGGAGTAGTGCATGTACTATTGAACATGGGAAGCTTTATCGGCGCAGTGTGCGGGGAACCCACACTTCCCCGCTTACCCTCGTCTCTGAATGGGGTTGGTTTCTTCAAACCAACTAGGTAAGCTCAAAACCTTGCTCATTTTCCTAGTGTCTCTCCCTCCTCCATTCACCTCCCTCTCCAGTCCACTTGCTACCGCCATCCTGCCACCCCCTCTCTCCCTCTCACGACGCCCTCCACCTCATCACCGCTGATCTCACCGCCTTACTGCCGCAGCCAGCCCACCACCTCCTCCCTACCCTCACACCCATGCGCACCATCACTGGAAGCCCCACACCCATGTCGGTTCCCTCCCACGTAGTCTCCACACTCATCTCCCACATATCCCGACAGCGGCCGCTCTGTCTCTCCAACCTCTCCCCAGATCTCTCAGTCTCCCTCTCTTCCTCTCCCTTCTTCTCCACCCACACTCACCGCCGTGGCGAGCCTCCCCTCTTCTCTCTCTCTTTCCCCCCGTCGACCACCGCGAGCCACTCCCACCACTCCTCCCTCATCACTTACAGAGCCACTGCGGTCGTGCCCCTTTCTCCCTGGTCTCTCTAGCTTGCTACTCTTTCTCCCTGCACCATTTCCCGCCCCTCCTTTCAGCGCCTTCCTTCTCGCCCATGAACCACTGTAGCTACCCCTTTAATCCCTCCCTTGCCTGTAGACCTCCCTGGCCGCCTCAAAACCTCACGCTCGATGGCCTCCTTCCACAGCGAACACCCCCCTTGGCCTCCTCACTCCCATGCATGCGTGCATGCATACCTGCCGTTCCTTCTCTCTCTAGCCTCCACTCCGACCGACGCATCTCTCTCTCCCTCTCACACTCACGTCGGCCACCCCTCACCGTCGACGTCGCACCGCCGCAGCCAGCCCACCGCCTCCTCCCAACACTCACAGCCGCAAGCCACCCCACTCACGGTGCCCCCCTCTCATCCTCTCCATCAACACCCCAAGCCACCATGCCGCCCGTCGCCAATGCCCCATCGCCTGTGAACCCCCTCTCCCTGTTCACCCGCAGCCGCGGCAGCCTCCCCACCTCCGTCGTCTTCTCCTCTCCTTCCCACTCCCTCACACCTGCCACACCCAGCGCAACGCCGCCTTCCCTCCACTCCCTCCACTCCATCCACAGTCGTTCCCTCCTTCCCTTCCCACAGCCAACCTCCGCCACCATATGACTACCCCCGTCGCGGCAGACTCCCCCCTCCTCTGCACCTTCTAGATCCGACCACCCACCAGTGTAAAATCATTTTCCCCATCCAAATCTCCACAAAACCCAGCATAAAAATTATTGCGATTTTCCTCTCTCTCCCCTCCACAACTTTTATGAAGATCTCAAGGTCTGAATCAGAGATCTAATCCATGGTCAAAGGCAGTTATTAGGAAACTGCTCTGCTATTCTGAGATTTTAGGAACTATCCAATAGCAGTTTCAAAAATAGATCAAGGTCAGATTTGTGCAGATCCAGCTCAGCTCTCTGGCCCTAAGTTGAAGTACGTCGAAAGAGCTTTCCAACGGTACCTCGTGGGCATCGATCTGATGTCGGGAGTGATCCCAACGACTGATCTCATCGGGTCACGCGCCTGAAAACAAAAATGAAGGTTCGTGGACAGCAACTCCAAAGTTGGGAGATCGGAGCCGATCGGCCTCCGGCCGACGAACCAGCACGTCACCATCCCAGGGAGTGCCCCTCCAGGTGTCCCCACTACAGCGGTGCTACCCCGATCCCACATGGACCCACCGGCCAGCACACGGGTCCCACGATCACGAGAACGTGTGCCGCCGAAGCTACGCAAGAAGCCGCCCGTCATCCCGAAACTGCTACTCCCGGGTCCCGTGTGTCACCCTTTACCTCCCTGCGTGGAGTGGGTAGTAATTCTTTACTGTAATATTTGTGTAATAATTGTTCTGGGAGTACCGATTCGGTCGGGGTCGTCTTCCCCACTCCGAGAGCGTGGAGGTATCGTGCCCTCTCCTTTGCTCGATGACTTGCTTTATTTCATATATACTTATTTATGCTGTTGCTAGAGAGCATGATAGGGTAACCTAGATCAATATTTATTATTATTCACTGCTGCGAGCGAGATAGAGCGTGACCATCCCGTGACCCGATTCAGGCACAAGAGAGAGCCGACCACCCTAGCTCACTGCCGGTCTCTCAATCGTGCACGTCCGTACGCTTCCCTCGTTAGGGGCGACCGCGAGCTTGCTTAGAGTTTAGGTTGAGTCGTCGTCCGTCCCGCATCAGGTTGGGAGGGGAATGTCGAGGAGCATAGATCTTTCTAAGTTCTTCCTTCATCTCATCCCATGAGATAATGGGCTCATTATTGACACATTGAGTAGCCAAGGGTTATTGAATTTTCGATAAGTCGCGTTAACTATAGCATTAGTTTAAAGTTCAGTTGGGTTAGATTTAAAAAGGGGGAAAGATCTATTCACGCCCCCTCTAGATCTATTCAATCCTCACACAACATAGAGAATTACTCTAGCAGCTTCCACTCTTGAATCATACAGTTGGCTAACAAGGCCATAGGTATTTGACTGAGGGCATCAGCTACAAGATTACCCTTTCCTAGATGATATTATATAGTGAAGTTGAAATCCTTGAGATATTCTAGCCAACACCTTTGTCTCATGTTTAACTCTTTTTGTGAAAAGAGATACTTGAGACTCTTCTGATCGGAGTACACGGTAAACTATAATCCATAGAGATAGTGTCTCCAGATCTTTAAAGTAAACACCACCGCGGCCAACTCTAGGTCATGAACCAGGTAGTTCTCCTCATGCTTCTTCAGTTGTCGTGAAGAGTAAGCTATAACTCCTCCTTGTTGCATCAAGACACATCCGAAGCCAATGCCAGGTGCATCAGTATATACCTCAAATTTCTCTCCTTCAATTGGTAAGGCCAAGACTGAGACAGTAGTTAAGTGATCCTTTAGAGCTTGAAAACTTCTTTCACAATCTTCGCTCCATTCATAACGAATCTCCTTGCGCGTTAGCTTAGTAAGAGGGATGGCAATTTTGGAGAAGTCATTAATGAATCACCTATAATAGCCAACTAGACCCACGAAACTACGGATCTCAGTAGTGTTAGTAAGCCTTTCCCAATTCCTCACAGTCTCTACTTTCAATGGATCTACTGATATTCCATCTTTAGAGATCACATGTCCTAGGAATGATACTTCCTCGAGTCAGAACTCACATTTGCTGAACTTTACATATAGTTGATTTGTCCTTAATATTTGTAATGCCGTCCTTAAATGCTCTTCGTGTTCTTCCTTTGGTGCGGACACCCGAGCACATGAGCGGTCCGGGTCAGGGAGCCACCGGTACCGTACACGGAGCACCACGTGAGCCACGACAGCTTCCATTTGGCTCGGAGACAGTCAGGAGACTCCCCCTTGAGTCTTAGTATTTATCATATTTATTAAGAATGGTCCGTTAGTGACCGACATGCTTGCAACGTTTACGCCCTAACATGGGGTTTGTTTAAACGCAATTTGAGATTTACTCTCGTTTTTCATTAATATGAATTTCAGGCCATTGGGCCCCTTTTCCTGGCAATCAATCAAGGGTTTTCTCCTCTCCGAGGGGATGTAATTAACATCGTAACCTTTATGGTATGGTGGGTTCTTAGTCCCAACGCGATACACACAATCATCTGACTAGTCAGACCAAGCACACTATGGGTTTCCTCGAAGCCCGAATAAATCGTCACCTAGGTGACTAGCATGCCCTCGCACAAATAAACTGAATAAACGAACGAACAGACGAACAAATGAATAAACAAATGAAGTGCCTCCGAAAGTGCGTCCACAACTACTTTACAAGTAGTTGATTCGCTCCTTGAGTCAATAATGATACCAAATGGAGATCTTAAAATAAAATTAATAGTTGGAATTCTGACCTTCTCTAAGAACAGAAACTCCATCAATAAAGTCTGGAGCACATTAAAACATGAGTGCGGCCTTCCAACCTTTCAAAGCTAAAATAAGAGTAGCAACTTCGGACATTGTTAATGGCAAAGTGCCCCTCTCAAAATCTAGCAACATAATATCACTCTACCAAAACGACTAAGAATTTCTGGCAATTTTTGATGGTGATCCCATTTCATTAACTCCCATGTACATGTCACCAGTGATCACACTTAGAGAAGAGGATCTAGATAGTTTCCTGATAACAGCAAACAACTATGGATAGTGTATGCCACCTTTTTCTTTCCCCCATTTGCTCTTCTTTCCTCCCCTCTTCTCCCTCTTATTTTTTTAGGATGAGCCCACAATAGAGATCAGCATGATCAGCTGAGGGTCAACTCTTGGAGTCGACCCTTGGGCTAGCTCCTGCCTGGTCACTGCCCAGGTAGAGAACGGCTGGGAGGGAATTGACTCTTGGAGTCGACTCCCCTCCAGCGATACGTGGGGTTGGCGTAGGCCAACCAGTGGCTAGGTCACGGATTACTCTTCCCTTTTTTTATCACATTTGGTCTTTTGATTTTCTTTTAGATCCCACCGAGGAGCAAATCTACGAGTATCTATGGCGAATGTGTAGCATGAAACGCATAAAGAAATGAACATGCATAAATTGAAATTCTGTAGGAAATGGCGGTTGAACATTAGCCCGCCATAGTCTCTGGCGGTCAATGGTCCGGCCGCTACAAGGGCTTTAGCGCTCCACTAATGGGCCGCTAAGCTCCGCCGCCATATTATTTTCTACTATGTTTAACGCTCTCTAACGGTCCAGGGTTGACCCGCCAAAGGCTCTCTGGCGATTTTACGATAAATGGCTAGACTAACCGCCCTATCTGGGTCAAAGGTTGTCTGATCGGGTCAAGGGTCTCTAGCGGTCGAAGGTTCAACCGCTAAGGGACAGTAGGCGGTCCAATGTTGGGCCGTTACAAAGTCACAAACGCACGGGTGGTGGACCGCCAAGGTCCACCGCCTTACTGTTTTGCAGAAACGGTCTCTGGTAGGACTACCACCCTACCAGAGAGCCGAATCCGTGAGGATCGAAACCAGATCCCCTCCCGATCGACCCAGATCGATGGGAAACTCATTTTTAACATGTTCCTTGCCATTCCATCATCACATAACCATAGTTTAACATCTAAAAACCTAGCAACAATGGCCATGGTGGATTAAAATATAAATGCGATGTTCATGGCATAAAATCCAAAATGACGATGTTTAGGCTTGTGGAAGACATAAAGACGATGGGCATGGCAGAGGAAAAGATCCTAACGAGCTTGGTTATCCATCCCCCTACCTCGATCGTGATGAAAATGATGCTAAGCCGACATGCAAGCCAGGGATCGTCGCGGCCTTCCTCACCCGGTCCCGTCTCCACGCTCCTCGGTTCGTCTCGAGGTTGACGTCACCGCGCTCCTCACGTCGCTGGCTTTCCAATGACGCCACTCACACATCCTACGATGGCCCGACGTGATCACGCCACCCAAGGGTGGGAGAGAGTGTTGGGACTCCTCTGGTTGTATAGGCAGCTATCTTGTGCTGTGTAGTTTTGATGGTTGGCAACGCAACAACGGTCTCATGACTGGTGTGTAGTTTTGTTGATTGGCAACTGTATTTTATTTCATGCATGGTCAGGTATTGGTTTAAAGCTCATTGAATGCATTTGTTCCAGTGTCGAAGTCCAGTACCTCATCCAGGAACAGATCCAGTGGGAGCAGATCGATGCTGAGGGAAATTCCATGGCACTTGTTCGACTGCGGCAAACTGTCGAAGAAACTCTGAGCACTGCTAGAAATACACCAGAGCATCTTGATCCTCCATAGGAAAATGGGCATGGGATGCCTTACCAGCACACTCCAGAATGGCTCGAGTTTTAGACCGACAATCGAGAAGCCCTCGAGTGGCTGCAGAGGCGCAGGGAGCAAGATGCCAGCCAAGGGACAGGGCCGAGTACCTTCTCGGCCAACGTCATTCACCCTCCTGCTCCACGGGTCTCCCCTGATTCCTCGACATCACAGGCCGGTCAGCTGGCCCCTACCACCCCAGTCGCCCAATGGCAACCCTGACAGGAGCTAGAGTCTTTGCCCTTTTCCAGAGAAGACATGGCTAGACTCCTCCGAGTCCTTCTTGGCCGAGAGGATGTCCTGGTGGGCGAGGCTACCATGAGCTCCGCAAGCTCTTCTCACCTTCCCCCTGTTCCTGTCCTGTCTCCGATGCTCGAGGATAGGAAGGGAAAACAGAAGCTAGATGAGGTTTCGACATGACCAGACCAGGTTCTCCCAACAGTTTGCAAGTCGAGTCTGCCATCACAAAGGCCATCCGGTGCGCAAGATCAAGACAGCCAACGGGGGTAGCAAGGCCCCAAGACTTCATCGAGTGTCACTTGACCCAGTCCTCAGTCAGACTACAGAGGTCCGGCTAGGAAGCAGGATGTCGCTCATGCTCCTCAGGCCACTTCTCAACAGAAGCCCTCGCCACCGCGGCTAAGGCATCAAACCACGCATACGTCTTCGGACGCTAGTACTAGTGCATCAGCTCAACAGGAGAATCCTCCCTCGCCACCGCGGTTAAGGCATCAAACCACGCACACATCCTCAGATGCCAGCACAAGTTAGCCAGTTCATGGTAGATTCCCACAGCCATCGCGGTTAAGGCATCAAACCGTGCCTACGTCCTCGTACACCAATCTCAGCATCCCAACTTATCAGGAACTACCACTTGAGGTCATTGAACAGGCGATCAATGCCACCTTCCAACTACAACAATCGGAAGGTGCCTGGATCTCAGGGTTGATATCGCTTAACAGCGCTTACCTTTAGCAGGAGGGTCTCCCAGGTTTATATAGCGACTCATGAACGTGAGAGCCCTGCGAGGCGAGGAGTTTCAGGGGAGGTTACGTCTCCTTCGTGGACTCGTTAAGGCGCGAGGGCTCTTAATCGCCATTATCCCCACGATCTCCCAGCTCTTAAAGGGCACGCAATGGTCGCATAAATAAGCCTTCATCAGTCGGTCCGAGCATACGGCGTTAGCTCTAGGGGGTTTTCCCGAAAGATAGGCGCAAGGCTCAGGCGGGATGCATGGGGCCTCGAAGGGACCTCCCGATCGACCTGACGTTCGGACTTCCTAACCCGAAGGTCGTCTAGGAAGCCCTTAATCCGAGTGAGTTATTGGGCTTAGTGGGCCCCAAAGGGGCTGTCACTCATAGGAGCTGGGCCTCGTTTGGTCTGGCAAGACCTTGTTTGGCCGTTCCTTTCCGGGCGGTAGAATTCCCCCTCTCCACTTGTCCCCCTCCTACACCCGAGCCAAAATTAGGCTCGATCGAGTAGCATTTGGGGCAGGTGTATGTGGTTCGAGTTGAGTGGGGATTTTCTCTGAGAGGGGCCACTTGATGCGGCTGTCTTGGAGATACGCCCGTCATGATGATAATTCTTGCGAATTGATGTGTGGATCCCTCTTTTTGAAGACTGGAAGGTAGCGCCGCTTCTCCTGAGAGGTTTATAAGCGTAGCGCGTGCTGTCGCTCCTATCTTCCGTCGCCTAGGGCTTTTCTTTCCACCATCATTGCATTCGCGAGAGGCTCATGCGCCGCAAGGGCAACTCAGAGGAGCAAAGAGTTGCGGTGGCCTTCGCAGAGCTTGCAGAGGTTACGGCGGCGACGATTCGCCAACTTCCGCTTCCCCCGAGTCGTCTGGCTCAGTGCCTTCTTCTTCCTCTTCCAGCTCTCCTGGTTGCTCTATGACGGACTATCATCCTGAGGCCGAGGTGCAAGAGGTTGAGCGGGCTCCTAGGGCTTTTACGACGTCGGTGGAACCTTTACACAGTGAGCTGACTGAGGATGAGGTGAAGCGGCTGGAGAGTCGGTACGGGCTGCCTTGGAAGTATCATTTTTCCCCCGCAGAGCCCCATGAGTCCAGTCTGGACACTCGCTCCGACCTCTTCTGTTCTTTTCTCTTGGCCTGGAAGTGCGGGTTCCGCCTTCCTCTTCATTACTTTGCTGCCGAATTGCTTCGGTTCTACCAACTGGCTCCAGTTCAGTTGGTCTCTAACTCTTACATCTTCATATTTTCCTTCATCTTCCTTTGTCGTTCGTGTGGGATCGAGCCTTCGCTGGACCTCTTCCATGCGTTTTTTGAGTTGAAGGAGCATACCCACGCGGGTAAGGGCTTCTTCTATCTCCAGGCGAAGAGGGAAAGGAGCTACGTGACCCTCTCTCCCAGAGATTCTTCTCACAAGGGCTAGAAGACCCAGTATTTCTGGGTGGGCGCAGCCTTGGACAGCGGGTCTTGGAACTTCCCGCTGATCCCCAATTTTCACCCTAACATCCCTCCAAAGCCGACTGTGATTTCCCCGAAGGTGGAGAAGAAGGCTGCCCTTCTTCAGGAGAATCGCCGATCCACCGCCGAGTTGATGACTGAGGCCAACATCGAGGAGTATCCCTCTCGGACGGTGGCGCCTCCAGGTAAGGGCTTCAGGGCTCCGTGTTGATGTTGGGTTGCCTTAGTAAACCTCTTACTGACAGTCCATCTTTCTTGGCTCAGATTTGAGGCGAGTGGCAGATGAAGAGACGTCGCCGGCTGAGGTGGTGATCCTTGATGAGGAGGAAGCGCCTGCTCCCGATGGACTTCATACATCTGGGAGTTCTTCCCGTGCCCGAGACAAGGGCAAGCAGCTTGCTCGGGATGGATCTTCCGAGCATCACGGGGCCAAGCGCAAGGATCCCGTGGAAAAGTTATTGTGGTTCTTGATGAAGGCCATGGCTGCTGAGAGGAAAAGGGTGAGAAGGGCGAAGGCCACTCGCCCAGTCGAAGAGGGAGTGCAGATGGCTCTCTGGATCGTCGAATCAGAGGGGGCCGTCACCGTTGGAGGAGTTGTGGCTGAGGTGGATGCGCTCCAGGCAGCGACGGCTAATGTTGAGGCACCCATTGAGGTTGATGGGGCGCAGGGTGACTGATCCCGATCCACGCCGGTCGAGATCGAGGGGTCGCGAGGTGAGGTGACCCAGACCCAGCCGACCGAGGCTGTGGAGGTGCGGGATGAGGTGGTCCGTCCCGAGCCAGCCAGTGGGACCCTAGGAGTGGGAGTACCAGGGGGGATACCCCAATCTTGGCAGTTACAGAAGGGACCTTTCCTCCTGTGGTGGGTACCTTTGCCGTCTAAGCCTCCTTTACCACAGGTCCCCCTCTGTGACCTTGGAGAAAATTCGAGGAGGTCTTGGGCGTAGCCCCCCTTCCGTGCTTCTCGAATGAGTCATGGAAGGTGGCTTGATAATGGCCCAACTGGGGGCCGAAATGACCGATCTGTTCGCTCGGGTCAACTCGAAGAGGGAGTCTCTGGCCTGGGCCTGTGGTGCATCTGACCGGAAGATCGAGCGCCTAACCATCGACCTTGAAGATCTTTAGCGGGAGCTGGCCTCACTCAAGGCGCAAGTGGAGTCGAGCCAAAAATAGGCTCAGGAATCGACCGAGCAGCTAGTTCAGGCCCGCTACATGGTCGAGCTGAAGTATAGGGTCCTAGATGTGGAGCGCAAAGTGCAGGTTGAACGTGTCGAGAAGTGGAAGGCCGAGCGTGCGGAGCTCGAGGGCCGGGTCTAAGAGGCCGAGCGATAGCGGACAGAGGCTGAGGTCGCGCGAGCCGAAGTCGAGAGAAGGTAGTCTGAGACAGAGCGGAGGGTGGCCGAGCTTGAGGAAAAGGTGAAGTAGGCCGGGGTGGACGCGCTCGAGCAGTACAAATGCTCGGAGGGCTATCAGGCGGTGCTCCAGAAGGCTGCCTTTGCCTACTATGAACCAGGCTACCGTCAGGGTCTGCGGAAGGGGTTTTCCCAAGGCTACCGCCGAGTGACCATTCTGGCCTATGAATAGGCGCACGGAGAGCTCAAATTTCCTTCTAGGCAATGCTATGACTTAGATGAGGATACTACGGATTCTTCCTTCCCGTCGTCGAGCGAGGGTAGAAGTCAAGGTGCCTCCGTGTCATCCGAGTGACTGCCAACTCCAACATTCTCGGGAGGGCACGTGTTCGAGCTAGTTCCCATGCAGGTGGGGTCAGTGTCTGGACCGGCCGTCATCGAGGGTGCTACGGGCTTTCTGATGCCTTCGTGCGTTGTTGAGTGCGCAGCGGAAGCGTGTGGGCTGATGACCCACAAGCCGAGGATCTTTTTGTACAATTCTGGCTGGTCAAGAGAATTACTTCTTCTCGATGTGACTCTGCCTTAGCTGCATGTGCCTAGACGTTGTCGTGACCGTGCCGTTGTAGGTCATTTCTCTAGTTTTAGCGTGGCATTTGTGAGTGTTGGGGAAATCGTCAACTTTCCTACTGATAAAGTACCCTCTACTCTGCATTCCTTCTCGTGGGTGTTGTGCCCCCGAGGCGTGTTCGTAATCCTTGAGATGCATTCCCCGAGATTGTGGTTTTTCTTATCGTTTTGTGATCGATTTCAGTTGCTGTGGGTCCTTCCCTGGTGGACGGCCTGATGCATAACTCGCTCCCTATAGTCGTGTGCTCAGCTGCCGCGTGTCTTGATACGACGTTGCTTGTAGTGTGTTCCGTGGTTCTGTGTGCTGTACGGTGCCGGAATCCTGCAGGTGCTGTTGTCGTTGGTTGTTATTTTTGCCAGTGCTATTTTCGTATGATTCTACGTTTATGTACTGGACCATTGTCTCGTCAGTAGCTTGATGTGCTCCTTTTCTCGATGGAGTAGCTTGCGACTCGATCAGATGCGATATCTGAGTAACGACTGATTGGATGCTGTATGTCATCCAGTGTTGTTGTTTTGCTGTCATTCCTCCACGTATTTGTCGATTGGTGCCCTGTGTATCTGGTGTTCCCTGTCTCCTTTGGCACTGGAGCCGATGATGTCGTCAGGCTGTCAGCTGAGAGGACTATGTTTCTGTGTAAGCTGATGTTGGTTGTGCCTATCGCTTCTGTCGATTTGTTTCTCGGTGTTTGTTGCTCAGGCAATCGTGTCTCCTGTTTAGTGAGACGAAGCGACGTTGCCTTACTTCAGAGGTGTTAGACTTGTGTTCACTTGTGATCGTGCTCACTCCCAAGCATGTATTCGTGACAATTGTTTGACGTTGTTCCTCTGAACTCTGTTTCTCGTGTTTTGTGTCTGTAATTATTGGGTTATTCTCCCCTACCTTACCCTTGTCGATCCTTAAATTTTGAGGATGAAATTTCTTAAAGGAGGAAAATAATGATGATCCTAGACTCGACTTAGACTATGCTTTGAGACCCTTTTTTTGTTGTTTTGGTTTTATGCAAAGACTAATGCAAAGACTACCCTAGACTTGACTAGTTCTGATACCAATTTGATGCGTGACAGACGTGAAGGACTCGACTCCAAATGGACATGCACACCTAGGACTCTAGTAAGCTCGCATTCGTCCCTTAGCGAGGGAGGCGTCGGACTTGCACGGTTAAGAAATTGGAAGTGAGTCAAGGGTGGTCAAGCTCTCAACTTCGTGCCTGGGTCAGGTCACGGAACGGGTTTCGCTCTCTCTCACAGCAGTGAAGTAAATATATCGAGCTAATAGCCCTAACACATGCTCTCTCGCAGTGGCAAACAAACATATACTAGGAAAGCAAAGCAACTACGACTACTAGGGGGTGGCGAGTTTACCTCCACGCTCCGGGCGTGGGGAAGATGACCCCGGCCAAGACAGCAACTCCTAGTACAATAGTGAAAATTAATTACAGTAATAAAATGATGGCCCACTCCACGCAGGGAGGTAATATGCTACACACGACTCTGGGAGCACCGAACTTTGGTTGGTGGGCAGCACTTTGGACTGCTCCAATGATGGCAAGCATCGGCAACCGTGGGGCCCACATCCTGGTTGGGGATCCGAGTGGGCCGAGAGTGGTACCGCAGTAACGGTGGTTCCTGGAGGGACGATCCTGGTGAAGGCGAGGTACTGGTTCACCTTGTGGATGGTGAGTCGGCCACCCCGGGGATGATCGGGATTTTTGTCCACGAGTTGTAACTTCTGTTCTACTGCGCGTGACCCAGCGAGAACAGCTGCTGCGATCAGTCCCGACGTCGGATCGACGTGTGGCTGGTACCGTTGAAAAGCTCGCTCAGAGATCTTCAACCACAGGCTAGAGAAGGAATTTTAAATCTTCTGTTCTGGCCGTGACTAAATTTAGAATCTGCTGGTTCATAGGTCACGGACAGACAGGGCAGAAAGAGGAGTTTCTTGAGAACATGGGTTGACCATGGGATTTATGATGGATCTGAGCCATAAGGTCTTCATGCAAGTTGTATAGTTGGTGGTCAGGAAAACGGGGTATTTCAGGACCTACACCAGGTACATTTATGCCCCACAGGAGGGGTGGAACCCCCACGGTCTGCCAGATGTGACACACCTCACCGCCTATTTGGCATACTGGTTGGCGACGTTTGTGGTTCCGCACAGAGAGGATGGTTTGCTGAGAGCCGAGCTGCTATGGCCGGCTTGTTTGCTGGCTGAGGGGAGACAGCTGGCCTTGGCTCCTGCTGCACTGGCCAACATTTACCAAGGACAGGGAGTTCTGGCGGCGCACCCGATGCCGAGGGAGAGGAGCATACTCCTGCCGACCCACTACCTCAGCGTTTGGTCCGAACTGCTATTTTCGGGACTGGTAACGCGAGGGACAGTGAAGAACCCGATGGCACCACTTTTTCTCAACTTCCCCGGACAGCCTGACGGGGACGCAAAGGTGCAGCTGGAGGGGGCTAGGAGAGCCCTTTGCTACTTGCCCGCCCGCAAGGTGTTCAGGTAAATGTTTGACACACCCCCGGATCGCCGAACGGCTTGAGTAGGTGGTCGAGGGGCCGCATGTCGGCCCTTGGGTTGACGACGGAGCTCACGGGAGCTAAGGGGAGGCACTTCGTGGCTGTGAGCCATGCCTCAGGCTGTGTGCCATGTTGTATGGTGGGTTGGCTGGGTAGCCTCGGGTTTGCCAGAGTGCTAAGGTTAAATGACTTGTTGCCATGTGTCTGAGTGTCGGGGTCGACCCTAACTTGTCGGGGGGTCGTTGTAGGTCCTAGTTAAGGTGCTGGAACCACGAGTCGGCCCGTGGTTTTGTGTAGAAGGGTTCGAACATACGCGCCCACGAGGTGTTTGACGGAATGCCGAACACACCCGTGTGAGCCGTATATGTGTGCGGTGGGCCACCAAAGCCTGTGGTTGACTTAGTTAGGTCTCCCTTTGACGATGGAGGGTTGGCAAACATGTCTCTGGGTGGGCCCTTGGCCCCTTTTGCTGAGTGCCACGTGCCATGGCTCGTTGTCAGGGAGCCCCTGGGTTGGCCGGGGCGGCGATGCAGGATACGGGCAAGGCTCGTATGTGAGTGGCCGGAGTTGATCTCGGACAGTTGCTAGTGTAACACCTGTTAATTTTAAATAGAAATAAATAAAGCGATATAGACCGATACAATGCAGCACAACAAACTTTGAAAAGAATCTAATCTTAAAGCTTTGGGTGCAATATCTGATTATAGCAGGATTAAAATTAAAATATTACAAATTTAAGGGCAATACTATAAATGTCGGGAGGGTTGATGGGCCGTTAGCCCCAAACATGGCTCCGTCACTGATGCGGGACGGAC
This sequence comes from Amorphophallus titanum, assembly GCA_024336825.1. Lineage (NCBI taxonomy): Eukaryota > Viridiplantae > Streptophyta > Magnoliopsida > Alismatales > Araceae > Amorphophallus > Amorphophallus titanum. The sequence goes on along the minus strand of JANBPO010007398.1, from coordinate 86,349 downwards.
CACGCGGACTCGACTCCAAGTTGATATGCAACCCTTGGACTCTATACAAGCTCGCAGTTGTCCCTAACGAGGGAAGCGTATGATCGTGCGCGGTTGAGAAATCGACAAGAGCTAGGGTGGTCAACTCACACTTTCATGTCCGGGTCGGGTCACGGGACGGTCTCGCTCTCTGTCGCAGTGGTGAATAAAATTATAACGAGCTAAGTTAACCTATCACATGCAGCGACATACAAAGATATACAAGTAAAGTAAAGTGCCGAGAGGGGGAGCGGACACGATACCTCCACGCTCCGGGCATGGGGAAGATGACCCCGGCCGCATCCGTACTCCCGATACAATAATTATCAATAATTACAGAAGTGAATATTTCGGCCCACTCCACGCAGGGAGGTAAAGCGCTACACGTGGGACCCGGGAGTAGCAGGCTCGGGTTGACGGGTAGCAATTTGGACCGTTCCGGGGGTGGCGTGTGCCAGCAACTGTGGGGCCCACGTGCTGGTCGGCAGGCCGAGTGGGCCGGGAGTGGTGTTGCTGCAACGGTGGCTCCTGGAGGGGTGTTCTCTGGGAAGGCGACGTCCTGGTTCGCCGTGTGGAAGGCGAGTCGGCCGGCCCGGGGGTGGTTGTTGGTTGCTATCCACGAGCTAGATCTGCTGTTCTGCAGCGCGTGACCTGACGAGAACTACTGCTGTGATCAACCCTGACGTTAGATCGGCGCGTGGCTAGTACCGTTGGAAAGCTCTCTCAGAGAGATACGACCCCAAGCTAGAGATGGAAATTCGTATGCCTCTGTAGTAGCCTTGGGTGATTTTACAACCTACTATTTCACAGAACCAGATCTGGTAGGACAGATTTGGAGTTTCTTGAGAGCATGGTTTGACCGAGGGGATAACGACAGATCTGTGTGATGGGATTTTTAGCCATTAACCCCTCACTCCCCCTTGCTGTACCCTCTGCCCGTGCCCCCCCCCCCATTCACCAACTTCATCATCCTGCAAAGTCTAGCTCGCAGGTAGCAACAGAGGCCCGAGTTGCAGATCCTATCTCGGAGTCATTCGACATCATCTAAAGACGTACCATACATCTCCGGAAAGCTCGTCGAGAAGCCTCCGCATCCGTGGTGGTCCTGCTGGCATTCGACATCCTTGCTGTCTGGAGGGCCTATTCTTCCCCGACTGCGCACAGTTGCCCTGAGTAGAAGATAGAGCTGCAATACAGAAGCTTCCACGACTTCATCCTTACTCTTCTGGGTGCGCTGCTTGACTGGGTCAAGTTACCGCCAGTCCTCAAAGCAACACAGCTGGCAGAGCCTCATTCGGAATCCGGAGCCTCCCGTTCTGATTTTCTTCCCCCAGGTGCACAGAACAGGCCACTCAGGACCTGAACTGACACCCCTTCACTCAACGAGCTCCCTCTCTCTTCCCCGACCCTGTCTTGTGTTCTTCCTAGTTGCTGCTCGAAGAGGACTCGATCATGGTCGTACTCGTCTTGGTCCCGCCACGTTTGGACTTCGGGAGCGACCGTGGTGACTACGTCCATTTGCTGCAGTATCCTGGGTCCAGTTCAAGCCAGAGCACTGAGGTTCAGATCCAGAATCTGCCCCGGCCAGTGACGACGTCGGGATCGCCCACAATAATTTACAAGCGTACCCAGCCCCTTCAGCGACGTTTTGGCACTTGTTTTGGTGACTTCTGAGTTCAGCAGAGTGCGTGGCGGTGTCTACAGTGACCCCCTATCCTACCGTTCTAGACTTGGGCAGAATCGGGAAAGTGCCCATATGGCACTAGTTTAGCTTGTTTTCCCTCCCCGCCTGGCCGACTTACCGCCCCTCCCTATGTGAAGGTAGTTTTGGATATAATTTTAATTCCCCCACCCCTAGTCCAACCCTCCTACGTGGGGTGTAGTGCATATAATTGTTGTTCACAGGGTGAAGCTTCATCGGCGCAGCGTGCGGGTCGACCACGCTTCCCTGCTCTCCCACGTCTCCGAATCGGGGTTGGTTTCTTCAAACTGGCCAGGTGAGCAACAATGGTGGCTAGCTTAATAGAACGGTAAAACGGAAGAACCACAGAGTCTCTACACTACACCTACCCTCACAATGGAACCACGATCTCGAGTCTGAACCGCTGATCAAAAGAAGGTCGGGGTCGCACTGTCGAAAGAACCTACAATGCCTCTAAAGTAGGAAAGGTCCTCACGGACGGGAACCACTATAGAAACCACATCGTTGAAACATCCTATCCTAGCTATCGGGGGAACTCTGACCACATTATCAGGAAAACCTCAGCCTCGCAGGCGAGAAGTCACACTAAAGTTACCCGGTCAGAACACACTTCTCCTATTCCGGAGAAACACGACTTATAGTAGGGAGCTAAGCCCACGAGTGACTAAAGTACTCACTCACTAGCACCGGTCGGATGTGTCCACTGACATCTTACACCATGTCGACTCTCCCCAGCCTGGCTATCTCTCCCAGAGAGTGAGGCAAGGGACTAGGTTGGATGCGTCCTAGATGCCTAACACTGCCTACTATGCTCACGCCTGCCTGCCTCTCCCAGTGAGTGAAGCTGAGTCACAACAACACAAGGATTAATTAGGGTCACGCTCGTTGATGTGGGCCTACTGCCCCCAACCATCTGTGGACACATAGACCATGTGCTCCAAGTAAGGTCCTCTAGTTAGTTTTCTCCCCAGCCAGACTCAGGCTATAAAGACGAGGGACCCTACGGTAACCAACCTAAAAATCATCACATCGGGAAAAGCTCTCGACCACATGGTCTGAACGTGTCGGCACTCAGTAAGTAACACTCTTGGCCCAACTTGTATGTGCATGACACTCATTAAGCTAAGCCAGCAGAGTACTGCTCGAAAGAAGGTCCAACTCATGCACACCTGAAACCACAAAGTGGCACAACCCAGTACAAGTAAACCGCCTAAGGCTAGTAACGAGAACCAGCGAACATCGGCCTACTAAACTCACGTGGGAACGGACCTCTGTTAATGACAACCCATACAGGGAAGAACACTCCCTACAATACACAAATCCCATAAGAATGCCCCATGATAACTTATACAGAAATCCCGAATCACCTAGAATCACTCGGACACCTCTTTCATGGAACCATGCCACTCCAGGTGGTCCCCTGATGACCCCGACAATCTCTCGGGGATGTGGTTCCGATCCACCGACCCGTTCTCTAGTACCATCTTCCATTCTCTTTGTTCCAAAGCACTTTCTCCTCCTCCTTCCTCTCCTCCATCTTGCTGCATGATCTCCACTGATCTCCAAAAAAAACGTCAATTTTAAAATGGAGATCTCAATGGTAGATTACGCCATCTTTGATCCATCAGCTTTCCAGGGGCACGAGACCCCTGCTTCTCCACTCCTAATAGATTTACTTTCCTCTAGGGTAGATGTAGGGTCAGTTGAGTCTAGGGAAATAGGGTCTAGGTCTAGAGAAGTAGGTTCTTGTTCTAGGTCGTCATCCCCGTCCAAGCCAGAGTAGCACTCGCCTGCGCGTCACTCCAAATCCGTTCCTGATAGGTTTTTAAAAGATCTAGCTCAGCGATGTCATGCTCTCTTAAAGTGTCCAGAATTTATCGCCACGGCGATTGTGATTGAAGAAGATGAAGAAGAATTAGATGGAGTGTGGAGCGATGACAGATTAGGTGTTTATAAAGTCATAGATGAAAAAGACCCGGTCGATTCTGAGGACATCGATGTAGATGACACAGCCGACTTATACGCACAAGGTTTAAAGAGGTTTGATGAGCCATCACCGGCGGTGGATGAACCTACGAAGGAAATCAACTTAGGAACTGAAGAAGATCCCAGGCCCATTATCATTTTTGCTAACCTCCCTTCAAGAGTAGAAGATGATCTGATCCAAGTCCTAAGGGAGTACAGTGATTCTTTCGCCTGGTCTTATGAGGACATGCCGGGTCTTGACCCCTCATTAGTGGAACATCGTCTAGTACTTAAACCAGGGGCAACACCTGTCAAGCAGAGATCAAGAAGATTCCACCCCCACATGGCCTTAAAAATTAAAGAAGAGGTCGACAAGTTGTACAAGGCCAGGTTCGTCAGAGTTGTTCTATATCCTCAGTGGGTGGCAAACATTGTCCCTGTTATCAAGAAGGATGGAAAAGTTCGTATTTACATTGATTTCAGGGATCTTAACAAAGCATGTCCCAAGGATGATTTCCCGCTGCCTCATATAGATGTCTTGGTGGATACTCGACCTGGCAAGCTGGCAACTAGAAATCTCCACGCAACGCCCTCAAACCTCGAGGAAGAGCCTTCGCACCTGAAAACTAGGGGTGAGCCTCCTATCACTGGCTCAGTAGGGATCCCGCGGAACCCCAACCGAGAACGACGGCGGTACGAAAAGTAGTAACTATAGAAAGAACAGCAGCAATAGCAGGAACAGTAACCTACGACGACCGGTAAAATCTTGGCTCTACAGCTACTCCTACTGTACCAGAAAACACGACCCGATCTCCCGTTGGGGGACAACCAAGTCATGCACCCGACATCCCGACTCCACGATCGGGGGACCACCAGACACGAACCGCCCTAGCCACGCTACTAGGAAAATGTCACGACACCTTTGTCGCGGAGGCTTGTCCTCACAAATAGGGCCCAAGCCAAAACCACGCGGTCCGAAAATATAGTCACGACCTCGCCGTCGTGAACACAACGTTGTCTAGGGAAAGCCCTCAGTGATGCTCACCAGAAACCCCAGACCTCGACTGCGGGGACGCTCTCGAAACTACATACGAAACCCCGTCTCGTTGACGGGAAACGAAAATTGTGACATGACAACTCACGTCACGTGACGGGAGTACCGCTCACCAGAAGTAAGGCCGGATGCATCCACTGACGACTTAGTCCGCACCTCAAGTGCCTGCCTACGACGCCCCAGGTGGAGGCTAAGACATCGTACAATAACAAGGAACACAATAAGGACTAGTTGGGGTCGCGCTCGTCAGCACATGTCCTCTGTCCCCAACTACGCGTGCACACACAGACCATCTGCTCTAGGTCGGGTCCTCTAGTTGGTTTCCCCCCCAGCCGGACTCTGGCTGCAAAGGCAAGGGGCCCTACGGTAACCAACCTAAAAACCGTCTCACTCGGGTCACGCTCTCCACCACTCCCAAGTGAGTCCACACCCACATGCGTAAGAAAGCTACGACTAGTGGGGGCCCACAAAATGTGAACATTGAAGATCACGCACACACCCATCGAGTGAAATGTGGAGTAACAGGTGGCACGACGCCACCAGACTCTGGGCAGCCCACTAGACCTACTAAATCCAACGGTCCTTGAGTCACGAGACTCGAATGAAATGGCAACTTGATGCAAGTCGCTATTTATAATTTTATTTAAAATTTTATTTTAATTATTCAGGGTTGCTACAGTAGCGTTGGAAATCAGCAACTTGACCTTCTCCTCCCTTGGAATGTGACCCGGCACACGGGCGGCTATCTGCCTCCATCTGTTGGCATATGTTGCAAAGTCCTCGTCGACTTTCATTTTCTCACCCACTAAATCTGTGAATGAATATTCCAGGCCGACCCGGTCTTGGAACCTCTGGATGAATTTCTCTTTTACCACCTTGAAGCTTTCGACATCTTCTAATGGTAGAGCATAGAACCATTCAAGTGTAACTCCCTCTAGCAATTGGCGAAACATATACGCCATAAGGCGATCATCATACTATAACTGCGCCGAGTCGTACATAAAATCCCTCACATGAATGAACAGATTGCTATTCCCATCACACTTTTGGTACATGGGGAGCTCAGATTGAGGAGGAAATGGGATATTGTGGAAATTGGGAACCGAAACATCTGCTAAGTATTGTGGGCCAACTTGCTTCTGAAGGAAATCGAGTTGTCAGCGGCCCATTTATCGAGTAGTTCCTGCTCCCGAGATGGAGTAGGTGGAGTGAAAGGAGTAGGCTCAAGATGAGGAGCTAAAGGATAGACAGAAGGAGGGGGAGGCCCATAAGAAGGATATTGGGCTGAAGGATGACCCGAACTAGAGTGGACCTGGGCCGCCCCTGATTGAGGGCGCATGAAATCAGCCATGCCGACAAGAACTTGCGGCACCGAGGGAATAGACCTGTAGGGATTAGTCTGGGTGGATGAGGGAAGGACGGTCTTCCCTTTATCAAGGCCTTGATGGGCCGAACCAGAGGACTGGCCCACCTCTAGATTAGAAAAGCGAAGGATCCTGGGGTGGACCGGGGTAAGGTCAATAGGAATGGGTGAAGCCCCGAGCCCATCAACTCTAGGGTGAGCAATAGAAGCAGTGGACAGACCTTGAGCAATCGTAGGAGATGGGGCACCTGACCCCTACAAGGTCTGATAAATGGCCTGGAGTTGGGCCGGATCCAACTGGGCCATCATCTGTAGAATGTGACTGGTGGGATTTGTGGAGGAAAAGTGCAGCTGCGAAGCATCTGTTCCAGCTATTCCACCGTGATCTCTTTGTCTTTATAAAACAAAGAGAGCTCTTCTGGGATGTGAAGAGTTTCACCTTCTTTGACCTTTTAGATCATTTCCTAGACCCAGTCTCGGAGGCGAGCTCATTTTTACATTTCTTCCCACGGGATGTAGCTATCGAGTGAGATAGGCCCGGTAGGGCAAAGAGAAATGTATTCCTCCAAATTGTCGATGAGCTACTGCAACCTCTGGATAGGCGTCAGCTCTGCTGGGGATTGTAAGGTGGCCACTTGTTCGGCCTATTTTTTGAGGCGTCTCTTGAGATTCTTCCTTCTGTTCCTCTCCTATTTCTTGGCGATGGCCGCCTCCATGGCAGTAGGAGGAGGAGGCACTGGGGCTGAGGCCGACAGATCTCTATGGGGATACCATCGAGCCAATGCGTTTGCAGGGTGAGGTCGGTGACTCTTCTTTGCCCGGATGTTAATCCAGGCACCTTCCGATTGTTGTAGTTGGAAGGTGGCGTTGATCACCTATTCAATGACCTTGAGTGGTAGTTCTTGGTAGGCCAGAATGTTGGGATCGACGTCTGAGGACGAAAGCACAGTTTGATGCATTAACCGCGGTGGCTGTGGGAATCTACCATGAATCGGCTGACCTGTACTGGTGTCCGAGGACGTGTGTGCGATTTGATGCCTTAGCCACGGTGGCAAGGGAGGCTTCTCCTATTGAGCTGATGTACCGATACTGGCGTCCAAAGACGTATGCGTGGTTTGATGCCTTAGCCGTGGTGGCAAGGGCTTCTGCTGAGAAGTGGCCCAAGGAGCATGAGCGACGTCCTGATTCCTAGCCTGACCTCAGTGGTCTGGCTGAGGGCAGGGTCAAGCAACACTCAACAAAGTCTTGAGGCCTTGCTGCCCCTGTTGGCTGTCTTGATCCCACCCGTCGGATGGCCTTTGTGATAGGAGGCCCTACTTGGGAATTGCTGGGAGGACCTGGTTCGGTTGAGCCGAAACCTCGCCAAACTTCTTGATGTGATACGACTCTCTTGGACCTAGTATGGCAAGCAACCAAATGAGTTGGCAACGTCACACTAGCGAACTCACTGTAACCAAATGTCATTATAAATCACATGCTCTCCAAACACACAATGTTTTGAATTCATTGAACCATTGACAATGTTTTGCTCCCACAAATTCACAATATTTGTTATCATCAAAACCGAGGTAAAAACAACGTGAGAGCACATACCCAACAATTCTCTTACAACTTGACTAGGTCTTGTATTAATATAGGTTGTGACCAGATATGGCAATAAAGCATTCTTCTTTCCCCGCATTAGTATGTAGATTTAACTGGGCAAATTCAACAATAAGGTTAGTCATACCTTTCATAAGGCTTGATAGAATTCCCATTAGTTTCTTGCTAAGCACGTCAGCTACAATATTTGACTTGTCTGGATGATATTGGATGGCGAAATCAAAATCCTTAAGATACTCCAGCCATCGCATTTGTCTAATATTTAGCTACTTTTGAGAAAAAAGATATTTTAGACTTTTGTGGTCCGAATATACCGTGAACCTTTCCCCATAATGGTAATGACACTAGATTTTTAGAGCGAATATAATGACAGCCCACTCCAGATCATGGACTAGATAATTCTCCTCATGCCACTTCAGTTGTCTTGTGGCATAGCAAATCACCCTACCATTTTACATAAGAACGCACCCAAGGCCAACGCCTGATGCATCCGTGTATACTTCAAATCCGCTGCCTTCGATAGACAATGCCAGAATAGGGGCAGTAGTGAGATGTTCTTTGAGAGTCAAGAAACTCTCCTCACACTCCGGGGTCCATATGAATGGATTTTCCTTTCTAGTAAGTCTCGTGAGAGGTACAATGATCTTGGAGAAATCCTTGATGAATCGCCAATAATAACTAGCCATGTTGAGACTCCTCCGGTCTGACAAGCAGTAGCCTTGTTGATGTGAAACGACCTAGGGACCGACCAAATGACCCTCAGACTTAGCAAGCAATTATTAGACAGACCGGTGATTTCAATCGAGCGGACTCACTCGCGTAGCGCACACTAGTGCCCGAAGGCAACTCGGCGATGGTGCGAAGGATCCGAGGTGAGACCTTGCTGCTCCGGGGGTTGGCTAGCCTAAGATTGAACCCCTAAGGGCCCTGGGATGCCCACTCTCATGGGCGGCCTTCCTCCACACACTAGCACCCCCCCATCAACCCCAACCCTAGCCACCTTCATCCCACGCCCCAGACCCCTCTCCCTCGGCAACCCAGGTCCGCCCTCCCCTGCTCCGTGCATCCACGGCATTCCCGGAGTCGCCCGTCGCTGCCTCGACCTCCCGTGGTGTGGGAAGTCCTGCCTGCTGCTCTCTGCATCCAACCTACAGCAGTGGTCACGTTTGCAGAGGCTACCCCGGCATCCACCTGTGCTAACCAGCCAAAGTTGTCTTCTGTGGAATCGTACGTCGTCGAGCCAGCTTCGTTCCAGAAGTGGTCCCGCTGCGATCCGACCTCAGCTCCATTCGCGACGCCCATTCTTGTGCGACCGCGCCAGATTCGGGTGTGAACCTGAGCATCATTTGGTAGCAGCTCCACCGCCCACCCCTGTGGGATTCAGTCAGATATCTCTTCATGAGAGTTATTCTTCTCTGAAGCGCCGATGTACTAGAGGTGGTCCTACCTAGTTTTGACATCCTCTCCGTCCAGGGCGTTCATTCTCCCTCAGTCACGCCAGACCCGGAGTCCTCTGTTTGCCTAGGACCAGCTGCTGTCAAGTCGGCCCAGACCCCCCCTCCTCCTCTCAGTCTCAGGTTGGACGGTCTTCAGAAAAGTTGCAACTTCCGACGATACGGAACCAACGCAAGTGGAAGTTCCACCACAGCTATTGGTGACTAGTCCAGCTGTTCATCCAGGAACCTGATGCCGGTCGTTCCTGTGGCCACATCCAGCGAGGTGATCAGACGGCTGCCATTTTCTGAGGGCTCATAGATCTCCTAGTCAGCGACGTCTACGACTTGGTCCCATCACGTTTGGAGTTCTGCAGCGTCTGTACCGGCTGATGCACCACAACTACACCAATCAGTCTTGCGTGGCCGAACAGCACAGGCCAGCCGCAGCAGCTGCCGTCTCCATTCAGTGACATCAGTTTGGTGCCAGACCTTTAGGCATCCTTCGGCATCCCTCGATCTGCGTTCAGGAGTTGGCTGTACCTCGATCGGACGTCCGAGCTCGGTGTACGGTCATTAGCTTGTTTCCCCTCCCCGCGATCCCCCCCGCCTGCGTGAGGGTAGTGAAGTTGAGAAGCGGGCTGCAAAGAGCCGAAGCTGGGAAGCAGGCTACAAGAGCCAAATTGAGAAGCAGGCAGCAAGAGCCGAAGGTGGGAAGCGGGCCGCAAAGAGCCGAAGTTGGGGAGCAAGCTATAAAAGTCAAAGTTGAGGAGTAGGCTGTAAAGAGCCGAAGTTGGGAAGCAGGTTATAAAAGTTAAAATTGGGAAGCGGGTCGTGAGGACCAAAATCAGGGAAGTAGGCTGCGAAAGCCAAAATTGGGAAGCAGGCTACAAAGCCGAAGTTGAGAAGTAGGCTACAAAGAGCCAAAGTTGGGAAGTAGGCTACAAGAGCCAAAATTAGAAGATAGGCTGCAAGAGCCAAAAATGAGGAAAGCGGGCTATCAAAGCTAAGAGGCATCAAGAAAGCAGGTCGTGGACACCAACGGGTCTTGAGAGTAGGCTGTAAAGCCGAAGGATCGTTGAGAGGGGGGGATGAGCACCGATGACACCTCCCTTCTTTATATTTCTGTTCATCTTTTCTCTCTTCTTTTGTTCTCTTTTCTTCTCTTCTTCTTGTTCTTCTCTTGCTCTTCCTTTCCTTTTTTTTGCTCTCTTTTCTTCTCTTCATTTTCTCTCTCTCTCTCTTTTTGCATAAAGTATGGCGAATGATCCCAGCGAATGAGGGATTCAAGTCAGTTATCAGACGGACAGCACTCGCAGTGGGCTGCCGCTCGAAACATTTATAGACCCAGCGAGCCTTAAGCAAATCATGATATCTCTATTTCTTCGGTGGGCTGTTAAGCTGCCCGAATACCATTATCGGTTCAGCGGGGCTTGTAGACGCCCAAATGGCATTACAGCTCAAGGTGCCTCCAGGACGGGGGTGAATAAGTGGAGAAGCTACTCGAAGCAAATCCCTGCACAGGGTGGCTTGTTCTCTTCGTGAAAAGTCATGTGAACAGATGGTAGCAGAGGCACATGGGGCTCGAGGCACGTTTAGTGCTTGTGTTGCTCCAACCGACGCAGAGGACCCTTGTTAGCCGCCGCCTTAAAGATAGGCATCTGGTGAGGGCACGGTGGTTCCACCTTATACTTGCCCATTTGTAATTCACCTGAATTAATCAGGCCTTCTATGTCGAGTCAGTCGAAGCACACCAAGTAGGTTTGAAGATGAAAATTGAGATAAAGAAATTGGGATAATATGCGCCCACTATATTTGATGACTGTTGTAGGTTTGCTAAGTCATGCCAAAAGTGCCAAGAACACCCCACAGTGGCTCGAAGGCCACCAGCCGCGCTATACCCCACCATCTCGAGCTGGCCATTCGCCTAGTGGGGCAGGGACGTGGTGGGTCCTCTGCCCGCATCTTCATCAGGGTGCAATTATATTCTGGCAGCCACTGATTACTTCTCCAGATGGACAGAAGCCATGGCACTAAGAGAAGTGACGGGGGAGCTGGTAGCTAGATTCTTCCGTCAAAACATAATATTCTGGTTCAGGGTCCCCAGCTAGATTATCTACGACAATGATTGCCATTTCAGAAACCAAAAGGTGTATGGTCTTGCCAACAAGTATAAAATTGATTGGAGGACTTCATCCCCCTACACTCCTCAAGCCAATGGGCTTATAGAGGCATTCAATAAGACCTCCTACATGCTACTATCAAAACCGCCAGCTCTAGCAAGAGACACTGGGAAAAGAAAATGTATGAAGCACTATGGGCATATCGTATAGTCTAGAAAACCCTGACTGACTACTCACCATTCTCCCTGGTGTATGCGTCAGAGGCACTGGTGCCGATAGAGATGGAGATGCCATCACTACAAGTCCCTATCCAACGCGGCTTGGTAAGTGGTGAACAAACAAACATGAAAAGAAGACTGGAGGAGCTTACTGAGCTTGAAGGAAGATGCCTCCGAACGCAATAGAACATCCAACTCTACAAAGCTCGCATGGCCTATGCTTTCAGCAAGGTGGTCAAGGAGTGAGAATTCGAGAGGGGTGACCTGGTCATGGTCAAAAGAAGAGAAGTTATGGCCTCCAACCCCAAAGGGAAGTTGGTTGGAAATTGGGGGTAGGACCTTATGTTGTCCACCGAGTATATGAAGGTGTTGCCGATGTCACGCCCCGAACAGACAGCAGCGGAACGTGTAGTTCGGAACGTGGCAGTGTAACAGTCGTGAACAATCAGAGCAACCATAAGACACAAGATTATTGGGCCCATTAATATGGCAAAACATTATGAGAGAAGATTATGTTAAGAGAGTGATTCTCTTCCTCCTCTTGGGTGTGATGCCCTAGACCAAAATCCTGTGATGGGATTTACTTGGCGTGTGACTCGCCCCCTCTATCCTCCCTATCCTCTTCGCATCTGGTTCCCAAAAAATTCTCAGTGAATCTCCTGCAAGTCAGGAAGAATTTGGCGTTGTTTCGTGTCGATCGGAGCTCTGGATCGCCGACAACAATTCTTCTCGTGAAGGCACGCAGATCGGTCTCAGGGTGCTGTCTAGATCTGAAGGTGAATGTAACTCGATTTTTCCAGCCCAACCCTGATGCCATCTGAAGCTGGTCCTCGAAGATCGATTGGAGTATTTCAAGTCGTCTTCGCGTTGCCGCCAACCTCGCCTCGATCAGAGTTTGGTGCTGTCCGTGGTGTCGATTCTCGTGAGCTCGCGCGACAGATCTGAGCAGATCCAGCTCAGATCCAGAGCTAACTTGCAGAGCCAACACAGACTCCTCCAGTGGAGATATGCATATGACGTATTCAGATTGTATCTTCCTCCAGACGTCACCGGCAATCTCCCACAAACGGCGCTTCAATCGGACTTCAGCAACTATTTTTCCCTTAATTGTTTCTGTCCATGTGGAGTTCTGAGCGAGCAGAACCAGAGGCTCGGTACAGCCACTGCTGCGTTCAGATCTGAAAGGATCTGATCACGCCCTTTGGATCAGAGATACGACGTCCAGTCGCTGACGTTCTCCAATAAATGGCACCTCGATCGGGTCTCGGATCTAGCCGTACCGGCCGTCGCAAGATTGCTACGCAGGGTGACCAGCGTGGATAGATCTCGATCGGTACCAGATCATCGTCCGGACCGGCCCCGACTCTCCTTCCATGGCTACCACGAGTGCTGCCCGTCAACCCGGGTTCCAGCAACCCCCAAATTTGCTGTTGTAGCCCGATACCTCCCTATGTGGAGTGGGCCACGTCTAGGCGATTGGAAATCACGATTTAATTCATTGTATAATCAGGATTGATTGGAAATCAGCCGGGGTGTCTTCCCCACGTCTAGGCGTGGAGGTACGCGCCGTTCTTACCTCACTTTGCTTGTTTAGTATACTTCTAGCACCCCATACATGTGTTGGGGAAGCTTGACTGACCGTATTTAGTACAACCTACAACACCTCTCACTGGAGGGCTGACTTGGGAATTGGGAATAGGAATTATAACCAATGATAGCTCCATGTAGGGAGGGGCTTTAAGCCAGCCAGGCGAGGGGAGAAGGAAGCAACGACAGGAATCAAGCCTTAAATCCTTGCAGCCTCACGCGCTGCCTACATAGTCTAGCACCAGGCACTAGAAAATTGTTGGCAGTCATGCTCCCTTGCTCAGACCCCAGATGAGGCTGAATTTGGTACAGATGGAAAGATGCTGGTCTTGAGAAGATCTAGGAAGAAGAATCTATCTTTTCTAAGGTCGGTAGTGCTAGAACCGGCTGCTCTTGTGAGACCGCGTCGATGCCCACAATTCTATCCTGAGCAGACCTTGCTAGATAGAGATTGGCTTCTTCAATCACCACGAGCTCCACAGGTCGGTGCTGATGACCGGGCTAGTGCCCAATCATCTATAGCTGAGCCTTCTTCATGTGGTAGCAAGAGCAAGTCTGTTCGACGCCGTATGGACCTCGTTCTAGTTGATTGGAGATTGAGTAGACAGGGCGACCCTGAAGGTTCCAGTAGACAAACGCAGCGAACGCAGGGCACTACCAGCTACTCCGATCGCAGAAGGGGGCGGGGCCAGAGTCAAACTGACCATAGAAGCGTCTGCTAAGTGTGGTAGAAGGGGCAACCCAGATCGAGGTCAGAGGTTCTAGGAGAAACCAAAGGAGTAGAGAGTGGTCCAACCTAAACGGGGGGAGAGCATCTTGTGCAAGCCGTGGAAAAGGTTCATTTTGAGGTGCTCCGGTGGCCAAATGTATCCCTTCTTCTTGGTACTAGAAGAGGACTCATTGGTGTAGATCTTATTTAAAATCCACTAAAAATAAAAATAAACTAAAGCATGCATGGGATGCTATGGCGAAAGGTGATCGCCAGAGGGGTTACCTCAAATGAATGCGGGAGATGTGGGTGACTTCCTTCTCTTCCTATCGGCCGGCCGAAGGAGAGGGTCTCTTTGTACTTGATTACCCTTGCAAAGAAAACAACCAATAAAATGATTGGATTAGCAAACCGGGCATGTCGCATGATCATCCCTCATACGGCGTCTAGCCCAAACACCAACCTCCCAAAAGGAGGCCCCCAATTCTGATGAACGTATGTCGTCTCGATAATCGTGCACGACCCCAGATCTTGCTTGGTGAAAACACTCTGCCCTGGCCCTGCGTCGATATTCGTGCACGACCCTGATGCCGCTTGATAAAAGCACTCTGCCCAAGCCCTGTCTCGATAGTCATGCGCCTCCAGACATTGCTCGACAGGGACACTCTGCTCGGCCCTACCTCGACATTCGTGCATGACCCAGATGCCGCTTCATGAGAGCGCCCTGCCCAGTCCCTGGCTCAACGATCGTGCACCATCAAACGTTGCTCGATCGAGGCACCCTGCCTGATCTCTGCCTCGACGTTCGTGCACGATACAAACGTGGCTTGATGAGAGCACCCCGCCCGATCTCCGCCTCGACCTTCGTGCACGACACAGGCGTGGCTTGATGAGAGCACCCTGCCTAGTCTCTGTTTCAATAATCGTGTACCATCAGACATGGCTCAAACGAAGCGCCCAACCTGGTTCCCCGTCTAGATGATCGTGTGCCACTTTGGTGTCACCTCGATAAGCGTGCCCTCAGTGCTGTTACCCGGACAATGAGCATACTTCACAAGTCCCGACGCAAGATGAAGCGCCAGGCCCCTGCCTCTATCAACGGGCCCCGAGCACGACCATCAAGGTCTCACGGTGCCCATCTACTTCAGCCACAACGGTGCCCCCGGCACCCGACTGCCAGTCACTCCAGTCACATCGGGGCCCGCGACACCTGACCTCTCAGCTCACTCAGTCACAACGGTGCCCCCGGCACCCGACTGCCAGTCACTCCGGTCACATCGGGGCCCGCGGCATCTGATCGCTCAACCACTCAGCCACAACGGTGCCCCCGGCACCCGACGGCCAGTCACATCGGAGCCCACGGCACCCGACCACTCAGCTCACTCAGTCACAACGGTGCCCCCGGCACACGACTGCCAGTCACTCCAGTCACATCGGGGCCCGCGGCGCCTGACCACTCAGCTCACTCAGTCACAACGGTGCCCCCGGCACCGGACTGCCAGCCACTCCAGTCACATCGAGAGCCGAGGCTCTGATACCAATTGTTGGCCCGGTTAGGAGGCAATCGAGAGGGGGGTGAATTGATTGCCCACCCTTTTAAAACAAATTTAACTACACGGCGTAGACGGTAGATAAACACTGGATTTAAGCTTGAATAAAATGAGTAAGTGATATGCAAGCAAGCACTCACAACTCCACAACGCTTGATGATAACCACTCGGATGACAATGAATGAACGGACAGTTAATTAATCTCTTGTCTCACCGAATCACACTCGTTATATGAACGGATAGGAAACAACAACAACCACACAAAGAGTAAACCATGGCACAGTGATTTTTAGGTGGTTTGGACGCACCAAGTGTAGTCCTACGTCCACCCCTCTCACGTCAAGAGGATTTTACTAAACCACGCTGCACGACGGCAGCAACTACCACACACTGGTACGATGGCCCACACACGTGGGTTCTCACTCGATGACGAGAAACCCCACACACACTCGGAGCAAGCTCCGAAATCTTCTAAGATGAAAATAAAGATGAAAATTACAAAGCCCAGTCTGAGAATGAGAATCTAAACACAGAATGTAATAACCAAGATGATCTTCCCCATAAATCCTTAACCAAACAAGGAGATGAATGAAGGGTGCTTTGGAATGATAGAACCGAGAGGGATGTAGCCGCCCCCTTGATGAAACTCATCCAAGCAGTCTTTGGTGGAGAGCAGCTACAGCACGCCTTCAACCTTGACCTTGGGAGCGTGGAGCGTGATCCAGGGATGGAGTTCTTCCTTCTCCAGAGGACGCAGCACCTTCTTCTCCTTTTTCCTGCAAAGATGAACAGCTATTAGCACACACCAAAAATTAGTTCTCCCGATCGGACAAGATGCCTTCATATACCAAAGAAGGATTGAGCCAATAGGTCCAAAAAGCCCTTGCAAAAGCCCTTTCATACCACTCACAACACAGGGTGGATGCCCTAGGGCCAATATAGTAAAGAGTCTAAACAATCAGATCTAACTTTAATGGGTTCGCATTAGAATCCGAAAATCCTGATCGAGATCCCGCAGAACAAGTTTCGACCCATTGGGTCGACTCTTCTTTGCAAGCGATCTGCCAAAAGACAGAAAATTGTGTAAATACCCATTTTATTTCAATAAAACTTTAACTAATTTCTTTAAATGCCTAACCACCGCCTAAAAATCCGTAAAAATAACCAAAATTCACGAGATCAAACCTAGATCCAAACCACTATGGATCTACTAAAATACGGGCGTTACACACTAGCTCGGCAAGGGTCGAGGGCGGGTGAAGGACAAGTTCACGGCGGAGGTTCTTGTCTCGGGTGCCTCTGGTCAGTGCAGTTATGGCTGAGGCAACGTCCAGGCAGGGGACCCGCTGGGCTTCCGACTTAAAGCGGTTGATATATGCCCGAAGGCTCTCCCCTTGCGCCTGTTTGAGAGCCAATAGCCCTGCTACTAACCTTGGGAGGCCGCTGCTGGCAAAACTCTCCTTGAACACTCGCCCGAATTGCTTGAGGTCTCGAATGGATCTGAGGGCAAGGGCCCGGAACCACACTTGGGCGCCTTGGACTAGGGCGGTCACGAAGGCTCTGCACTTGATGGCGTCGGACGCCCTGTGAAGGGTCATCAGAGCGTCAAAGCTATTGAAGTGGTCGGCCGGGTCGCCCTGGCCGTCATAAGACTTGAAGGTCAGAATAGAGATTCTGGGAGAAATATCTACCTTCAGGATGCAGTCGGAGAATGGAGATTTCTCCTCGTCCTCTGCTGAAGGGGTCTTCTGTAGGGCTCGTAGGGCGCGCTCCTATTTTGCAAAGCGTCTTTCGAACTCTCACAGTCGGAGGGACAACTCTGGTTGTCGCAGCGCTGAAGGGCTATTAGGGCGTGCCGACGGGTTGTCTTGATGTTCCCCGGGGACTTTAGTCTCCGTTTGCAGATGGCGCCCCCCATGCTTCACCCTTTTTGGCATGGAGGAGGCCTCTTGCTTTGGAGGAGGGGCCTACGAAGGTCCTCCTGACCTACTACGGATGAGCCGCTACCCTTGGAGGGTGAAGCGACCTCCGGCGGTTTGCTGGGACGCATTGCCCGGGGGGGCTTACCTGGGGGACGCACGATCTCTCCTCCCTGGCCGCCTGAGTCCTCAGGAGCTCCACGAGGACATCTAGTTTGGCATTGAGGGTTTGGAAAGTGTCGGCGTTCTTGGTGGGTGGTAGAGATGCAATACTAATTAAGCAAAGGAAACTAGCAAAGAGAAGTGTTCCGAAGCTCACCTAGTCAGCGTGAAGACGCCAATCCCAGCCGGAGATGAAGGTGAGCGGGGAGGCGTGGGTACGTACCCGCATGCCGCGTCGATGTAGCTTCGGATGGCGACCTGCTAATACACTCACTACACCTCACGCAAGAGGGGGATCTTGGGGTGGGGATTAACTTGAATTACAACCAAAACTACCTCCTCGCAGGGACGGGTGCTAAGCTGGCCAAGCGGGGTAGGGGAGAGCTTAAATGAAACCAAATCGGTGAGCGATGTCGGTTCTGTCTGCCTTCAGGAATGGGGGACAGGTAGTCGGATTTGTTACTGCTGTAGCCACTTACGATTTTTTCCGGAGACAAAACCAATGGGAGGGTCTTCGTAACTGGATCAAGATGACGCCTGATTTTTACAGAATTCTCTGATCACTGGATCCGGGTGAGGCTGGCCACAAGCAGGGCCCTGGGTTTCTGGTTCAATCAGCAGAGGTACTCACCAGCAGGAAGAAGAGGCCTCCACGAGTGCTGCCAGACTTGGATTTGAGCGAGGCCAAAGTCGTTAGAGCCGTCATCGAGTCCTCTTCGAAATGGCACTGGTGGGAATGCCGGCGGTGCTCGGAGATGACTGGAGCAGCCAGAAAGGTAGGTGGGGGTCTGTTCAGTCCAGGAACAGTCAGAATAGAGCACCTGAGGGAGAAAATTAAGAAAATGGTCTTCCGGATGTCGAACGGGATGCTGCTTTTTGTTGATGGAAGAAGACTTGTGGTAGAAGCTCTCAGACAAGTGGCACCTCCAGAAGCAGAGGGATGTGGCCATGGGAGCTCCTGAAAGTTGCTTCAGGTTGCTGGTCGGACCAATCCTGCGCAGTCAAAGAAGAGCGGCTCTCCCAGGCAGCTCGGAGCTCAGACGGAGGCAAAACCACCTTGCTTGGAAAGCTCATTGGACGACCTTTCCAGAGCTATATGACTTGCCACTAGACTCCTTACAGGGATGATGAGGGAGGGCCTGCAACTGGGACCTCTTCTGCTGCCAGTGAACAGGGAACTGTAGGTGGAAGATGATAGGTGGGAAAGCATCAGCTACGACATTCATCCTGCCAGGCTGATAAGACAGAGTAACATCATAATCCTTCATGTACTCCATCCATCTTCTCTGCCTGAGGTTAAGGTCCTTTCGCGTGAACGCATACTTCAAACTCTGATGGTCAGTGAAAAGGTCAAACTTCTCACCGTACAGATAATGCCTCCAGATCTTTAGGGTAAAAATCACCGTCGCCAACTCAAGATCATGAACAGGGTAGTTCACCTCATATGACTTCAACTGCCAAGATACATACGCCACAACTCTCCCATGCTGTATCAGCACAACACTGAGACCTATCCCGGAAGCATCCGTACACACCACGAAACCTCCCGATCCAGATGACAACACTAACACCGGGGTAGTATTGAGCAATCTCTTCAGCTCCATAAAGCTCTGCTCACACTCTCCCGTCCAGACGAACGGCACATCCTTCCATGTAAGTCTGATCATCGGGGTCGCAATACGAGTAAAATCCTTGATAAACCGTCGATAATAGCCCGCAAGTCCCAAGAAACTCCGAATCTCTGTGACCGAACTCGGTCTCGGCCACTGCTCCACTGTCTCGACCTTAGTCGGGTCCATGGAAACACCATCACCAGAAATCACGTGTCCTAGAAAGTGCACCTCTCGGAACCAGAACTCACATTGGCTGAACTTGACATACAGCTGGTGATCGCGCAGGGTCTGCAACACCATTCTCAGATGATGCACATGCTCCTCAGTAGACCACGAATACACAAGGATGTCATCCACGAACACGACCACGAATTGGTCTAAGTATGGACGGAACACCCTATGCATCAAATCCATGAATGTTGCGGGGGCATTGGTGAGCCCAAATGACATCACCAAGAACTCATGATGCACATACCTCAAACGGAACATAGTCTTCTCCACATCAGACTCTCGAATCCGCAGTTGATAATAACCCGATCCCAAATCGATCCTCAAAAATATCCGGGCCGACTGAAGCTGATCGAATAAGTCATCAATCCGAGGCAACGGATACTTGTTCTTGACAGTCGCCTGGTTCAACTGACGATAGTCGATACACAGCCTCAAACTACCATCCTTCTTCTTCACGAACAACACCGGCTCTGGACCGTTCCAGTGTGTTTTCCCGAGGTTGTGGCCTGAGGTGCTTGGTGGAGTCACAGAGACTTCGTTGTGCCCGTGTGGGACTGTGTGGTTCGTTAGTCGTGCCTGTGTGGGCTGACTTTCGTGGCAGGGTTTCCGGGAGTGTTTCCTCGGTAGGTCTGGTGTTAGAGTGGTCCGGTTCCTGATCGAGAGGTCGGGTCCTTTCCTTTTTTTGCTGGTAGGAGTAGCGTTAGTGCCGAGTTTTGACTGGCCACCGGTTTGCTGTTCCTGCCGTAGTTGCTTAGCTAGCGTAGCTTCCTTGTCCGCAGTAGTTTACTCGGTGGGGCTCCACGTGATCCCCACTGAGTCTCTGTTTTGGAGACTCACCCCTGCTTTTCAGGAGCGGTGGTTCTTCCTCGAGACTCAAGAGTGCTGTGTGGAGGTCCTTGTTGCCAGCTTGCCGGGCCGAGTTCTCACTTGGCATGTGGTGCGTTTTTACTGCTTTAGACCGTACTTTCCTTTAGACTGGACTCTGTTGTAGCTTTTGTTAGTTGTCTTTGCATCTGTTGTCCTACTTTATTTTCTATTTCTTTGTGCCTCTACACTCCCTTTTAGCCCTTCCAAGTCTCCCAACTCGTGGGCGGTGGGCTAAGATTCGAATGGTATCGGGCTCCTCCCGGTATATGGATCTTAGGTCGTTACACCCCTACTCCAGTGCAGATAGGTTTCGTGACAAAATTTTATCCAAGATACGACGACCCAAACCGATGGCGACGCGAAGGTGCACTCCAAGTCACGTTACCGGGGATAAACACCACTGTGACATGAGGCTCTTGTAAGAATAAGAAGAGGATGAGAGAGAGGAGTGCGAGAGAGATAGCTATCGGGTGAGAGAGAATCTTAAGCTGCAACTCTCACAGGAAAACGACTCTCTTCAAATATCCTCTTGGGAAGTGACCCTTCATCGAGTCACACCCATCCGCCTAAAGAGGGGAATTCAAGGAGACGCGGAGAGAATCCAAAAGAGGTTTGGTCAAACGGTCAAAAGTAAGAAAAAAATAAAATAATTTTTAAGAATCACACGCACGCACGCCACGATAAATAATTCACACGTTTGTGAGAAAGAAGGAGAAAATCTTCCTTTTATATCAGCAGCAGAAGGGGCGTGTGTCTTCCACGAAATCCTACCCTAGAGCCTCCACACGTGACGGCATCTTACCATCCACTTTACATGTGTCGCGATCCTGGCACAACATCCAACCTTGGATCACATGCCATCCTTATCTTCCATGAAACATTATCTGTAAACACAAAAGCAGTCATTAGTTTAGTTGGCAATGTACTGGATAGAAGAAAGATGCACGGAGTATGTTTAGAACATTTAGACAGGCTGCTACAGTACCTGCTCGAACTTGCTGCAGCTAAGGCAGTCATAGCATAGGCCTGCTCAGACTTACACTAGCTTAGCTACAGTGTTTGCTTTGACTTTAAAAGATGCATGGGGTTGGACTAGATCCAATGTGCTCGGACCTACTAAGAACATACACTGTCTTTGCTATAGTGTATGCTCAGACTCTAACAAGCAACAAGCAAAAAATGCACGGATGTTATTATGTGCTCGGACTTGCAGATGTATGTGCTCGGACCTACTCCAACATGCAACGAACCAAAAAGTGCACGGGCGTTGTTATGTGCTCGGACTTGCTCCAACATGCAATGAACCAAAATGTGCACGAGCGTTGTTATGTGCTCGGACCTTAACAGGACATACACTGTCTTTGCTACAGTGTATGCTCTGACTTTGCTAAACGGTGAGCAAAACATGCACGGGTGTTAATGTATGCTCGGACTTGCAGAGAAGGCATGATGCATATGCTCAGACATACATAGCTTTTGTAACAGTGTATGCTCAGACATACACTGACTTGCAATAGTGCATACACTGACATTTATTCAAAGCGAGCAAGGTCATGCACAGACTAATTCCACAGCTGATAGCAGGTAAAGCATGCAAGGAGTTTGTTTTGAGGAATGTGCACAGGGTATAAAATGCGCACGGACTTGGTTGTCAAGTCGTGGGCTTTGTGAAGCAAGGCAAAACATGCACGGATGCATGTTCTGAGAGGCAGAGACAAAAATATGCACGGATGCATATTTCAAATGAAACATACATGGATGCAATTTCCTTCCAAGAGGAAACGTGCACGGACTTGCTAAGCTGCTGCAAGGATAGTCATCTATAAGGTCGATGCACATCTGCCTTAGTCATTTATAAGGTCGATGCACATTTTACATCTTGCATACTAATATCGATGCACATCTTGCATCTTGCATACTAAGGTCGACGCATGTTTGCATTACTCTTCTATGAGGTTGATGCATGTTTGCATTACTCACTCATAAGGTCTGTGCACATTTGCATTTACCAAGGTCAGGTCAGTGCACGTGTTAGTGATAGCATGTAAGGTCGATGCACCTTTTGATTGTACTCATAGTCAGGTCGGTGCACATTTGTATTCAACCTTACATGGTCAGTGCACATCATTTACTTATCTTAAGACAAGTCGATGCACATTTTGCATCTGTCTGAAGAAAGGTCAATGCACCTTCTACCATGTGCACTATCAGGTTGATGCATACACTGTAGCTTGCTCCACAAAGTCGATGCATCATCTTCAACATGAAGTAGGTCTATGCACATGCATTGTCTAGTGTTTTAAAGTCTGTGCTTACACATAGTAGGGTCTGTGCACATGATGTTTTCGTGGTCTATGCATGTTTTAGAGTCTATGCACATTCATGTTTCAAGGTCTATGCACAATTTCTAGTCTGTGCACATATACGTCTGTGCATGTCCAAAGTCTGTGCATATGATGAAACAAGGTTGATGCACATCTGATTTTCATGTTACTAAGTCTAAGCATCACAATCTATGTTCTAAGGCATTTCCAGAACACTCATGTGTTAAGTCTGAGCATATGAATTCTCTTATTATTTTCCAAGTATGAACTCTAGTGCATAAAGTGTTTGACTAAATGCCTTTGTTCTGATTGGCAGGGACTTAAGTCACTGAAAGACCTAGGATCGAACATATGAAAGGCAGCATGCCTTACACTCAGTATGGTCATGTGGCGCGAGGTCTTTATCCATAGGCACGTGATCTAAGATGGGGATCTCGTCTGAAGATTTTGCCACGTGGACAACGCACTTTCATCTCCTAACATGTGGACTTCCAGCGGAGTACTTCTTTTTAAATTTTCCTGGGCGGGAATGTGTTTCCCACGCGCCTTACTCTCGTGAGCTTATAAATAGAGGCTAGGTCGCTCAATCAAGCATAATAGGTGCTTAATTAAGGGTGACAAATGTATGAAATTCGGTGACAGGTAGGTCTTTATGAGTGACAAATAGGTAGAAAAGCGTGACAAATAAATAGGTCAATAAGGGGGACAAATAGCTATGTAAGGGAGATAAGGAACCCCCCTATCTTTAACTTGTGGTCTTGAAGTGGAGGCCTTAGAAACCCTAGGTTGGCACTACAGAGTTTCTTCTTCAGCCGTAGGAACTGTAACTTCCTGAGATGCAGGTGGGACATCCAGTTTACGGCGGACAGAGCGTTGCATGGCTGTCTCCTTTAGCTCCATGGCTGTTAAGTGAAGAAAGAGTAGTGACAATTGGGGATGACCGCATAGTAAATGACGGAGAGCTCGAAAATGAATTGTAGGGAAGACGAATAGCACCGCGAGGAAGAGGACACGTTGAGCACGATTGAGAGAGGAACAGCCTTTTGGTAGGGTTGTTATGAGCCAAGACATGGTGGAAAGGGTAAATAAGGAATTAGAGATTTTTGATTTTGAGGTCCAGTTCAGCGTCATCATTTCTTTTGATATGACCTACGGCGTTGCATCAGCGGCAATACGTGAACACAAGCTGTGTGGCAGACGTGTCCCATTTTCCACGTGGATCAAATGGAACTCAAAAGCAACAAATGTGTCTGCAAAGGTGACAAATGGGTTAGCAAGGATAAAAAATACCTTGCTAACGGTGACAAATAGAGCTCATTAGAGACAAGGCCAACGCGTAACTTTTAAAGCAGTGTGAGATTAAGCGCGACGGCTTCTGGACTTTAGTAGTGACAATTAGGTGAGTATAGGTGACAAATAGTTGTCTAATGGTGACAAAAGAGCTGTGAAGGGTATAAATTGAGTTCACAATGGTGAATAATGGCTCAGCCAAGTTCGAAATAGTGTTTTACCGTATTTTCGTTAACTTTTTTGGAATAAGTTATATTAAAAAAATTATGTAAAATTTAACGCTGAAGCTGAGATTCGAACCCTGAGAAACCAGGTTGAAACAGCGAAACACTTGACCAAATGAGAATACATGTCATTTCAGTTATTTTTTTTTCCATTTTATAGATGTGTCATGCCCAATTTGTCGCCTTGGACATGCAGAAACGAGCTCGCCTCCAGGACTGGGTCCACGAAATGATCCAGATGGTCAAGGAAGGTGAAACTCTCTGCATCCTGGAAGAGCTCACCTTGTTCTATAAGGACAAGGAGATCATCGTGGAATAGCTGGAATAGGTGCTTCATGGCTGCACCTGCAACATGGTGGCCATCCCACCTCCAGACAATATCAACGCTTCCCGACGAGGTGAGCCGATAGCGTCTAAAACAAGACAAAGGGCTGCGGCTCCACACAGACCACAACCAGCCCCAGAGCACACCGGTCGTGGCCGAGGTCACGGTCGTGGACGTAGCAGAGGCCACGGAAGAGTCCCTGAGTCGTCTCTCCGCCCGTCTTCCTTTGATCCTGAACGGGTTATCCTTCTCCGAGGAGAACAACCTGCCCCGATCCCACCAGTGGAGATCCGGGGGCAACCCAGCATCTTTGACCTGATTGGCATCGAGGGGACTGTCACTAGCATTCCAGTCCTAGCACCAGCTCCGACCCGCCCTGCAGAACAAGTAGGACCATCCGGCAAGGATGGACCAGCCCCTCAGCCACCTTCGGAAGAGCCGTCATTGGCCTCCCTCTTCCAAGAGTCCGCGGCTGGTCACAGTCAGCCTGATCCCTGTAATAAGGGCAAGGCGGTGCAACTCCCTGACAAGGAGCGGCACGTAGCTCACAGTAGGTCTAGCCCGACATATTACTGTCACTGGAGGATGCTCAAGCTCAAGCTGATCGGAAGGTCCTTCACCAGATGAAGCGTTTCCCTACCAGCATCACAATCTAGGAAGCCATCGTTTGGAGTAAAGATCTGAGGGAAACCCTTATCAAGATACTTCAAGAGCCGAAAGTCTATGAAGCGCACGCAGTAGAAATAAAAGCTGCCGCGTATAAGGCTTTTACGGCCGCAGTCACCTTCACGGAGAAAGACTTTCTGCTCTCTCCTCCGTGCCATAATCGACCCCTCTACATGAAGGGGAAAATCAATGGGCATGAAGTAAACCGGATTCTGGTGGATGCTGGTGCGGCTGTCAACATCATGCCCCTTAAGACTTTCAAGACTTTATATCTGACCCCTTTCCTCCAGAAGGTTCAGGCGGGCATCTGGAGTTGGCGATCCCTCGGACAAAGACGAGTCCCTTTGGTCCTCGTCTTCCCCTGATGCCGAGCCAGAAGATTCAGAGGTCGCTAGGTCCGAGTCGTAACATTGACTAGAGGGGAAAATAATCGTCCCTGGCGCCTGTTCCTCCGCCCAGGAGATGGCCCAGCCATAGCCGTGCTTGAACCCCCTGCGGATACCTCGGCGAAGTGCTGACTCATAGTAGGGGAGGGCCGCCTCCTTGAGGTCGACCCGGTAGGCCTCCGAGAGTTTATACTGCTCAAGTGCCTCTGCCCTGACCGACCCCACCCTACTAGCGAGCTCGGCCTTCTCACGTTCCGCCTCGGCCAACCTCCAACTCTTCGGTCTCCAGACGCCGGTCCGCCATGGAATCCGAAGAGGAGCTCGAAGAAGAAGGCACCGAAGACTCTGAGCACTCGGGGGGAGGGGAAGCTACCAGATGGCCGTCGCGGTTTTCTCCGCTAACTCTACGAACGCCACTGCGAGTCTCTGCTCTTCCCCCATATCCCCGTGGCGCATCAAGGAGCCTTGAAAGTAAGAACAAAGGAGAACAAAACCCTAAAGCGGAGGGAGTCTGGAACGATAGCAAGTGCACAACGCTTATATCCCCTCGTGGAAGGCAGCGCGACATTCTGACCTCTAAGAAAAAGGGGGCCTCTTCATTTCAAATCCTTCAGGATTATCATTATTACGGGCCCAGGTGACCACGGCACGTGGCTTCTTAACACCGCTAGATTTCCACCCCACCCGAGCCACACCAGTCCAAAACCCAATGGCAACTCCTCCGAGCCTGACAAGGCTAGGGAGTAGGGGGGACAAGTGGAGAGGGAGATTTCTGTAACCCATTTAAGAGCGACCGAATTAGGTCTAGCAAGACCAAACGAGGCCCAGCTCATCTAAGTGACAGCCCCATAGGGCCCACTTTGTCACGCCCCGAACAAGGCAAAAATATCGAGACGTGAACAGTTATATAAGCGGGTCGATCAAGAGACTCAGATGATGAGTACAAACAACAAATAGACAAAATCAAATCTTTATTTCATAATCTGACATTTCCAACAAACATCCTTCAAGGACTTACAATACGAGTGCTTCTTGTTTTGGGGCATCTTTGTCCCTTCGGGAGCCACGTTAGGTGATGACTTGGTCGTGTAGTTGCTGGTCTCATCGATCCTCTAGTCGCGTCGTCTAGTAGAAGTCAAAGGAGTGTGTCCACAACATCGAGTCTCATTGTCGTCACGCATCAAAATATGCCTGAGCCCCCTTCTGTGGGTTCGTTCATATCTGAGTCCTTTTCACAGCAGAGGTGGTTTCATCCCATTTTGACATTGGCACCAGTCGTGGCGTTTGTCCTCCCACGACTGCGTGATCAGGTGCAACCTAGTCTGCCCAAATTGTGCACCCAACTTGAAGTTCATACCATGCCCAACATGTTCGTCTTCAGCCCAAGACATCTTCACCAAAGTTCTGCCCCTCGATGACACGAAACAAACCCAAGTGGTTTCGTCCCGTTCCGACTTCGGTGCAGAAAGTTCCACCATGGCCTTTGACTCCATGTCTGGCTGCTCGGCCAGGAACCTAAGGCTCGCCTCTTCTACGACCACGCCTGGCTCGATGATCCAATGGCCGCCATATCTTGAGGGTACGTAGACCTCCATGTCTGCTATCCCACCAAGTTGGTCTCGCCTCATTTGGAGTTCTACAGAGAGCATACTAGCGACTACACAATTACTGTGCAACCTTGTCTGATAGGACAGAATCGCGTAGGTCCACTTCTTCTGTCGGCCCCACCTTCCAGCGACCTGGGATCAACATCAGCTTTTCAGGAACACACCAGAACTCCCCTGGCTTTGTCTGAGTGCTGACGGAACTCCATTAAGATGTTCTTGCTCAACGTATCGTGCAGGATGATCGACGCCATCCCAGCAGGCATGTTCACAGATTGGCAGCTCAGTGTTCCCCTCCCCTTGCTCCCCCCCTCCAGCGTGAGGGTAGTGTTGTACCTTTTGCCCCATCCCCGAGTTCCCGATCCCTGCATGGAGGCTTTCATTGGGTTGTACACATAGGTCACGACCGAAGCTACAGTGATGCAGCGTGTCCACCGGGTGCGCACGCTCCCGGCTCACCCTCGTCTCCGATCGGCGCCATCTTCTTCAGGCTTGGCAAGGTACATGGCTGATCACTTGCTCCCAAGCTCGAGCTCAATCCAATCTCGGGTGTGTGGACGACCCGAGCCAGAGGGAGGTGGTGGTGATGCCTCCATCAGAGCCTCCTGTCACTGGCTCAGTAGGGATCCCGTGGAACCTCAACTAAGAAACAACAGCGGTACGGAAAGTAATAACTACAGAAAAGAACAACAGCAACAGTAGGAATAGTAAACTCGATGGTCGGTAAAATCTCGGCTCTATAGCTACTCCTACTGTACCGGAATGAAACCCAACACCCCGATCCCACGGTCAGGGAACAACCAGACACGAACCACCAGACTATGACCGCCCTAGTCACGCTACCAGGGAAATGACACGACATCTCCGTCGTGGAGGCCTGTCCTCACAGACAAGGGCCCACATCGAAACCACGCGGCCTGGAAATACATTCACGACCTCGCCATCGTGACCTCAACGTCGCCTAGGGAAAGCCCTTGGTGACACTCACCAGAAACCCCAGACCTCTACTATGAGAACGCTCCGAAAACTCATGCGAAGCCCCATCTCGCAGACGGGAAACGAAAACCCAGGACACGACAACTCACATCACGTGATGGGAGTACCGCCCACTAGAAGAACAGACCTGATGCATCCTCTGACGTCTTACACCGCGTCACAAGTGTCTAGCTACAATGCCCCAGGCAGAGATAAAGACACACCAAGTAACTAGGAATACAAAATAAGGACTAGCTGGGGTCGCGCTCGCCAGCGCTGTCCGACGCCCCCAACCTCGTGTGCACACTCAGACCATACACCCTAGGCCTGTCCTCTAGTTGGTAATTCCCCCCGAGTTTGGACTTGACTGTACGTGGGGGCCCTAAGGTAATCAGCCTACTCACCATCTCTCTCGGGTACGTCGCACCACCACTCCTAGTGGGCCAGCACACGCGTGCCGTGGGAAAGCTACAACTAGTGGGGGCTCACGGAATGTGGACACAGAAAATCACGCACGCACCCATCGCGAGTGACACGAAGTAACAAGTGGCTCGAGATCACCATACTCTGGACAGCCCACTAGACCTACTAAACTCAATGGTCCTTGAGTCACAAGACTCGGGGTCAAGACCGTTCCACGTGACGGCACAGAGCCGTGAGAGTAGATGCGATGGGGCTTGGCGCCTTCCTCAGCATCGAACCGATATGACCCAACCTAGTACTAATTCAGTTGTCGAGGGAGAGATGGGATAGAGCGAGCAGGGCTTTCCTAATGCCCTGGGGGCACATGGTGCCGAGCCTCAAAGATGTGGCGAGGATCATGCGGCTGAGGGTAAATGGTGAGGCAGTGAAGGGGGTGACCCTCCCCGACTATAGAGACCTAGCCCGCAGGCTTCTACGCTTAGAGACAGCGGCGGGTGGCCCTAGGGAGGGCAGGATGATTTTTAGGACAGAGCTGACGGGTCTCCTTAGGCTAGGAGATTCTCGACAGAGGATGGGGGAGCCATTAGAGCAGTTTCTCCAGCGGCTGATCGTGAAGGCCAGAGCAGCCTACTGCCAGGACCCCACCCAGAGAGAGAGAGTGGACAGGGATTTGAGGAGGTTCTTATTTTTGATGCTCGGGAGGTTACTCTTGGGGACAAAAGGAGATGACATGAATTGTACATTCCTGGGGATTTTAGAGGACCTAGATAGGGTGGGGCATTATGCCTGGGGTGTTACCCTGCTGGCGCACTTGATAGTCGACCTATCCACGGGGACGGGTCGCGAGACGACCGTCAGCAGCTTCTCACCTTTCCTTTAGGCATGTAATTTCCTATTTATGCTTGTGTTCCTATTTATGCTTATGAATGATTATGATTATGAATGATGCTAATGATTTGTGACCTTTACATGCCGATGGATAGGGCTAGCCCATACCCCTTGGTGCGACGATGGCTACCCTACTTGACCAGGGCCCCATGCTCCTACGAGCTACAGGTGCTCAGGCGAGAGTTCCGCGACTACCCCACTTCCTTGGTACGTAATAATTATGGTGCACTTTGCTCCATTTCTTGCTTATGATGATATGATTATGATATGTGTGCATGCAGGTTCTGTGGAGACCTTACCTGGGGATGACTGATGAGGGCCAGCCATGGGTTGCAGCGGGTCGACCTTTGTTTGGGCGTGAGATCTGGGTTCACTGCCTAAATGAGATCAAGCCCTTGTGACTGAGACTGGTGATGCAGACACTGGGTGTAACGACCCAGAGCTCAGGGTACCGATAACCCGATACAAGTATCGGACTACCGCTACCAAGAACTGGGGACGCCACCTAGGAGGCTGATGAGTCCCCCGAAGGGTTAGTGGGATTGTTGAGGGATTGCATTAGAAATTGGACTTCGCAGTGCGTGTTAATTTTTTTTGGCAACGATTAATTAAAATAAGGTGGAAGTAATTTAAAATATCAGAGTGGTATATATATAAACTAGTCTAGATTTACAACATACACAAATTTACAAGTCCCACAGCTGGAAGAAAAGACAATCTACAACTACACGGGGCATACCCCGGCAAAAACATAAAAAGATGACAGATCGACTGCTGGCACTCTATGTGTGGTCTCCAAAACCTCGGGAACCACTGGAGGATGGCTGAGATGGCTCACCTGCAAGAAGAAAGGGTGAGTCACAGTCAGACTCAGTAGGGGTCACGCGGATCCCTACCACGAACTAAATAAGCAAGCAGGCAATTAAAAATGTAATTAGAATAATTAAAATATAATTAGAGCATACATTTAAATAATTAAATAAATAGATGCACTATCTCTACATACTTCTAGACTAGAACAGGAGAGTCTATCAAGGCAATTAAATCGGCCGACGAGACGCCAATATAATTAAATAACTAAAGTAAATGAACAACGAGAGCAGTAGCTAGCAACGGGAACTAGCGATAAAAACTACATCTACCAACAGAATAAACTCAAGCACTCCAATGACAGGAGAAGGATAGGGAAGTCCACCAGAAGAGAGAGACCAGATGCGTCCCCTGACGACTTACACTGCATCTCAAGGAACTCGCGAGTCTGAACTTGCCCAGCGAGAAGACGAACTGAACTGTACTAACCAAGAACTAGTCAGAGTGACACTCGTCAGTGTCAGCTCTCACCTCTGACCACGTATGCACACACTGACCTCTGCCTAGGGCCAGGCCTCCAGCTAGATTTTCCTCCCCATAGAGCGCTACGGTCGAGCCGAGGGCCCACGGTACTAGCTTAAACCGTTTGACAGGACTGCCCCTCCACCTCTCCCAGGTGGGTCGACCATCCGTGAAGTCTAGGGCTACGTCTAGTGGTTCTATCACATGGAAAGTCCAAGCACTCCATCAGGATTGTAGGAGCGAGCCAATAACCATAAAATAAGGCATTTATAATATAGACGGAATGATAAATATGCAACTCTAACATTTCCCAAGTAGCAGAGAATAACGGACTGGGGTGGGGGCGTTAAACGAGTATGACGCACCTCCCTAGGGCCATTATGCTCACCCGAACTCAGGAAAAATCTGAACTAGTAGACTATAATGCACTGCCTCAAGCCCGTCATGCAATGCATGGTGCGCCTTGATCCATGTGTTATATTCCCCAGCAATCCTTCATGAAAACACAGGACATAATGCACTATCGCGGGTGCGCCATGTGACTATAACGCACCAGGAGTGGTCCGTTAACGCTAAAAGCTCAAAAAACTCCTCAGAAAACCACAGAGTATAACGTACCTTAGCCGGGGCGTCATACATTGCATGGCAGTCTGCGATCATCCCATCATGCTCCACATCCTAACGACCTATTTGAAACTTCGATAGCATAGCGGCCCATGACCGATCCGCAGTGCAATGCATAACGCGCCCCCTTGGGTCCGTTATGCGATCTGGAAAATGCGAAGAATGAGTTCATACCGAACTCCCCTCCGGTCAAGCCGGATTGGCATGAAGTGAAAAGGAAAAAGATAGAAGGAGTTGAATAGCTGAAATTCTATAACTACAGCATGCATCAAAACTCAAATCTACCACCCCTACACAATTATCAAAGCATTTAAAGCCTAAAAATCTCAAAAATACCCCTTGCACAGAAAACGAGATAAATGCCTATGGATGGGCATGCATGTACTACCAAAATGTTCCTAGGGAAGTAAGGAGTCCATCCCCCTACCTCGATCGTGACAAAATCCTCGAAAAGCATGTGAACGGACGACGAGACGTCGGGTTGCCTCACGAACTGCCCCGATCGTACGGTCCACGATCCGCGAAAAGGGCGACACTGACGCGATCCTCACGTCGAGCTGGTTCCAACGGCACCTCCTGCGCCTCGATCCGGGGTCGGCACGGCCCAGAACTGACGATGGAATGATTTGAGGAGAGGGAGTGAGAGGGGTAGAAAATCGAGAAAGAAAGAGAGAGAGAGTGTCACTTTTCAGCCGCAGCCCACACATCTTCCGGAATATCATCAGGCCGCGTCATTGCGCATCTCCAGACTCTCGTTCTACAATACCAGAAGCAGTGGCGGGGTGGGAAGATTCGAGGGCCTTTCTGGCACGCGACTGTTCCCATGCAAGGTCCTGGTCTTTGGTCTCGACCAGAGAGGCGTAGGTCAAGCCGTCGCGGAAGGCTTGTTCTATCGCCTTCTCCAGCTCCGCTATCCTCGCTGCGAGGGACGCGGCTTCGCGCAAGTCGTTTGGTGTTGGCCCGACCTGGGACGGCGTGCCAAGCAATTCAATCTCCAGCGCACCGTCCCGCAGCCGCCGTGATAGCTCTTGAGGATCAGTCATGGGCGGTTTCCGCTAGTAAGTTGCCACGCCGTGACAAAGGGTTCGGCACGGTGGCGAAGCCGTCGGGCCAGTCGATGCGAGACCATGAGCAGCCGCCGTATCCATCGACTTCCGGCCAGCGAGCGACGTAGCGGTCAGAACATTCCTCGCATTGACAGTTTCCCAGGCGTTCGCGCCGGGGGAAGAAAAGACTATTGCCGGAATATCCGCATCGACCGTTGCCGAAGGCTTCTTCAAGTGCCGTAAGGATATCGTCGCTGAGCTCGGCAAAATCCGGCCCGGACGAGTCGTCGGTGTCGAGGCCGCATCCCCATGCACTTGAGCCACGTATCACCCAATAGGCTGGCCTCTGGTTGATGGTAGACAGGGAAAACAGCGCACGGCCGTCACCGTAGATGGTGGGCAGAACTCGTGGCACGAACGTAATAGCGTCGCTCGGTATCCATAGGTACGAGCTTTCGCGCCGCTCGATGGCTTTGCATAGCCTGCGGTGCACCTCGTCGCCGTCCGCATTGCGGCCTTCAAGGTCCTCACCCACGGTTCTTCTCCTGTAGGGAGGGGGAGGCTGCGAGGGCTGCCTTGATCGCCTTCGCGTTGTTGAACAGAACGCTGGCAGCGAGAGCCAAGCCGTAGTCCTGAAAATCAGCGATACGATGTTGCTGATAATCGCAGTAGAGCGAGCCTTGGTAAGCGCGGTAGGGCGTGCCAATTCCTCCGATATCGAGAGCGTGCGCTACACTGTGGAGATCATCGTCGTTCCCAAGAATGCTCGACGCCACGCCCTCCCCCTCGGGACTGGCGGCGCTTACGGGGGTAGGGAGGGCGGCGCGGAGCCGGGCAACAAGTGCGAGGGCTTTGCGCAACGTGTGCGCCGATGACTTCGGGGCAGCAAGTGTGATTGTGTCCTGCGCGCTCTCCCACGCAACTGCCGTTCCTTCTATCAGCTTGACCAAGCGTTCTTCGTCGTGGGACAGCGCCACCCCCTCCATTCCTGACAGTGGTTGGGTGTAGAGGGAGAAGAGCACTAGTACTTCGTCGGCATCATCGCGGCAGATGCTCACAAGCTCGCCGGCATCGCTATCGGGATTGGCATCGCCATCGTCCCAATTGTGCCGCGTGCCTCGCTGATCGAACAGGACCTGGGCAATCTCGTCTCTCGACGGCCCGACCGCTCCCACACCTTCTCCGCTGGGTTCGAGGGCGGAGAGGTAGGCTATGATTGCCGCGCGTGCGCCTTCGCGCTTGCGGAGCACATCCAGGTCCGTGCCGTCCGTGTTGAAGTCTCGCAGCGGCAAGCGGTCGATCGCCACGTAAGCGGCTTCTAGCGCACTCTGGCTCAGCTTCACCTCGGGCGGCAGGGTATGGGTGGTCATGGCTGGGTACTCCGGAGCATGACTGGCACCTTCACGATCATCACGGTCTCGCCGGTGATCTTGAGGATCATGTCGCGAGCTTCGATCGCGTCCACCTCGCGTGTGAACGCCACGAATGGTTCCGCGATGTAGCTGTGACCGTTGCTGTCGATGGTTGCCTTCCGGCCGATAATCCAAACGTCGCTCATCCCTCTCCCCCTTCCATACTGGTTGCTGCGATCATGGCGTCGGCGTAGATGTAGGCCGCTTCCACGAACTCATGTTCTCCCTTGATCTCGACTCCGTTCAACATTGAAGGCGTTGTGCGGCTCAATAACCCGAGTAGAGCCTGCCCAGCGAAGTAGTCGCGCAGCGTCATGCCAGAGATTTGGTCCGACGGATGGCGGTTGGTGTTGCCACTGTAACGCGTTTCCGGAAATGCCGGTCCTCCGGTCTTATCCATTTTGTGCTCCTTCTATTGGATTGCGGCGAGCAAGCACGTCGCCGGGGAATTTCGGTTCGATTCCAGTTGTGGCCCGGTGCTGATTGTTGCCGTTGCCGAGGCGCTGCGTTGCCCAAGTCGACGGTGCGCGCTGATATCCGCGATGACGTTCATGGTTGCGCCTGACCTTGCCGCGCACCGTGGCTTCGTCACCCGTCTTTCGCTTGTGCGTTTCCTCGGTGATGAGCTGCAGGTTGCTCTCACGGTTCTCGCCGCCGTCAGCGAGCGGGATGACGTGATCCCGAACTACCCTGTCCTTGCTGGTGAAGGGCAGGCCGGTGATTGCGTCTTTGCCGCGCTGCTTTTCCCAGAGGCGGTCGAACACCGACACTGGGGGCATGGCGTCATCGTTGCGGCCGATCCATTCGGGCGTGCTACGGGGCAATTTCGATTACCTCGACGCCAGCCTTGCGCGCCTTCTTCACCATGTCGGCAGTACCGCGACCGCCGGGGAATGCTATGACGAGGTCAGGCCTGCCTTCCGCCAGCATGCGTTGGTTGCGGGCAGGGCCGGCAAATGTGCCCTGGTTCTCCCAATCGGCTTCAAATGTTTGGCCCGGAACGCGTGCCAGCAGACACCACGTCGCTGCATGCCGATCTGCGCCTCTGGCCCCGCCTTGGATGACAAGGTCAATGCCAGCCTCGGTATGAAGCTTGTCGAGCACCGCGTTGACGCGGGCTTGATCGTCGTAGTTGCGGCCGCCGCAGACGAGGACTCTCATGCCGGCACCCGCATCCAGGCATCGTAGTCCGCCCTGATCTTGCGGAAGCGCTGCGCGGCCACGTCATTGCTGTTCAGTTCGGTGCGCGAGTTGATCCCGCAAATGGCCCTGAGCCAATCCGCCGCTTCGTCGCTGGTTGGACGATGATCCCAGCCGTCGCTGTTCTCTTGAATGAAGGCCTGGAACGCACCGCTGTTGCACAGGATGCCGGCGATCTGCGCCAAGCTGCGCGGCGGCTTGTGTGTCTCGTCCGCCTCCGGCTGGCGGTGATCCTCGAGCTGCACCACATTGGACTGCGCCGTTATCTTCGCGGGGTCCATGCGGGCGACGACAACGGGTATCTCGGCATTGGGCTGGGGAAGCCCGAGCAGGTCGGTCACTTCCTTGCCGCGCTCAAGCGGGACTTCCACCACGATCTGCACGACCGAGCGGGTCTTGATGATGACGAGATTGCTATAAGTGCCAAGGATCATTCGAAGCTCCCGGCCGCCCCGTTGGGTGCAGGGGCGGCCTTACGGTTGCGGATCAGAATGGGATGTCGGAGTCGTCAGCACCGGGGTCGCCGGGCTCGAACTGCGGCGGCACCTGCGCGGGCTGGGAGGCTGGCTTGTTGCCACCGTTCAGCTCATGCTCTTTCGGCTTGCGGATGCGGATGCTCTCGACCGACCGACCCTGAAAATCGACATAGGCGGTGTAGAGGACCACTTTCTTGCCGGTCCAGTCGTCGGTGTCGGGGCCGTACACATCCTGGATGTTGGTCGCGTTCGTCTTGTTCAGCACGACGCCCTTCTCTTTGCCGACGAAGTAGAGAACGGGGCGCTTGTCCTCGCCGATGCTTTCGACCATGCAGTCCTTGATAGTGACGACGATCTGGCTGCCGTTGAGGTCTGCCGCTTTCATGAATTTGCTCGGGAACTGTTCGTTGATGTTCATTTCGGTGCTTTCGTTGTGTTGTGGGTTTGGAGACGTTGCAGGCTTGCTTGGGCGGTCCTCCTACTTTCGGATTGAGAATGTCGGCTCGCCCTGCTCGATGCGGGCGCCGGGGATGTGATTGCCAGCATCGAGAGCGGCGGAAATGTCAGCGCGCATTGGCTCTGTCTTCACCCGCATGTAGCCCTGTGCGTTGAAGTCATCGTCCAGCACGAGGCGAGGGCGCCCCTTGCTGATGACGAGCGTAGCAGTGGGGCGGCGAATGCTTTGCTGGCCGGACTCTTCGACCAGCGAACGGGCGAGCCCCTTGAACAGCTCGGCCGCCTTGTCGAAACGCGCGACACGCGCTTGCAGCGTCTCTATCCTGTTGCTGACCGCCTCTTTCATCGTGACGCGGTCGAAGAACTGCTCTAGAATGGCGTCCAACAGTGCGTCAAAATCAGTCTCGCCTTCGATAGTGCCGGACAACAAGTCGAGGTCGTCGGCCAAGTCTGGGAAGTGCCGCTTGAGGCGTTCTATTTCGAGCACGATGCGGGTAGTGCGGGCCTTGAGGGCGAACGCGGTGTCAGTCATTCGCCCACTCCCGGCGCCACATCCGAGCCTTGGCAATGAGCCAGTCGGCCTTGCCCTGATGGTCCCGCGCCCGCACATCATCCCCAGCCAACCTGGCTCGCACCGCCCGCTGGTTCTGCGAACGGGCACAGCGAGCTGCCACGCGCCAGTCGTTTGGCGTGACGAACGGCTGTTCCTCTCGTTCAACGATCGCGGCTTGCATTCACGCTATCCTTTGTGTTGATGGGGGTGGTCATTCGACTTCTCGCGTCACGTCGACCTTGACGAGCCGATACGGTTTGCCTTTGCCGCAGAGCTTTCGGTACTGGTCATAGTTGCGGAAGTAGCCACCGATGGCCCACGCCTTCAGGTCACGCTGGTGAGAATATGCGTGCCCGACAATGCCGCTCCTCCAATGCCAGAGCGCCCACATCAGCCAGATATCATCGTGCTTGACGCTCATTGCAGCCAACTCCCCACAAACAAGAACCCCATGACGAACAGCCCGACAAAGGCTAGAACAGCGTTTACGTCATCGCGCTCGATGAAGGACTCGAAGGAGTTCATGGTTTCACCGTGTCAGCAACAGTCCAATCAACCTCTCCGGTTTCGGCTAGGTGACGAAGGACGGCGACCGCCTGCTCGGGGCCGATACCGGAGAAGTCGCCGTGGTAGTCACGTGCGTAATAGAGCTTGTCCCCTTCGTCTTCGGTCAGTCCAAGGAACCGATTGGCCGGTTCCGAATAGAACTCGTCCAGGTGCGCGTCGGCCAACCAGCAGGCCCATCCGCCGATACAGGCCACCGTCCCGCAGTTGCGGCCGGTCATGTCTATGTCGCTTAAGTCTGCGCCACCTTCTTCGGACCGGATGATGAACGCCATCATATTGAACCCGAGGTCTGGGATAGAAAGCTGCTCGATAGCGTCTGCGACGCGCAGTACGTTCTCGCGGTTCATTTTGTCTCCTCCAGAGCATCAGCGATTGCAGTGAGGGTGGAGGCGGCGGCGCGGAGTTCGGCGACTGTCATCAGCGCGGGATCGACATCGCCAGAGCTGTGGAGATTGCCGTGGCGATTGACCAACTGCACCTCGACGACGCCGTAGTCGCCGTAGTCGCCCTGGTCGCTCGGGTTGACCTTCAAGCGGCCATACGTCCCCGGCACAATCTCCTTCCGCGTCACTTCGCGGACGGGGCCGTCTGTCCATTCAGCGATGAGGTTTGCGCCGTCGCCCTTGCCGCCGTACTTGTGGCTGTAGGATTGTCCAGCGAACGCGTGGGCGGCTCTACCCTCTCCGCCGGACCAGAAGTCATGGCGCCACGCGTCGCTGGTAAAAGGCCATGCAGAGTTGTTGGATTTCCGCAGTTCGACGCAACGACCATCGACCGTGCGATACTTTTTGCCAGCCTCGATCTTCATGCTGCCCTCTGTGAATTGTCGTTGGTGGGGGAGTGGGTGACGGCACGCTCAGCCCGATAGACCTTGCGCCAGTCGATGCCGCCCATTGCGGTGATAAGGGGATGCTCCACGCCGTCACGGCGGAAGGCGAGGATTGCGTCGAGGGCCTGTGCCTCGGCTTTGTCGGTGCGGGCG
The DNA here is from genome assembly GCA_024336825.1 of Amorphophallus titanum. Taxonomy (NCBI): domain Eukaryota; kingdom Viridiplantae; phylum Streptophyta; class Magnoliopsida; order Alismatales; family Araceae; genus Amorphophallus; species Amorphophallus titanum. The sequence continues at coordinate 48,480 of JANBPO010007398.1, read as the reverse complement.
ATAAGCTCCGCTTCGCGGCGCGGCCAACCGAGTTCGTCATAGGCCCGAGCCAGCGACTTCGCGGCGGCGGGGTTCAGCGGCAGAAGCTCGTCAAGGCGATCTTCGCTGCGCATCCGAGAACGGGACTGGAACTCGTGCTCGTACAGTTCCCAGGCCCGGATCACGTCCTGAGTGCGAGCGAGGTAGAACAGGAATCCGCCGACAACGGCATTGCCCGAGGTCGCGCGATGCCAGAAGGCAGGGCAGTTGTTCGCGAGGTTCTTCGCCGCCGCTTCCATGTCATAGGTGCTGGCATTGTCGAAGCAGAAGGCGAGGGCTTCGATACGGGCTAGCTGGCTGATGTGGTCGCGCATCGGGGTTCGCCTCAATCGGTTCCGAATGGTTGGGGGTTAGGCGGCGATCATGCCGGCGAGCTTTGTGACGTGGCGCACCATTTCCTCGCGGGTCATGAGGCCCATGAACGACACGTGGTCGGCGCCGACGAGCGCGGGGTGGTTATTGAGCTTGCCGGCTTCAGCGATCAGCTCAGCCTCGGTCGCAAACGCAAAGGTGATGAAGGCATCAAACTCGGAGAACGAGAGGCCGGCGGGGATCGCTGTGGTTGAGATAGGAGTAACGAGGGCGATGAAGTCCGCGGCTTCCTTCTCGGTGTCAAAGAAGCCGCTCTCACCCCACTGATCTTCGATCCAGCCGGGGACGCACCAGTCGGGCGTGTCGCTGTTGCCGTAGTAGGTGAGCTGCTCGACAACGAAGCCGCCATCGCGGCCATACTCGCGTGCGTCACCTACTCGGATTGCGCCAACCGCAGCCTGTTCGGTCGCGCCGTACTTGATGTGCGGGATCGGGTGATCCGCGCCGCCAGCCGGAACGGCGGGGCCAAACTCAACCAGGTCGGTCAGTTCGTCTGCGTTGCTCATCACGGGCCTCAATCGGTTTCGATGAGGCTATGTAAGCAAATCTTACGGTAGCGCGCAAGCAAAATCGCAAGACCTCTGTGTGTTTTTCTCATCGAAGAAGATGACCCTTTATACTCCCAGTGGCGGGAGCCTTCGAACGCAAACAGTGGACGTGAAAACATGCGGCATTGAACGGGATTTGACTCGGGCGTCTTTGGTGGCAGAGGAGTAGCCCGCGTGTCTCCATCTCTGGTCAACACCTCAGCTAAACCCATTGCACGCCAAGAATCCATAGGGGGATGGCATGAGATTTCTTCTGCCGGACGTGCCGAATGGCATGGTCCGGGGCATGCCGTCAAAGGCCATTCGCGGGTGTGCCGCTGAAGCGATTACAAGCGTGCCACTGAAGATGCTTCAGGGTTTGCGTGCAGGGGAAGGCTACCAGGGGTGCGCCGACAAAGGGCAGCTAGGGTGTGCCGGGGAAGGGCCACTCCAAGGCGTGCCACTGAAGGGCTGGAGGGGCGTGCCGCTGAGGGCACTCAGGGTGCACCGTTGAAGGGCCTGGGGGTGTGCCGCTGAAGGTGCTGGAGGGGCGTGCCACTGAAGGGCCTCAGGGTGTGCCGTTGAAGGACCTGGGGGTGTACTGCTGAAGGGGCTTCAGGGCATGCCGCTGAAGGCCTGGGGGTGTGTCACTGAAGGGGCTTTAGGGCGTCCCGCTAAAGGTGCTAGAGGGGCATGCCGTTAAAGGGCCTTAGGGCGTGCACCGTTGAGGGCGGCAAGAGTGTGTCGTTGTGGTAGACTTGGGCCCGTTTCGTGCTCGATCAATGGTCCACTTAATTTTCTTCTGGGCCTACAAGTTGTAGGCTTCCTGGGGGTTAGTTTCTCTTCACTGACGTGACTCCGGGGGCGGCTTCACGATAGTGTATTGATCATTCAGAGAGTCCGACTGGCCCGTCCTTTCTATAGTTCCTTCGGTTGAAGTTGTTTGTCGATGCTGGACTAGTCGGGACACGCAAACATGTAATTTTACACATCCACAGGTCCCCGTCCCGGTTCCACCTTTTTCCTTGTCCGGAGCCTTGCTCGGACTGTCGCTTCTTGTCCCCCTCCCGACCCGGGCCCGTTGCACTGCGATAAGCGGTGAGGACTTCTTCACACTCGGCATGGCATAGGGCCAGGGTCACAAGCTCGACGAGGGCCAAGACAAGGGCAAGGGGGTGGCCCGGGAAGGGTCTTCCAAGCAGCGGGGGTCCAAGCGCAAGGATCCCGTGGAGAGGATGCTGCGGGACGCCGTGAAGGCCAAAAAGCGGGCCAAGAAGGCCGGGGCCATCCCCGCGGTCGAAGACGGCTCTGGTTTGGCTCTCCCCTCTGCCAAGCTAGAAGGGGCCGAGCCTATTCGGCCAGCTCTCCCGTCTACTGGGCAAGAGGGGGCCGAGGAGGCCGGGGCCGAAGCAGGCGGCTCTAAGACTGTGGCCGAGGCTAGAGCGTCGAGCGAGGCAGGTGGCGTTCAGGGCGGAGACTTTGGGGTCGAGCCGATGGAGGCCGGGGGGTCGCGAGAAGAGGCGACGCAGCCCCAATCGAGCGAGGCAAGAAGGGTGGAGGAAGCAGTGGCTCAATCCGGGCCAGCCGGTGGGGTTCCTAAGGGAGTGTCATTCGGAGGGGGAGCCCCTATTCCGGTTGCTCTGGAGAGGCTGGGCATCCGGGGCCCTCTATACCAGAAGTGTTGCAGCACAGCCACTAAGGTGGTACGAGGAGGAGACAGGCAGCGTTCCCCGACCGCGACCCTCGAAATGGTGATGGAGGGTGGCCTGATCATGGCCCAGATGGGGGCCACCCTGGCTGAAGCTTACGCTCGGTCGGAGTTGGACTGGGTGAACCTTGCTTGGACCCTTGGTACGTCCGACGGGAAGATAGCTCGGCTCACTGAGGAGCGCGATGGGCTGTTGCGGGAGCTCTCCTTGTTTAAAGAGCTGGCGAGGGTGAGTCAGGCGGAGGCCTGGGACCTGACCGAGCAACTGGCTCAGGCACGCGAGTCACTCGAGAGGAAGGGAAAGCTTCTGGAGGAGGAATGCGTGGCCCAAGCTGAGCGAGATGGCCAGTGGGAGGCCGAGCGCGTCGAGCTACTAGACCGAGCGGAAGAAGCCATGTGCCTTCGGTTGGAGGCCGAGGCTGATCAGGGCGAGGCAGAGAAGCAGGTGGCCGAGGCAGATTGGAGGTTGGCCGAGGTGGAACGGGAAAAGGCCGAGCTCGCTAGTAGGGTGGGATCGGTCGGGGCGGAGGCACTCGAGCAGTTTAAATGCTCGGAAATACAACCACTACACTCTACGCAGGGAGGGGAACACGGGGATGCATAATTATTACACGCACTACCCTCATGTAGGAGGGGGGAACAAGGGGAGGGGAAGCCGTGCAGTCGATCTGCGCGCCACCTTGTCGGGATGAAGCATGCTTGTTCTATGTCGTATGCCCAACTCCGACATCCAAATGAGGTGCCGTCAGCGCCTGGAAGAGGCCTGGTGGATGCCGAAGAACTCCTGAGTTCCTGACATCGACCTGAGGCTGTTGGAAGGTGGGGATGGTCACAGTCGAGAGCATGCATAGTTCTGTCATGCCAGACAGGTTGGCGCGGTTGAGGTGCGATGACTGATACGCTCGCTGTTGGGCTCCAAATGTGGCGGGACCAACTCGGTGTGGTAGCAGACAGAGAGCACTACGAGCCCTCAGAAGCTGGCTGCCGTCGATTCACCGTGCTGGTCGTGGTCGCCGAAATGGTCAGCTTCTGGTTCCTGGGCAAGCAGCAGGATAGGTCGATGATGGACATGGTGGAATCTTCTCTGCCGATGTCAGAATCAGACGAAACCACTTGGGTTGGCTTCGTATCGTCGAGAGTCGCGACTTTGTAGAAGACATATTGGCCAGAAACTGAGAGGAGGAAGGAGTGCTGGGGCTGACTATGTGGCCATCTATCCTGGGCAGATAGGGTCTACTGGGTCTGGTGCAGTCACAGAAAAATGGACGTCCCGGGTGGAGGCGTTGTCTAAAGATGGCGGGACCACCTCTGGATCATTGGAGACTCAAAGATGTAGAACTCTTCTGAAGAAGGTTCTGGCTGATTCGCAGAGGGGTGGACCATGTAGCCACTGCCAAGTGACCCTCAGAATCTGTTGTGGTTCTGGTGCAGTTGCACGGAAACGCCTTCCGCGGTTGATGTCGATGACAAAATGAGGCAGGATCACTTCAGAAGCATTGCAGACTCGAAGGAGGGTGACTTTTCAGAAGACCTCATGAGCCGATTCTCGCTGTGGATGCCAAGAGAATGTCTGCCAATCGAGCTTCTGGTGCTGTCTTGTAGCAGGGAGTAGCAGAACTAAGTTTTGGCTCCACTGGGGAAAGGGTGTCGACGGAGATTCGAGTGAGAGATGGAGAGGGAGAGACAGGTGCGGGGTCGATGCGGTGTGGAGGAGAGGTATGCGATGAAGGTCGGTGGTGGGATGAGTGCAGTCCGGCACTGTGTGTGCAGAGAATAGAAAGGGGGAGAAGAAGAGAGTTATAGAGAGGGGGAGTGAGGAAGTGAGCAGGCAGACGGCTTGCAGGAGCAATGGCAGCATGCAACGATAGCGTATGGGCACGGCAGGGAGGGCACTTTGGCCCTTTATAAACCCAGCAGAACCACCCCCCTCGCCGACAATCCCCTCTTCCCTCTTCTCCTCTTCTCCTTCTCCTTCCTCTTCTTTTCTCCTTCTCCCCTTCCTCTTCCTTTCCCCCCCTCTTTCCACCTCTCATCTAACTGTCGCAGTGCCACTGTTCAGAACAGGGGCATGGGATGGCGCCCTCCTCTCCCATTCTTTCTTCACTCCTCACTCTCCTCTCCCTCTCACTCTCTCTCTCTTCTTAGCCCGCCACCTCTCCCCTTTCTTTTTCTTGCTCTTCTGCACCTTCGGCCACACACACACTTGCACACACGCCAGTAGTCCCCTTCTCACTTCCTCACTGCCGCTCTCATCAGACCTCACTCCTCCCTATGCCTCTCCCTCTCTCCAGCTCTCACTCTCACCCTCCCTCTCTGCAACTCTCTTCTTCTCCCCCTTTCTATTCTCTGCACACACAATGCCAGACTATACTCACCCCACTGTCGGCCTCTGTCGCATACCTCTACATTGCGTCGACCCCACACTTGTCTCTCCCTTTCCATCTCTCACTCCCCCTCTCTCCCTTCTATAGGCACTGCTCTCCCCTCCGAGTCCCCCTTTTTTGCCCACCAACGCGGCTTCAACCTCTCACACTCCCCACACAACACACACACTAGTTCCCCACACACTTCACTCCTCTCTCCACTGCTCACACCCACACACACCACCTCCGGCGTCCCACAAGCTCCCCTACACCACCTGCACAGCAGCACCATCGTTGCCTCACAAGCCCCATTCCCCCTCTCTTTCTCTCCTTCACATAGGTGGCAAGGGGGGTTGGAGGTGGAGGGGGAGAGGAGACATTGGACCGGAGGGAGAGAGAGGAGCCTCTTTTTCTTATGATGGAAACCTCTGCCCTGAGATTACTGAAAAGAAGCACTATCGGTAGGAGAGAAGGCAGAAGAGACTCCAGGAATAGACGACTAGTGGGACGACTGATGCTGCACGACCGACGGAACCATCCCAGTCTGAGCAAATCCTCGAGTCCTCGCCAACTCCAACTCTAGCGCGACAGTGGCTTGATATGCAGAATCCAACTCAATCACATGTGTAGCGAACAACGGTAGGCTCAATTCTGCTTTCAGTCCGCATAAAAACTGCTGAGTTCTCACAGTCTCATCGGCAAAGATATGAGGTGCATACCAGCCCAACTCAATGAATTTATCGCGATATTGCAGCATGGACATCTCGCCCTGTGTCAGCTCCAGAAATTGATACATCTTGGCTAACTTCAGGTAGGCTGGCATATAGACACGTTCGAATGTAGCAACAAACTCAGCCCATGAGATCTATCGAAGCGGACGGGAACAGAAGGTGACTTCCCACTCCGTAGTCCACCATGTGCATGCAGTACCTTGAAGTTGATACGAAGCCAACATAACCCGTTCATCCTCGGTGCATTCCATGCATTGGAAGACATGCTCGGTAGCATCCAACCACTCCCTCGCTGCCTCAGGATCGGATTGACCCTCGAATGTCGGTGGATGGAACAACAAGAACTCTTTCCGTGCTCATCCATGACTATCGGGTAACTCCACAGGTGGAATAGGAACAGGTGTAGCCTGGGCAGGAACCGGTACAGCAGGAGCAGGTGCAACACTAGCCTCCTTTCGAAGAACTGGGGCTCTTCGCCTTTGAGGCGGCATCTTGAATCTAGGAAAACACGACAACGAAAAACACATTAGTATTCGCAAGAAACACCCTAAGCCAACAATGAATGACTCAAAAGGGACTTGCTCTGGACCAATGCGGATCTCAATTCCTGATACAATTCCCCAACTCCGATCTGATACCATCTGTAACAACCCAGAGCCCATGGCACCGATAACCCTATACAAGTACCGAATTACTGCTAACATGAACTGGGGACGCCACCCAGGAGGCTGATGAGGCCCCCGAAGGGTTAGTGGGGTTTGTTGAGGGATTGCATTAGCTCGCTCACAATCCAAGACACATCGATCATCAGAGTAGGCACATGCAAGAAGTACAAGTCTGGCGTCGCCTCAGCCAGCACGAAAACTAACTACGACATCACTGCCATGATCTCGCTTACCGAGAACATGCAACCCTCATCACGGAAACCAACACCGGTCAACGCCCACGCTCGGCAGACCAACCAAATGTCAGCTTCACAACCCGCTGACCGATCTTACACCCTGCACTAAGGACAACCAACACTGAGCTTCCACTAGCTTACACCTGGCAAGCCAAACGCCCTCAGCAACGTGGCCAACTCTGCCAGAAGATAAAATTCTTACAACCCCAAATCCAATCTGGGAAAAGGCACACATCATAATCGGCCACCCAAGGCCCCACTGGCATATGGCTCACGGCATTCTCGAGCCCCAACAACCAGCATCTTCTATCTGTGAAAGACCATCCACTGGTCACCAGATACGCGTCAACAGGAAACTTTGACTTGCTCAGCTTCTTCCTTCTTTCCTAGTCTTGCACCAGATCTGAAGGACACATTCCAAATCTCGACAGGCCATCCACTGACTCTTCCACAGACCAATACCACAACTCGAGCCAAAGCTTACTCAGACACCGCAATCGATCTCGAGTCACATGCCAACTCTACCCTCTTAGGGGAGCACAACGAAACCACATGATAGAATCCCTCCTTAGTCCTCACGTCACTCGACTCAGACTTACGAGGAATCCTCCCTTGCTGGTCACAGGCCAAGGATCACCATATCCAATGCCAACGTCTCTTCAGAGACCTCCGCACATAGGCATCATCCTTCATCTTGTCTCATCAAATCTTTTGCCTAAAAATGATCCAAAAGGACACCTGTCAATCCTCAGCTCCGCTCTTACCACAGAGCCTCGGGACACAACCTCTTGCAATCCATGGAATACTTCCCCAAAATCGACAAGTGCCGCTTGCTACCACAGCAAGCTGGTCGATAGCGCCACAACCAATGCACATGGGTCCCCAGACTATACACATCTTACCATAGTCGATCACTCGGCCAACCTCACCAGCCGCTCACGGCAACCAACCGGGACCCATAATCTTGTCAGAGATCACTTCTCTGAGTTTTGGGGAAACATAGCTGGGGTGCGGGCATGCCAATCAATTTCTTGACGATCACCAATGGAACCAATGTTTGATTGGGGATGTGCTGCCAGGGCACGGCACGTGGGCTCGGGAAATGGGCAACACGTGGAGAGAAGGGAGGTTCCGTAGGTGTGAGTGTGTAGGCGATCGTGGGGAGTCATGTATTGGACGTATTTCCCCACCGACCGCAAGTAGTCGGTGTTTATTTTCATCAGATTGAATCCAAACACCTTCGTTCTATGCTGAAGAGAAGTCTGTATATATCTGAAGCCATTGGTTGAGAGCAAGGGGGCACTTCACAGCTATGGGTTCACATTTAATCGGGATATGTTTATTTAGGTCAGAGGAGCAGAGTAGTGTGGGAGAAGACTGGGGCCCGAATGTGGATGTGGGGACGTCCATTCAGGGGAGGTAATATAATTTAAAAGAGCCACATGGGCTTTACAGGTGGGCCGTAGTGGCTAAGGTACAACTGGCGCAAGCCGCGGGACATTTCCGACAAAGAGGCCGATCCCCGAGTCAATGCGTGATAAGGCGGACATCCACATGTCTTATAGAGGCTCTCCTCGAGGCAAGGGCTATGCCCGATTTTTTGAGGGAGGACTAGACTGGGTGATCGGAGAAGGTACTGGCTGGTGGCTGGGTGAGGGTCGGATGTAGCTTGGGTCGAGCAGCTGGGCACGGCCTCATGACAGAGGGAGGTGTTATTTCATGGCATGTGCATGGTTGTCATAAACGGGCACATGTGGGCAATCCCAAGGTAAGGGAGTATTTGCCATTGTCATAACACCTTATGTGTAGTGGAAATGGACTTGCATGTCATGGCTAAACGCCGTATGAGGGGAGTACAAGCAACATACCCTCGGCGCATGTGATCCGATTCACAAGCCAATCACACACACAAATCTCCTTGCTTGCTACACCTGTTGCTGACTGTGTTACTTGCTTGCTTGCCTTGTGTTCTTCTGTGATTGCATGCCCCACCCCTTGAGCTTCTAAGGGGATATTATAGGTGAAGTTGAAAGGTCATGGGAGGGGTTTAGCCAGACAAAGTTAAGGGTTCGACTTGGTCTGGGTAAACTAAAACCCTAGACCTAGGTAAAAGACCACAAATATCCTTGGTCAAAGGGGGAAGGTATTAACTAATATTATCTCATTCTCCCACATGGGGACAAGGAGGGGGACATCCCCTCGAATTGATGAGGGAGAGTTTGAATTCTCTCCCCCTTTGTCTCCCCTTGGTGATGTGACATCACTATGAGGGTGGTAGCCACAAGACCAATGAACCTTGGACCTAGGATTACAAGCGCAAATCGAATGACGGATTCACTCAAGTGGGCTCACCCGCATAGCGCACGCCCGGGTCCGTAGGTGGACCGGCGATGGGGGATGAGGGTCTGAGGTTGGACCTTGAGATTCCAGGGGTTTGGCTAGCTTGGGCTGAACCCCTAAGGGTCTGGGATGCCTGATTCAACTGGCATCTAGCACGTCGAGGGCGTGGGGTGTAGGGCCACTCTCACAACTCACTCCGCGGTGGCACTCGATTTGGTGGATTTCAGACCAGGCACTCGCTCATCGTCCGACGGGCAATTGAAAGCAATGCTAAGCTAGCAAAGATAATGCTACCAGTAGAGGAGAGTGATCAGGATCTCACCTGATCGGTGTGAAGACGCCGATCCCGGCCGGAGACGAGGGCGAGCGGGGAGTGTGGGTTCCCCGCACACTACGTCGATGTAGCTTCCCCTATTCAGATTTATACAAGCACTACTCCCCACACAGGGGGGTTGGATTAGGGGAGGAGAAATTAAGGATTACATCAAAACTATCTCCGCACAGGGAGGGGCACTAAGCCGGCCAGGCGGCGAGGGGAGATGAGCTAAGTTGGGGCCGGAAGGGCACTCCTCGGGTTCTGTCCAAGTCTGGGACTACAGGACAGTGAGTCACTGTAGTCACCGCTGTGCACTCCCCCGAGCTCAGAAATCACCGAAACTAGTGCTGAATCGTCATTGACAGACCCTGGAACACTGGATATGTTTTGTGGATGGACCCGTCATCGCCACCGGTCGGGGTGGCTCCAGGAACAGGCTCTCTGCGCTCTGGCTCAAGCTGATCCCAGGGTGTAGCAGCAGTTGGTTGTAGCTGCCACGGCTGCTCTCGAAGTCCAATCATGGCGGGACCAAGTCAAGGTCCTTAATGAACCTCCTGTAATAACCAGCTAGACCCAGAAAGCTTCTAACTTCTGATACGGTCGTAGGCCGACTCTAGTTTTTGACCGCTTCCACCTTAGAAGGATCCACAGCGATACCTTCTTTAGAAATAATATGGCCTAGGAATGACACTTTCTTGAGCCAAAAATCACATTTATGGAGCTTCGCATAGAGTTTATGTTCTCTGAGTGTTTGCAAAGTTATCTTCAGGTGTTCTTCATGTTCTTCTTTTGTCTTGGAATATACCAAAATGTCATCGATGAAGACGACAATGAACTGATCCAGATATGGCTGGAAAATACTGTTCATAAGTTGCATGAATGTAGCTGGGGCATTTGTTAACCCGAATGGCATTACCACAAATTCATAATGACCATAACGACTTCGAAAAACTGATTTATAGATGTCTTCTTCTTTAATCATGAGCTGATGATAGCCTGACCTGAGATCTATCTTAGAGAAGTACTCTGCTCTAGACAGTTGATCGAAGAGTTCATCAATACGTGGCAACGGGTACTTATTTTTAATTGTAAGTTGATTTAGCTGTCGGTAATCAATGCATATCTTGAGAGAGTCATCCTTCTTCTTGACAAACAAAACTGGCACACCCCAAGGGGATGTACTTGGTCTGATGAAGCCCTTGTGTAATAATTCCTGCAACTACCTTTTTAATTCCTTAAGCTCCGTGGGGGACATCCTGTAAGAGGCTATAGAAACAAGTGCAGCTCCTGGAATGAGTTCAATGGTAAAATTTACTTCCCTTTCGGGCGGTAAACTAGGTAACTCAGATGAGAATACATCAGGAAACTCACTTACAATGGGGATGTCTGCTAGGATGATCTCCTTAAACTCCGTAACTATGACCGAAGCAAGAAAAGCTTCACATCCTTGCGAGATAAGTTTGCAAGCATGAAGAGAAGAAATAATTGTAGGATGCTTCCTATACTTGATGCCAAAGAAGGAAAATCTTGGAATACCTGATTTACGGAAAGATATAATCCTATTCCGACAATTGATATTGGCATCATGGTCTACCAACCAATCTACCCCTAAAATAACATCGTATCCTTTCATGTCAAGGCATACTCATGCTCTGAAGCATTTATAATGATGGAGGAATTCAGGTGAGCAGGTACCAAGCAATAGCTCTGATCATCCTTATCTTCAGGATAAGTATCTTCCAAGTGACTAGTGTTTTGGAATGAAGGGAGCCCCGATGATTCAGTGGGGTCATTGATATGAACATCTGAGGAGTTATAAACTTGATTGACAATCTGTGGCAAAGTGTCATTAGGCAAATGGTGCTCTGGAACAATGTGCTTAGGGGAAAAAACCTGACCAGAATCTGCATCCTTAAGAAGAAGCATACCATCCCCAGCTTGTGGCTCAATAGCGCTGGATGAACCCAAATTAGTAACAGGCATTCCACTATGAGAATTAATATTGGGAGTAATGTCAGGGACCATCGTCAGATTACAATCACTAGAGACCATATTATCTCTATTAACTATCTCAACAGAACTAGTCCCAACCAATTTGGAAACAGGCATTTCAGTCTCAAGATTATTAACATCATTAACATCTATCGGGTTTAAGTCAATTGAAGATTGTCCAATATCTGTAACATGTGACGGAGCAGTCTTCTTTGCAACAATCGGCTGCCACATGGATTTCGGTTTAGCCATAGTACTTGAATATACTCGATTGACATTGTTCTCTGTCAAATCGACAGGTTGCTTTAAATTAGTTTTTGCTCTACACATATCAGCATGGTGACCAATCTTGGAACAGAAAGAACAGATAGGGGGGAGATTAGGGTATTTAACTTCTTGCCAAGCTCCACCACCGGGGTATCCAATCCAAACTCTGGAAGGGTGAGTCTTCGAAATATCCAGCTCAATACAAACTCGTGCAGCTGTGGTGTAAGATAAATTGGAGGTAGATGGATCTATCTTCAGAACTTTTCCAATATTACCAGCAATCGATCGAATCATAGGTTCCAGAAAGAAATTGACCGGCAGTCCCGAAAACTCAATCCAAGTGGGTAGAACAGGGTAGTCAGAGTCTGGCGAAAATTCTATTGACCATTTAAAGAACTTGAAAAGCTTTCCATGAACAAACAGAGACTCCCATAGCAGCAACGACAAGAAATCATCATGGTTTCTGAATCGGAGAAGAAGATGCCTCGGGTCTGTTTTCTTTATGATTTTAAGAAGGGTTTTATTAGTGACTTCGGCTTGGCCGTTACCCTGAGGGTAATATGGAGATGAATGATGCAATGAAATATTGAACTTATTACAAAGGTCCTGTAGCTCTTGAGAGATGAGCTAGGGTCCATTGTCGGTGACGATGCTGCTTGGCACTCCAAACCACGAGATGATATTCTTCATAATGAAGCGGCACACCGTGGGAGCTTTGATCTCCGCGTACGCTTCCGCTTCGGCCCACTTGGTGAAGTACTCAGTGGCGGTAAGGATAAAGGATTTCTACTTGGTCTGAGAGTTAGGATCACCGAGCGGGCCAACAATGTCGAAAGCCCACATGGAGAATGGCCAAGGAGTAGAGAGAGGATGAAGAGATGAAGCAGGAGCATAGATTTTGTCAGCGTGGAGTAGGCATTTAAGACACCTCCGGACATAGAGGGAGCAATCTTCCTCTAGAGTCGGCCAATAGTAACCCTACCTAAGGATCTTCTTTGCTAACGCCTGGCCATTGACATGGCCCCCACACTCACTTGAATGGGCTGATTCGGCCACCTTCCAAGCTTCATCATCATCTAGACATCTCATGATCATCCCATTGAGAGCATGCCTGTACAATTCTCCAACGATGATAGTGTACTTCGAGGCGGTTCTTCTAATAGCCTTACGTTGCTAAGCACTTGCCCATTCTAGGAATGATCAATCTCTACAGTACAGCTCGATCTCATGATACCAGGACAATTCTTCTTCTTCCAGGATCTCTTCCAATTCTATTAAAGATACTTCCTTCAAATCTTTCTTCTCAGCCCTCGCCTTCACAGTTTTCCTAACGTTGTCGTACCAAGGATCTTGAAGAGAGGGGGCGTCCAGTCTCTAGATGATGATAGTCTCAGTGCTCCGACCGAGAGAACAAGATAAGGAGGAAGCGAGTGATGCTAATGCATCAGCAAGGATATTTTGAGATTGAGGAGTGTGAATATAGATCAACTTGCGAAATTACCTAGCCAAGAGAGTGACCAAATCTTGATATGGCTTGAGCTTCAGGTCACGAGTGCGGTAAGTGGACAGAACTTGCTATAGAACGAGCTAAGAGTCTCCCACAATGTTTAAGTAACACGTGCCTAGGAGGTAGACGTGCTTCAATCCAGCTAGGAGAGCTTCATACTCAGCGATATTGTTGGTAGCAGGAAAGCAGAGCTGATAAGTAAAAGGAATCGTCACCCCTTCTGGAGTGAGGAGAATGGCACCTATCCCTCAACCTTGAGAATTGAGTGCACCATCAAAGTGCAGAGACCAAAAGGGATGGTGGGTAAGGACAGAGAGATGCTCATCTGAGAATTCATCCTGAATGGAGTCAGTGTAGGGGATAGGAAGATGGGTGAGGTGCTCAGTGATGGAATATCCTTTGACCTCCTTCTGAACGACGAATGTGATGTCAAACTGAGAGAGAAAGCTCTACCAGCGAGCTAACCTACTAGAAAGGACATGCTTTTTTAGGAGATAACAGATTGGGTCCATTCTAGAGATCAACCTAATTAGGTGGGCTAAGAAATAATGCTTCAACTTCTGAGCTACCCAAACTAAAGCAGCACAAGTCATTTCCATGGCAGTGTACTTGGCCTCTGCGGGGTTAAACAACCTGGAGAGGTAATAAGCTGCCTGCTCCTTGTCCTCATCGTCCACTTGCACCAGGACAGCTCCTAGGGAGTCCTCAATGACAGAAATGTATAGGATTAAGGGTTTCCTAGGGACTGGAGATTGCAAAACTAGGGGATTGGACAAATATGCCTTCAAGTCTTCATAGGCCTCCTGACAATATTCATTCGATTTGAATTTGACCCCCACCTTTAACAGTTCATAGAACGGGCGGCAGCTCTCAAAATGCTGAGATATGAATCTTCTAATAAACTATAAATGCCCAATCAATCCTCGAAGTTCCTTGATATTCTTAGGCAGAGGCATGTCCATGACGGCCTTAGCTTTGTTTGGGTCTATCTGAATCCCCCGTTTACTAACTATAAAACTTAGCAACTTCCCTGAAGAGACTCTAAAGACACACTTCTTTGGATTCATTTTTAGCTGGTACTCCCTAGCTCTCTGAAGCACCTTAGCCAAAATAACGGGGTGTTCCTTCTTAGTCCTTGGCTTCACAAAAATATCATCCACATAAGCTTCCATGTAAACATGCATCATATCGTAGAATATAGCCATCATCACCCTTTGATAAGTGGCACCTGCGTTCTTCAGACCAAACGACATTACCACATAACAGTACGTGCCCCAGGGCATGGTGAAGGAGATTTTCTCTTGATCTTCAGGAGTGAGACGGATTTGGTTGTATCCTGAATAGCCATCCATGAATGACAAAGCTTCATACCTAGCAATGTTATCCACCAGCACATCTATATGAGGCAGCGGGAAATCATCCTTGGGACATGCTTTATTCAGATCCATGAAATCGATACAAGTGCGTACCTTTTCATCCTTCTTGATGACAGGGACTATGTTCGCCACCCACTGAGGATATAGAACAACTCTAATGAACCTGGCCTTATGTAATTTATCAACTTCTTCTTCATCCTTAAGGCCAAGTGGGGGTGAAATCTCCTTAGCTTCTGTCTAACGGGTGTTTCCCCTGGTTTAAGCACTAATCAGTGTTCCACCAAGGAGGGGTCAAGACCCGGCATGTCCTCATAGGACCAGGCGAAAGAATCACTATACTCCCTTAGGACCTTGATCAACTCTTCTTCAACTTCTGGAGGGATATTAGCAGCAATGATAATGGGCTTGGGGTCTTCTTCAGTCTCCAGATTTATTTCCTTCATAGGTTCATCCACTGTTGAAGACAGCTCGTCGAATCTCTTCAAGCCTTGGGCATATAAATCGGCAGTGTCGTCTACGCCGCTATCCTCAAAAGCAACCGGGTCCTTCTCATCCATGATCTCATAGACTCCCAATCCATTGTCACCCCACACCCCATCTTGCTCCTCGTCTTCTTCTATCACAATCACTGTAGCTATGAACTCCGGGCATTTAAGAAGAGCACGACATCGCTGAGCTAGATCCTGCAGGAACCTATGAGGAACGAATTTGGAATGACGTGCTAGTGGGCGCAGCTCAGGCAAGGATGGGTTGGATGACCTAGAATAAGACCCTACTTGATGGGGACATCACCCATGGTTCTCTCTGGCTCGGCACCCCTCTCCCTCATGGAGAAGGGTAGGGTGCAGCTTGGCGACTTGACGGGTCCGTCCCATCACTTGGTCTAGCTATTGGGGCATCGTGGTTGACTCTCAAAACTAGCTTATCAGAATGATTTTTCAGCGTTGTTTCAAAGTCCTACATGAATGCATGCTTGGTTTAAAAGAAAAAATTAAAATAAATTAAAATAAAGGTAATCAAGGATAATATTGTTAAGCTACCCAGACTGAGTCAAGAAATCGATTTCGTGAGCTGGTACTAAGCCGAAGCCCGTTTATCCACGCACCAACTCGCAAAAAGGGAACCATCATTCCCAATCTTAGACAGCTCAATAGCCTATCCGTGCGACTAAGACTCCTCTAGAATTATCGTTATTTTTTATGAAGGAAAACTCAAATTCTAGATTTACAAAAACTACAATGTCCTTGATATAATCTAGTAGCATAGATAACATGTAGTAAGAATGCATACACGGAGAGATGGTGATAGCAATGAGCATGAGAGAACTGAGATGGAATGCAGACACCATGGGTCCTGGATGATGATGCCCAGACGGTGGGACCAATAGCTTCTTCCTGCGCTCAAAAATTCATTAGCCAAGATATCATAAATAAGGAAGATAACATTCCTAATACAACATTGCATAGCATAGAAAGCATCATGTAAAGCATCATAGAAAAAGCTGTGAAGCAGGAGATCATTCCAAACATTTTTTTATTGTTGCCATGAGGATGACAATCTTGGCAAATCAGAAGGTTTATGCATGAAAGATCAGGATGATATCTAGAATAATCAGAGAAGTTGGCTCTTGAATGATTGGAGTGATGCGCAGATAATCAGTAGATTTGACAGTGAATTGCTCAGAATGATAGGAATAATCAGACTCAACATGAATCAGTAAGAATCACTCTGAAGGATAGAGAGATGGTAATCGAGAGTGCCCAGAATGGTGAATCGGAGATCAATGTGAGTCATCAGATTGAGTGAGAAGAGGACTCATCCCAAGTTCCCTGGACACATAAACATAGGGAAATAAGTCAAAGACCTAGGGACATGACTCAAATAAAATGGAAAATATAATGATAAGACTCAAATAAAATATAAAAACTACATGTCATGACTCAAAGAAATGTGAAGAACACGATGGTACATGATGACGATCCATCCGAGCTTCGAAAAATGTGGAGGGGGTTTAGTGAAGGTTTATGGGCATCCTCGAATAGGTCTACAGGGCTGAGAAGAAGCTTAAATGGGGACTGTGGAGGGTTCTCGGTGCAGGATGCAGTGAGCAGATAAGGGTTCTCGGCGTGGCGAGTAGCAGGGCATCTCTTACAATCCAGAATCGCGTTCACCTCTTGTTCTAGAGATTGGCAATGAAATTGGAGCCCACAACAAACCGATAAAATATTAATTCATACTTTGAGGAGGATCTTCATTACGACGATACAAAGAACACGGGATTCTTCCATATGTACAGAGCGAACAACAACGATGATACATGACGTTCGAAGGCTTGTTCATTCCCAAAGGACAATTCCTATGACAGAACCGCCGCCACTGCCTGAACGAAAGAACAAAGAATTGAGGAACGAAGAATTCCAAACAAGAGAAGATGGAGGAAACAAAGAGGCCAATGCCATCAACTGCCAGTCGTTACACACTGGTTCAGGGCCACCAACCATGACCTCCTCCCTTCTACATGAGAAGCAGAGCGGCGCAGCCTCGACCTCGAGCACCTCACAAGAGATGAGGTCGTCTCCGGGGCGCCCATGCAGAATGTTGAGTTGAGCCTCATCGATGGGAATCTCTGGCAGCTGAGTGACCGGAACGACGACAAGCCCAACGGAGGGATCCGAGTGCACTGGAACTCTGGCCTGCAAAACTGCTTTGTTGTCGCAGTGGCAGGGTCGGAGCCCACAGCCGGGCATGTCGTGCACAGGGATAGTGACAGGCTCGCCCTGGGCAGCTCCCTGATTGGGCTCGTGCCTGGAAGCTTGCTGAATGCAACGATTGCATGCCGGCAGAGAGGGCAAGCGATCGAGCCAGGAGGTCCTTGCGTAAGGGTTGAGGTGCTGTTGGTGGAACAGAGGTAAAGCGCACACCTGGTGCAGAATTCATGACCGCAGCCTGTAAAAGTTCAGGATGAGTACACCATTGGCCTTGATGACTGAGAAGGAACGAAATGATAATCTGATTTAGAGTATGCACGAGAATTCCTATGTACAGTGATTACAAGTCAGTATCTGAAAACTGAAGTTCTGAATGACTATGTTAAGTGGTCTCTACAAGATAAATCAATTATTTGTAAATCTGGACTATTGTATATATTTTACCACTCTGATATTTTAAATTACTTCTGCATTAATGTTAATTTTGTTGCTATAATTAATATTACATGTTTGTAGTTCCAATTCATTATGCATCTCCTCGACAAACTCCCCCAACCCTTACGGGGCCTCATCAGCCTCTTAGGTGGCATCCTCAGTTCTTGGTATCAGCATATCGATGTTATCGGTATGTCGGTATCTGGAGCTCTAGGTCGTTACAGTTGGTATCAGAGCGGTGTTGAGGATTTGTATAAGGAATTGAAATTACATAAACGAGTCCAGAGCAAGTCCATTTGAGTCGTCTATTGCTGGCTTAGGATGTTTTCTGTGTTACTGATGGGTTTTTCATCGTCATATGTTTCCTAGATTCAAGATGACGCATCGTAGCAGGGCACGTGTACCCAGGGAGGGAAGTGGCACTTCTCCTCCAGTGGTTGTTGTGTTGGTTTATGCGCCTGGTCAAGCTCCAGCAGCTTCCGTTCTAGTTGTGGAAGGTTTGCTGAGTGATCAGGGTGGAATGTCGAGTGAATCCTTGCTATCCCATTCGCCGACGGTTGAAGGGCAGGTGAGACCCCAAGAGCGTACCCAAGTGGAATTTGCTAAGCCAAGTGTGCAGTATCACCTAGTCCCTCAGTCGATCGAGCAGTTTCAGCAGGTCTATCTATCGAGCGTACCCGGAGTTCCTTCCGTTATCCCTACTGTCGGTGGTGCTTGTTCCTCTAAATCTAAGGGCAAGAAGGCCCAATTCAAGAAGTTTAAGAAGTCCAAGAAGAAGCTGAATCCACGGGTCAGGCAGCCTATTGCGACTGGAGTCTCCTCTCTTGTGCCTATTCTCCGTGGTTATCCTCTGTCCAAGAAAGTCAAGGGTAAGTTCAGGAGATTCAAGAAGAAGGGGCGTGAAAAGCGGCTTGTCCAGCAGGCATCTGCCAGTACTGTGCTGTCGTCAGTGCCTTCTTCTCAGCAGCTTCGGGGACCCACAGTCAGTAAACTGAGGCGATGTCCGAAATGTGGTGGTAGCCATCCAGGCAAGTCCTGTTTCTTGCCGGCAATCTGTTTCCACTGTGATCAGCCAGGACACTAAACTACAATTTTACTTTCAAAAATAAAAAAATCAAATTTTTATAACCCACGCGTGCGCTTCTCTCTCTCTCCACTCGATCACACACTCTCTCTCTCTCGATTTTCTCCCCCTCTCTCCCATTCTCTCTCCTTCTCGCTTCTTCATCCGTTCTGGGCCATGCCGACCCCGGATCGAGGCATAGGAGGTACCGTTAGAATCAACTCGTCGTGAGGATCGCGCCAGTGCCATTCTTTTCGTGGTTCGAGGAGCGTAGGATCGGGTTGGGTCGTGAGCCGTCCCGGTGCTTCGTCGTCTATTTACACGCTTATCGAGATTTTTACCGCGATCGAGGTAGGGGGATGGACTCCTTACTTCACTAGGAACATTTTGGTACCACATGTATGGCCATCCATAGACGTTTACATCATTTTTCGTGCAAGTCTCATTTTAGGGGTTTTTAGGGTTTTGATGCTTTAGAAATTGTTTAGGAGTGGTATATTTACATTTTGAGGTGTGGCGTAGTTATAGAAATCATGTTATTCATCTTCTTCTACCCCTTTCTTTTTATTTCGTGTCGATCCGGCTTGATCAGAGGGGAGTTCGGTGCGAACTCGTCCCTCATATTTTTCAGTCGGCATAACGGACCCCAGGGGTGCGTTATGCATTACATGGCGGACTGCTCCTGGCCCGTCATGTGATTGAGGTTTCCGGTAGGTCTATAGGTTGTGTGGCATGACGGACTTGTCCCAGTCCACCGTGCATTGTATGATGCCCCTCTCTTGGTGCATTATATGAAGTGGTTTCCTGTAGAGTTTTATGAGTTTTTGACATTTGGGTGTCTTTAACGGACCATTCTTGGTGCGTTATAGTCACATGGCGCATCCGCCCTGGTGCGTTATATTCTGTGTAGTTTCAATAGGTTCTCTGGAGAATATAACGTGCGGGCCAAGGTGCGATTGCATGATGCCCCTGAGGTAGTGCATTATAGTCTGCAGGTTTGGGTTTTTCCTGTGTGCGGGTGAGCATAACGGCCCTGGGGAGGCGCGTTATAGTCGCATAATGCCCCCAACCCAGTCCGTTACACTCTGCTACTTTGCAAAGGTTAGAAATGCATGCTTCGCTAGATTTTTTTTAGATTTTAAAAATATTTAATTTTTTTAGATTTTGAAAATATTTATTTTTTTTAGATTTTGAAGATGTTCATTTTTTTTAGATTTTGAGGCTAACTCAAACCAAGTAGTGGGGACCTTAACCTATGCCACAGGGCCTTCCAGAACATAGCGTGTGCTTGAAGTGACAACCCCCTGGCCAGGGGTCTCAGTCGCATAACGTTGCTTCTCTCAAGGCCATACCTAGGGTAGGATCCAACCTTTAAGGGGGGATTGAAGAAAAATGGAGACAAGCTTAACGTAGGGACGTGAGACATCAGGATTCGACTCCCTCGCTGGGCACTACCTCTCAAAGAGTAGGTCTGTTGCACCGGGGCTTTGTGCCTTTTAATTTTAGACCCTTAGGCACACATACAACTGGGCTCATGACGTCCCGCGGGGCTTCGCCACTCTTGCCATGCCTTTCTTTTTATAATTTTGCTACTTGATTTTTCATGTTCTGTGACTTTCGAGGACCTTTATTGGCTAGATATAGCATGAAAGCTCATTCTTTTGAGGGTCAAGACTATCCCTATTTGAGACATCTCCCATATTGGAGAGTGCCTAGATTGGTTGTGTAATCCATCAATCTCCTGTCCCTACGCTTGGCCGAAGAAAGAAGAGCAAAAGACTATCACCTCCCCCGAGCATGGCCGAAGGAGAAACGGTGTTATACGAAAGGGGACCCTGACCAAGGGGTGTCATGTAGTGTGTGGTCGCTGTATAAAGAGTCCTTCCCTAATGACGAAGGCATAGGTTACCTTGCTACCCAGCTATTGTTAGCCAGACTCTTTTTTTAGGGGTAGAAATGCTTAAGGTAAAGCCCGCTCCACGCATGAGACAACTCTTCTCCCTCAGCGTTGATTAAACGATAGGCGTTCCCAGGACACACCTCTTTAACAACAAAAGGACCCTCCCAATTGGGTTGCAGCTTAGACCTAGGACCTCCTGCTCGAATGAATTTATGTTTCAAAACTATGTTACCCACTTGAAATTTCTTTCGATGACCTTCTTTTGAAAATGTCACGAGACGCATTTTTGATAAATAGAAACATGATTGGCCGCATTAAGCCTCTTCTCAAAAGATGGCACGTGATCCAAGAAAAGATGGCACATTTGTTTTAGAAGTTTTCAGAGGAAGAACATTCCATTGCCAGGTGGACCAAGAGATTTCAGTAGATTTTCTGCCACATCCAAACCCTTACGGAGCCCCTATTCTATTTAAAGGTTGCCTTGCCCTTCGATGAAGTGCCGCTAAAAGCTACGAGAGTCCCAGCCATGCGAAGATCCCTTTCGCGAAGAGAGTAGCGCCAGAAAGAGAGAGAGTGTGAGAAGAGAAAATTTAAGAGTAGCCAACCATTTTTATTTCAATGTGCTTCTACGAAGCTACATCTTGTTTCTTCTTTTCAGTTTTCTGTTAGTTTCATTTAGTTTTCATTTTGGCTTATCAATTTGTTCCCTCCAAGGGTACTTGGAGGAAGGGAGACTAAGGTCTTGTGAGAGACATGGTGTCTCTCACAAGTTCCCTCTGAGGATTCAGAGGAAGGGAGATTCTTCTCTGGTTTTAGACTTGCGGGTAGCAAGCCCAGGTGCCAAGTTTCTGTGGGTAGTAGAACTTGGGTTGAGGGATTTGCCTCCCTCGATTTTCAAGCTGTAAGCCAGTGTCTTGTCACAGACTGAGTCTGCTTGACAATTTTGCTTAGTGCAAGGAATCCTCGTTCGGTGTAAGCGAGGGGTGGACGTAGATTGCGGACGACAATCGAACCACCTAAAAATCCTCTGTGCCATCAAGTGTGGTTTGCTTCATGGTTTCAAGCATTGCATGTGTGGATTCATTGTGTCCAGGAGGTATATTAAAAGACCCAGCTCAAATGATAGGTTAGGCCTATCTGGAGGGCTGCCTTTTTGCATGAGGAGACTTTAGGGTCCAACCTCCGCCTCGTATCCCTGGTGATGCGGGACGACGATGAGACTCGATATGCGGACACGAACCTACGACCTAGACAAACTGACATGACTCACTAGACGACGCGATCAACAACTGTACGACCAAGTCATCACCTAACGTGGCTCCCGAAGGGACAAAGATGCCCCAAAACAAGAAGCACGTGCTCACGGTCGTCCCCGGCGAGGGAAACGTGTCGATCTGCACGGTTGAGAAACCGGCGTTGAGTCTTGGGTGGTCGGCTAAAAAATTGTATTGTGTCAAATTTTAACTTAATTTTTAAAATTGATAAAAATTGATATTTTTTGTTTGGTAAAAATGTCATAATTTTTAAAATATATGTAGACATGTTCGGCAAAAGTGTCATATGGGCGGGGAGGCCCTGGAGCTCTTCTTCGCCAGCCTCTCCACTGTCATCGCCGTCGTCGAGACCATCCACTCGCAATACCGCCGTCGTCGCCGGCCGTAAGCGGCCCCTCCGCAGCACCTGCCTGCATCATCCCGCAAGCCCCTCGTCGCACCCACCAACGGTGCCAGCCCCGCAAGCAACCACATCCCTTGCCACGCGGTTGCAGAGCCACCGCAGTGCCCAACCGACCTTCCCACTAGCCACCGACCTCGCCGGCCTCTCCCAGCCACCCCCGCCAGCCGCTACCTGCAACACAGGCCACCGCAGCCGCCGTCTGCGGCCCCTTCTCGCCCGCCCATTCATCGTCGCTGCTAGTCGCGCCCCGCACGGTGAACCCCGTCGTCACCCTTCGCACGGCCTCCGCGAGCCCTCTTCGCAGTCGTCCGCCTGTGCCAGCGTTTCCAAGGGTAGCCCTCTCCCGGAGACCCCGGCAGACACCTGCAGATGGTGGGGCTGGTGTCATTGCAGACCGCGTTGGGGCCGCACCTGTTGTAGCCGTCGTAGAGGTCCTTGGGCGCATACCAGATCCGATCCCAGCGCCCAGTGGTGTTGGTCCACACTAAGTGCTCCATGGTTCCTCGTGGCGTCACCACGACCCGAGTGAGCATGAAGCTGTCCCAGACGTCGAACCTGAAGTAGATGCCGCGGTCGGGGTTGGTGACGTAGGAGTAGCTGAAGTTGTTGTACTCGTTCATGTCTGGGACGCCGGTGAAGTGCCAGCCAACCCGTGGCCCGGCTCGCCACAGCGGCACTGTCCCGCTAAGGATAAGTACATGGGGGCCGCCGCGGGAGTCGAATGCCATGGTGTAGTTCCCCGAAGAGGGGTCCTCCTCGTTCCTCCACGAGGTGAAGACGCGGGAGGCGAGCTATGTGTTGTTTCCAAAAACAACACGAGCTTCAACAATAGGAAAACAGCACGAGGTGAAGGATGAAAAACAGGGGGGCAATCAACTACACGCACTACCCTCGCGCAGGAGGGGGGAACGAGGGGAGGGGAAACCAAACAGTGATCGTACGACACACTCTGATGCCCAATCGCGGTGCTGCCAATGCAGGGACGAAGCTTGAAGGATGCCGAAGGATGCCAGCAAGTCCGACGTCGAGCCGATGTCGCTGGAAGGTGGAGGAGGTCACTGTGGTTAGTCTGTGCAGTTCTGCCTCGCAGGACTGGATGGCGCAGTCATGGTGCGTCGGTAGGTACGCTCACTGACGAACCCCAAACACGGCGGGACTAGCACGTGGGCATAGCAGACAGGGGGTACTACAAACCCTCAAATGCTGGCAGCCATCAGATCTTCTCACAGGTCGTGGTCGCTCAAACGGTTGGCATCAGGTTTCTGGGCAAACAGCAGGACAGGCCAACAACGGCCCCAGTGGAATTTTTGGTGCCGACGTCAGAACGGGGCAAGACCATAGGGATGGTTTCGCATCGCCGAGTACTGCAACTTTGGTGAAGATGCCTCGGGCCGAAAATGAACAGAGGGAGCTGTGCCGATGCTGTCGGGGCTGCTACAGGTTCTGGGTGGACTGGGTTGCACCAGTCAGGCGCAGTTGTGGGAGAATGGACGCCCCGGACTGTGTTGTTGACAAAAACATGCGGGACCACCTCGGGGTCGAAGGTGACTCAAAGGGGGAGAACTCTCATGATGGAGGCTCTGGACGATCCACACAGGGGAGGTCGGTGTCGGCACTGCCAAGTGGTGCTCAGAAACCAGCATGGTCCAGGCGCAGTTGCACGGAATCACCTGTAGCGGTTGGTGCCGTTGACGAAACGGGACGAGACTTCCTCTGCTGCGAAGAAGACTCGGAGCAGAACGATCCCACAGAAGGGGGATCAGACTGATTCATGCAGTAGGTAGAGGTGTGGATGCTGCAAGCTCTGTCGATGGTTCCGCTACCAGTCTGGGTGTCGCAGAACGAGGAGAACTTCAACGCCGACACCGGGGGTGATGCCGAGGGAGGCCGGGACCGCCGTGGACGTTCCTGGAAGGGGATGGGGAACGGGTTGCAGAGAGGAGGGGTGGCTGGAGGTGGCGGCTAGGTCTACGATCAATCTGAGCCTCGAAAAATGTGGAGGGGCAAGGGATGCCCCCATCAAACGTGTAGATATTGACTAGGGCACAAAGCCTTGCACCGAAAAAGGTATATTCATTAGCAAGAAGATAACGCCAATGCTTGGAAAAGAGTTTATGCACCGATTAGAACGAAAGGTTCGTAATGGCGATGATGTGTAGATATCGGCTAGGGCACGAAGCCTAGCGCCGAAAAAGGTATATTCATTGGCAAGAAGATAATGCCAACGCAAGGAGAAGAGTTTATGTGCCGATTCGAATGTAAGGTTCGTAATAGCGATGATGTGTAGATACCGGCTAGGGCACGAAGCCTTTCGCCAAAGGATGTATACTCACAGGCGTAGGGATAACGCCAGCGCACGGGAAATGATTTGTGCACCGATGTGGACGTAAGGTCCAGCACGGTGATAGTTATGTAGATGTCGGCTAGGGCACAAAGTCTTTCGCCAAAAAATGTATATTCATTGGCAAGAAGATAATGCCAACGCAAGGAGAAGAGTTTATGTGCCGATTTGAACATAAGGTTCGTAATGGCGATGATGTGTAAATGTCATCTAGGGCACGATGCCTTTCGTCAAAAAAGGTGTGTTTGTTGGCAAGAAGATAATGTCAACACAAGGAGAAGAGTTTATGCGCTGATTCGAACGTAAGGTCCGTAACGATGATAATGTGTAAATGTTAGCTAGGGCACGAAGCCTTGCACCTGATAAGGTATATTCGTTGGCAAGGAGGTAATGCCAACGTAGAGAAAAGAATTTATGTGCCGATTCGAACATAAGGTCTGCAATGGCGATAACGTGTAAATATTGGCTAGGGCATGAAGTCTTGCACCAGAAGAATGTTTATTCATTGGCAAGAAGATAATGCCAATGTAAGGAAAAGGGGTTTATGTGCCGATTTGAACATGATGGGGGCATCTCTCGCCCTTCATATTTTTTCAAGACTCCAGTTGCTCGCTAGCATGGCTCCATTGTGTCCGTCATATTTTTTTGAGTCGAGTCATGTAATTTTCATATTTTATTTGAGTCTTATCATTGTAATTTTCCTTTTATTTGAGTCATGTACCTAGGTTAATGAGTCGCGATTCATTGTTCGACATGTTCTTAGTAAGTAATTACGTCATTTAATTCAAGTATTTTCCAAACTCAATTCACAACAATATACTAACTGTGAAAATTATTTTATTTACAACGGAGTTATCGATTCACGAGTGGACATGACGCGGCGCGCTGTCGTTCTACCCGGGAGTCTCATGTACAGACAAATTATCAAACGAAAGTACATGCAGCTCATAAAATGGCTCACAAAAAGGCTAGTGGGAGTGAAGACCAATAGTTGTGGAAGGAGCACTGCCCTCTATGGATGAGGAAGGAGGATTGCGACATAGCATGCATCAAATTTGCCTCACCCGAGTGGATAGAAAAGTCCCGAAAAGCTAAAGCAAATAGGGCGTCACAACGGACGTAAATTTGCATACGGGTGGGTTTATCTCTTTCGCAGCTCATAAACAAAAAATGATAAGTAGTGTTTCAATTTATCTGCTTGCATTTTATTAATATATATATGATATTTTTTTACTATGAATTGTATAACAGGCTGGGGAGCTTAATCGAGCTCTGTCGTTCTTCGAGGTGTTTGACAGAACACACAAAAAGAAGGGGGCAGATCATTTTGTGAGTGAGAGAGCTTAGTCAGTAGCAGTTGTGCCTCGGCACGCTGAGGACCTCTTCGCACTCAGCATGCCATAGAGCCAGAGTTACTAGCTCGGCAAGGGTCAAGGGAGGGTGGAGGATGAGTTCACGGTGGAGATTTTTGTCGTGGGTGGCCCCGGTCAGGGCAGTTATGGCCGTGGCTACGTCCAGACGAGGGATCCTCAGGGCTTCCGATTTGAATCGGTTGATATAGGCCCGGAGCCTCTCCCCTTGTTCCTGTCTAAGAGCCAACAACCCCGCCACCAACCTGGGGGGGCTGCTACCCACAAAACTTTCTTTGAATACTCGCCCAAGCTACTTGGAGTCCCGGATGGATCCGGGGGTGAGGGCTCAGAACCATGCCTGAGCGCCCTGGACCAGGGTGGTCACGAACGCTCAACACTTAATGGCATCGGACGCCCCATGAAGGGTCATCAGGGCGTCGAAACTATCGAAGTAATCGGCCGGGTTGCCCTAGCCATCGTATGACTTGAAGGTCAGGAGGGAGATCCTGGGGGAGATCTCTGCCTTCAAGATGTGGTCGAAGAATGGGGATTTCTCCTCATCTTCCGCAGGAGAGGTCTTCTGCATCGCGCGAAGGGCGCGCTCCTACTCTACGAAATGCCTCTCGAAGTCTCATAGCCGGAGAGACAACTCTGAATGTCGTTGGGCCGAGGGGCTAGGGAGGTGGTCCTGGAGTCTACCCTGGCACCTGTCGGGGGCTTCAGTCTCTTGGAACGGGTGACACGCTCTAGGCCTCTCCCTCCTCACGGTCGAGGAGGCTTCCTGCTCCAGGGGAGGGGCTTGTGAAGGTCCGCCTGACCTGTTGCGGATAAGCCACCATCCCCAGAGGGTGAAACGGCCTCCAGCGGTTTACTGGGAGGTGTTGCCGCGGGGGGGACTTTCCTGGGGGAGGCGCGACTTCTCCCCCCTAGCCGCCTAGGTCCTCATTAGATCCACGAGGATGTCCAGCTTCGCATTAAGGGTTCAGAAGACGTCAACACTCCCACTCGTGGGTATTCCTGCCACCGCGGGTGGAGGTTGCTCATTGGCAGGGCTGCTGGTGTTGGAGGGCAGGTTTTTTATGGCATGGGAAGGTGCTTCTCCCACCGCCATCATGGCCTTTCCCCTGTCACCAGCAGACCTCCTCCCGGAGCTCCTTCACACCACGCTGGCTCTTTGGTCATTTCCCACAGACGGTGCCAGATGAAGAGACGTGATCTCGTGCTGGTCCCGAGCCGGAGAAGATGCCCAGGAACTGCAAGAAAGGGAAACAAATCAGGGGGCCCAGGGATGGTTCCTTAGGGAAAACCCTCTGATGCCCAAGTCAATGGACTTGTAGAGCTGTGATGCGAAGCTATGAGTGGAAGAGGAAGAAGGTGCACGAGATCCCTCTCCACCAAAGAGGTGAAGTGGTTCTTGCTCAGGGGGTTTAGGCGTGTAGTGGCCTTACCTTACGCTGGAGAGTTTTCCAAGTTTAAATAGTACGCTGATTTCATGAGTCCTGCCAGCGGAGGAGTTGTAGGAGGGGCTTGCGTCCTCGACGTGGGCTCTTTAAGGCCTGGGGACTCTTGATCTCCCATATCCTCATAACCTCTTCATATTAGAGGACTCTCAGCGATGGTCTAGATAAGCATTCACCGATCGGTCCGAGCATGGAGCACTAGCTCTTATCCGAGCGATGGAGGCGTAGCTCGGGTGAGGAGCATGAAGCCACGGTGGACGATCTTCCTGACTGAACTGACGCCCGGACTTTCGAGCCCTGAGGCTGCCTAGGAAGTGTCTGATTTCTAGTGACTTATTAGGCTTATTTCATAATAAGTGGGCCCGGTGGGCTATCACTTGAGAGAGCTGGGCCTCGTTTGGTCTGGCTGGACTTTGTTTGGCCGCTCATATATGGGCTGTGAAAATCCCTCACTCCACTTGTCCCCCTCCTACTCCTGAGCCAGATTAGGCTCGGTAGAGTAGCCGTTGGGGTCGGACTATTGTGGCTCGGGTGGGTGGAGGTCTGACAGTGATAGAAGACCACATGCTGTGGTTATCGGTGCCCATAATAATGGTGATCCTAACGGATTTGAAGTGAGGAGGCCCCTTTTTCTGGGAGGTTGAAACATCGCGCCGCCTCCTGCTAGGGGTTATAAGCGTTGTGCACTCTTTGCATTCCAAACCCCCAATTTCCTTAGGGTTTTACTCTCCATCATTCTCGTGTTTGGAGGTTTTTCATGTACCGTAAGGGTATAGCGGAGGAGCAAAGACTCGTGGCGGCGTTCGTAGCACTGGCGGAGGTTACCGCGATGGCGATTCAGCAGTTCCCCATCCCCCAGAGTCTTTAGAGTCACCTTCTTCGGGTTCCCCTTCTGACTCCATGGCGGACCAGCATCCAGAGGTCGAAGAATCGGAAGGTTGGCACACCGTAAGGGCTATAGTGGTGCCGCGGGCTCCGAAGTGTAGTGAGTTGGCGGAGGCAGAGGTAAAGCGGCTGGAGTGCCAGTACCGCTTACCCTGGAAATACCATTTCGCCACTCCAACTCCTTACGAAACAAGCCTGGATTCTCACTCCGAGTACTTTTGTTCCTTTCTTTGGTCATGGAAGAGCAGATTTTGCCTTCCCCTCCACCCCTTTATTGTTGACCTCCTTAACTTCTTCTCGTTGGCTCCCATCTAGTTGGTTGCCAATTCTTATCGGTTTGGGGTGGCGCTCTCTCGCTTGCCGCGGTGGGCACACAAGAAGTGGTGTGCAAGCTCGGGCTCTCAACTCACCATTCGACGGGCAATCAAGATAATACGAGATAAGCAAAATGGTAACCAGCCAAGGGGTAACAGCACTTACCTGATCGGTGTGAAGACACCGATCCCGTTTGGAGACGTGGGCGAGCGGGGAGGCGTGGGTATGCACCCGTACGCCGCAGCGGTGACGCTTGACCTGAAAATGAATGAGAATTACAGCACTACTCCTCACGTAGGAGGGGGATCGTTGGGTGGGGGTTTAATGATTACATCCAAAACTACCTCCACGCAGGGAGGGGCCTTCAGCCGGCCAAGCGAGGGGAGGCGATGGGCTAGAATCTTGAAGCGTCGGTCTCCTTGTCAGTGCTGCCAGGTTTTGGAATCGTAGGACCGCCGGTTGAAGTGTATGCTGCCACGGATGCTCCCGAACTCCAAAGGGACCGAGACTAGAGCCAAAATACTCCTATCTGGCCTGGGAAGACGCCTGAATTTTTTGGAACAACCTGGATCCAGCTGCTAGCAGGTGCAGGTCTTGGAATAGGGCTGGATAGCACTGGTATTGACTGCTCTCAGAATGTTACTGCTGGAAGATGGAAGCGCCACAGGCTGTCCTGAACTCGGATGGAGGCGGGGCTGGTACCATCGACCGTGGATGAGTCTTCTTTTATATGAGACTGACAGCAGCCTTAGAATATGTCGGGGACGATCGTGCTGGCCAGAAAGGTGGAGGTGGGTCGGTTCAGGAACAGAGGAACCAACTTGGCGCAACTTCGGGAGAAAATTCAGAACTCCTGATGCCGGGGTCCGAATCTTGTTCCACTTCTTGAGGATGATGGAGGACAGGTAGGAGCTTCTCTCAGCCAAGTTGCACGTCCAGATCCACCAAGGGGTGGTCTTGGTGGAAGTTTTGCTAAGGCTCTGGTTTGTTGTCTGAGAACTCTTGCGCAGTCGGGGGAGAATCGCTCTCACGGACAGCTCGGAACTCAGACGAAGATGAAACCACCACCCTTGGAAAGCTATCTGGACGACCTTTCCAGTGGTATATGGCTTGCCACCAGAAGAGCTGACTGCCGGTGTTAGCAGATGACTATTGGCTAGGGCACAGGGCCTTGCGCCGATGCAGAGGGGTTTATTCATTGGCAAGGAGAAAATGCCAATGCAAGGAGGGATTCTTTGCTGACTCAGACATAAGGTCTGTAGTGGCGACATTGTACTGGAGTTGGCCAGGACATAGAGTCTAGGGCCAAGGTGGGTTTATTCATTAGCAAAGAGTAATGCTAATGCAAAGGAGGAGTTTCTGCCAATTCGGGCGTAAGGCCCGCAATGGCGACGTTGTTTATTTTATTAGAGCTCGATTAGGGTAGGATGCCACTAAACCAAGGTAAGAGATGGTTTGGCAAGGGCGAGGTGCCACTAGGCCAGGCTATGGGTAGCTTGATCAGGGCAGAGTGCCACTAGACCAAGGAAGGTAGCTCGACCAGGGCGGAGTGCCACTAAACCAAGGAAAATGGTAGCTCGGCCAGGGTGGAGTGCCACTAGGCCAAGAAAGGGGTAGCTTGGTCAGGGCGGAGTGCCACTAGACCAAAGAAGGTAGCTCGGCCAGGGTGGAGTGCCACTAGACCAAGGAAAGGTAGCTCAGCCAGGGCGGAGTGCCACTAGGCCAAGAAAAGGGTAGCTTGATCAGGGCGGAGTGCCACTAGACCAAGGAATGTAGCTCGGCCAGGGCGGAGTGCCACTAGACCAAGGAAATGGTAGCTTGATCAGGTCGGAGTGCCACTAGACCAAGGAAGGTAGCTCGGCCAGGGTGGAGTGCCACTAGACCAAGAAAAATGGTAGCTCGACCAGGGCGGGGTGCCACTAGGCTAAGAAAAGAGAATCATTCTAGGAATGTCGGCTGAGCTGTGTAGTACAGCTTCATATGTTTTCCATTAAGGGGAGAGAACTGGACGACTCCTTCATGGTCTACCAGGACGTAGGCACCCCCTTCATATACTCGGCAGATGACATACGGTCCAATCCAGTTCTTGACCAACTTCCCCTTGGGGTTGGAGGCCATCACTTCTTTTCTTTTGACCATTACTAGGTCTCCTTTCTTTAATTCCCGACCTTTGACCAACTTATCGAAAGCATGGGCCATGAGATCTTGGTAGAGTTGAATACTCTGTTGCGGGGGCAGAGACACCCACCTACTTGCAGCAGCATGGTGGGACTTCTACAGCCGTCGGGAGCCAGAGCAGTTCCCAATGCCGGGACAGGGATGTCGAGGGAGGTTCGATGTTCACTACACTAGGTGGTGGTTCGAGCACAGCCACCTGTACCGTCAGAAGGCCTCCGCGATTCAGAAGGCAGAGGAGAGTCACTTACTGAGGGAGGATTTGCCTCCTATTGCACTGGATGACGGGTATCTGAGGACCTACGTTGCTCGGATCCGTCGAGAGATCGAGCGGGTTATGGAGCGGTGGCCCCGGGGTGGCCGGGGTTCGACTTCTAGGAGTCGGAGCAGTGGTAGGGCGCTGAAGCCCCTGGTGCAGACTTCGGCAAGAGCAGCGGTGACAGGTGGAAAGGGGTCCCAGTCGAGGGCGCCTAAGGCCTGGTGGGCCCAATTTTTGGCTGATTGCTTTCAGAGCCAGGGTTCGCTGGGTCGGGATCTCCTGCACGGGAGCTTTGCCAACTCAGTGATCAACGACTGGCGGTGACACATTGCTCACGCGATCAGGTCTGCTGGGCCTATGGAGTTCTTGTCCCAGATTGAGTGCACCCGCACTCTGCGAGACATCCGGGAGGCCATGGCGAACGCGGCTCGGTTGCTGGCATTGAAGCCAGAGTAGCTGGTACTGTTGCCACCGACCCCCTTCGGGGCTCCAGGTACGGCCTTGTTTGGCATACTCCATCCCTTTTTCATTTGTTGCTTTCTGGTTATAACACTGGGACATTGTATAATGCTCTATCTCTTGACAGGTTCGACGACGAAGGGGGATAACCCCTCCACAAAGGTGTCCTCGGGGAGCGGGGATGGAAGTCTGCGGTCGAGGCAGAAATGCCCCCGAGTAGAGGCTACAGTAGCCGAGACTGGCGAGTCTTCTGGAGGACTCAGGGCTGACGGGGTAGCTGAGGCAGAGATAGCTCTGAGTAAGTGCCGTTTGCCTTCTTTGCTCTTGGTCCATTTAGCCATGGTAGCGGACTAATCTTGCTTTGTTTGGTTTGTGTCCTGTAGCTCCCGTGGAGGCTAGGGTGGAGGCGACCTTCTCACCCCCTCGGGAGGCAGACCCTCCCTACTATGGAGACGTACGTCGTCGAGTCAGCTTCGTCCCAGAAGTGATCCTGTGGCAATCCGACCTCGGCATCGTTCGCGCCGCCCATTCTCGTGCAATTGCGCCAAACTCAGGTCTGAACCTGAGCACCATCTGGTTGCAGCTCCACCGCCCACCCCTGTGTGATTCAGCTAGATCTCTCTTTATGAGAGTTCTGCTCCTCCGAAGCACCGACGCACCAGAGGTGGTCCCGCCTGGTTTCGACATCGTCTCCATCCAGGGCGGCCATTCTCCCTCAGTCGCACCAGACCATGAGTCCCCTATTCGCCCAGGACAGGCTACTGTAAAGTCTGCCCCGGAACCCCCTCTTCCTCTCCATTTCAGGTCGGATGGTCTTCATCAAAGTTGCATATTTCGACAATATGGAACTAATACAAGTGGTCTCATCCTGATCTGACATCATCACTGCGAGTTCCCCCACAGCTACCTGTGACTAGTCCAACTATTGACCCAGAAACCTGACGCCGACCGTTCCCACAACCATGTCCAGCGAAGTGATCAGACGGCCACTATCTTCTGAGGGTTCGTAGAACTCCCTGTCAGCAACGTCCACGACTTGATCCCGTCGTGATTGGATTTCCACAGCGCCCGTACCGGCCAACGCACCATGACTGCACCAATCTATCCTGCACGGCAGAACTGCACAGGCCCACAGCCGCGGTCGCCGTCTCCATCCAACAACAGCAGCTCGGTGCCAGACCTTCAGGCATCCTTCGGCATCCCTTGATCATCGTCCAGGAGCTGGCTGCACCTCGATCGGATGCCCGAGCTCGGCGTATGGTGGATAGTTTGTTTCCCCTCCCTGCGATCCCCCCTCCTGCGCGAGGGTAGTGTGTGTAATTGGTCGGCCCCACCCCCGTGAACCCCCCCTCCCTGCGTGGAGCGTAGTGCATGTATTAGCAGGGACTTCACCAAGCTTCCACGATGCAGCGTGACCTCCGGGTGTGCACACTTCCCGATGCACCCTCATCTTCGACCGGAGCCGATCCTTCAGACGGGCTAGGTACGTGCGTCTGCCACTCCGTTCTGCTTGACTAGTATTAGTTCCAACCGCCGCGCCGAGTGAGGAGGGTGACGGCGAGGCGATCGCTTGGACGTGCGGCGAGCGTGGGAAGCGCGGGAAGGAGAGGTTTTCAATGGCATTCTTCATGGGATCGAGCTCGGATTGACGTCTCGTCGCGAACCGGAGGTAGGGTGACGATCCCTTGCTCATCGTCTTTCCATTTTCGCGGTTTGTAGGCCGAGGTGAGGCCGAGAAGGGGTTCTTTTACACCGGGAAGGGTTGAGCATGCATCGGGGAGAGTTCGCCCAATCCGTCGTTTTAAGCCACGATTCCACATTTTGGGGGCGTAGAATCATGCTAGGGGGCTTGGGGGTTCCTTTCCCTTCATTTCCCCCTTCGTGGGGCTTGTATGGGGCCAGAATGGGCAAAATCTGACGGGTTCGCCGTTTTCGCATCGGTGAGGGTTGTGCGGTCGAACCAGGGCCCGCACATCCCATGTGCAGCCCTGTGGGAACCGCACTATGGCTCGGAGCACCGTGGGCTTGTGTGACCTATCGTGGGACCACACATCCCCCATGTGCGGCCCCGTGTCAATCGTCCATCCTCAAGTTTTTGACGGTTGCTTGTGACCATTGCACAGTGCACTGGGGTGTGTGGCCAGGGCCTAGCCGCATAACCCTTCGTGCGGCCAAGGGCTGGCCGCACGTCACCTGGCACCGTTGGCTCGGCACGCAGTGGGGCATGTGCGGCCTATCCGTGACTGCCCATCCCTTGCGCGGTCCACGACTAACTGCGCATCCCCTGAATTTTTGACCATTGTTTGTTACCGTTACACAGTGTTTGGGGTGAGCGGCTAACGTCTAGCCACATGTCCCCATGAGCGGCCATGGGCTGGCCATTCATCTCCTGGAACCGTTGGTGTATGAGTGGCCCAGGTGGGACCGCCCATGCATTGGAACGGCGGGATCCTAGCCGCCCTTCCCCTAAGTGACTAGTATTCGACCGTTCATGTTTCTTACCGTTGGGACGGATGGACGGCCAGGTTGGACCGTCTTTCTCCCATACGCGATTGAGACTTAGCTGTGCATCCTTGAGCGGCCAATGATGGACCGTTCATCGTCTGAGGCCTAGCCGGTGGTTTCTTTCGTGCCGATTCGAGTCCCGGGTGAGCGGTTAACTCAAAACAAAGGACCATAACGCACTACCAGAGGTGCGTTAAAGCCACCCGAACATTAAAATCCACAGGAAAATTCAGACACTATTCACATAACGCACTGCAAGGGATGTGTTAAAGGGGCATAACGCACTGGGGCGGGCGCGTTATATCACTTGGGTTTTGTGACTCCAGAATTCAGAATTGAAAACCCTGCCCGGTCGATTGAAATCGACGGGGGACGCGACAGATTACAAAACCAAACCATCCTGCCTAGCCAAACCAACATACCAAGCCTACTCATGCCACTAGAAATGAAATACCGTACCCATGGAATTGATTTTAACAATTAAACAATAAATTTTATAATAAATAAACTGAAATATATTAAATCAAAAGATGCACGAAAAATGATGTAGAGGGCATCGGACCACGGCGCAAGTGATACCGGCAGTGTCCTAGCGCGATAAGGTATCTATCCCCCTACCTAGACGATGGCGAAAGTGACAATATGACGGCGAACCAGTGTGAGGGAGAAAGGGCACCTCGCGACCTGGCTTGACTCCACATCGTGCGAATCGAGGAACAAAAGGCATCAGCGCGATCCTCGCGACGCGACTGATCCAATGGTACCTCTCTGGCTTTGATTAGCAGCTGTCTAGGCCAAGAAACGAGAGAGGCATGCAAACTGAGATTAAAACCCAAAATCTCCCAAAGGAAAAATTACATAGAAAATGAGAAAAATGACAACGGATGGCGACGTAGAGGGCGTCAATGGATTCTTGGCGAGATGAGGAGTCTGATCCCCTACCTCTTCCGCGGTGAAGACCGTGAATCGGTGTCGAATGGGCGACGGGGGCCACACCGTCTTCTAGCTCGCACGCGTCTCCACGCTTTACGATCTGAGGAAAGAAGGGTACCAGCGTGATCCTCACGTCGAGCCTGTCCCGTCGGTATCTCCTACGGGTCGACCGACATCCGTTTGGACAGCGAACCGAGCAAATGGGAGTGTGGAGAAGAGAGAACGTGGGGAAGAGAGAGAGCGCGTGATGGAGAGAGAGAGTGTGTCGAGTGAGGAGAGAGAGAGTGAGTGGGTGAAGAATTTTTTAAAATTTCTGATTTTCTTGGGAGTATACGAGGAACAAAGAGGAAGGGGTTTTATTCATGGTAGTTGGAAAACCAAATACACTGGGTGCAAGAAGAAGAGGGAAAAAAGCAAGAAATAGAACAAAGAAAGGAAATGGGAGGGGGCGGTTGAGCAGGGGCGAAGGCTCCATGCCCTTCCCCTTCCATTGTTAAATTTCTCTCCCCCTCCCTCTTACTCTCTTGCTCTCTTCCTCTCTGACGACTGCCGAAGGGGAGAACCCCTTCTTCTTCTTCTTCTTCTTATCTTCGGTCCGGTGGTCGGCGTGCCTTGCTCTCCCCTTCCTCTCTTCTCTCTTTCTCTCTTATGTGGAAAAAAGCTTATTCTCTATTCTTCTTCTCCTCCATTCGTCTCTTCGTCTCACTTGTTGTTCGCCAGTGGAAGAGGGCTCTTTATACTCCCGCGGGCGCGAGCCTTCGAATAGGACTGGCGGAGGCGGGAAGTGACCAGCTTTAATGGGGATTTGACTTTCCCATCCTTGGTGGAAGGGGGAGTAGACAGCGTGTCCCCGTCTCTGTTTGACACCTCAGGTGGGCCACTGCGCGCCACGAAGCCATAGGGGGATGGCGTGAGATTTGTTCTGCCAAAGGTGTCGTTGGAAGACCTGTGCCATTGAAAGGGCTGGGCGTACCGCTGAAGAGCCTAATGAAGGCGTGCCGTCGAAGGCCCGTATGGGCATGCCGTTGAGGGGCGTTGAAGGTGTGGCGGCGAAGGTGCATGGGTATATTGATGAAGGGGCATGCTGTTGAAAGGCGTGTCATTGAAGGCCTAGCCAGGGTGTGTCGTTGAAGGAACGAAGGCGTGCCGTTGAGCAGGAGCAGGGCGTGCCGCTGAAGGCCATTGTGACTGTGTCGGCGAAGGTGCACAGGGACGTGTCGGCGAAGTGGTGCTCAGAGCGTACCGGCGAAGGCTACAGGGGCGTGCCGTTGAAGCCTGCGCTGGGCATGCCGCTGGAGGGCCGTATGGGCGTGCCGTTGAAGGGGATTTGGGCCCGTTTTGAGCCCGATTGACGATCCACTTAATTCTCTTCGGGGCCCACGAATTGTGAGCCTCCCGGGGGTTGGTTTCTCTTCGCTGTCGTGACTCCGACTTTCTCAAGGACACATACACATAAGGTTTGTCATCATTGAAACTTAGCTATCAAAATCAACTAGGGGATCCAACACAGTCCACAGGCCACACACACGGCCCACACAGAAAACACAAAAGCATGATTCCCAAGGTAGCTCACAAGCCGTCAAGTCGATTCCCAATCCCAGGAAAAAGTGAGAAACCTTCAGCCCCAGGCTGGGTGACTAGACTCGCAGTCCATGGCCTTCCGCATAGCCCACTCGAAAATCACCTTCTGGAGAAACCCACGACGTGCGTGGAAAAACCCCATCGCACCCTCACCGATACACGGTGACTTGATCAAGCGTAACACTTGCCCGGAACACATGGAGTCACTCGGACTCTCAAACCTGTGGGCATGTTAATTGAGATAATACGGTACCTCCAGACATCCCAAAACATAGACACAGAAGCCCCGGGATGTCCGGAACATCCACGAGATGGAAGGTCGACCATTGGGTCACGACTGGGTCGACTGGGGGTCAACACAATGCAATCAGAACGTTACTAGCACAGATGGTTGCGGTCCTCCCTGGACTGTCAATAAACAGGCGGCCCTCTCAGGACCGCTAAGCTCGATCGGCGGTCCGCATTAGACTGCAACTAACCAGAAACACATGGTCAAAGGGGGCGGTCACCTTTGGGCCACACCTAAATTTGGCGGTCCTGCCCTGGCCGCTATTCAGAGAGTAGAGGCCAGTCGCGAGGCCGCGGCGGAATCTAGGCGGTCACCCTCAGACCGCCAAACGCTCGCACGACAAGGACTACAAATGGCCTTGGCCTGACCGCTGCTCAGAAAGTAGCGATCAGTCGCAAGGCCGCAAGGGGCCCAGGCGGTCTCCCTCAAACTGCCACGCATGCCCAGATACTGACTCCCAAGCAGTCCTGGCCAGACCATTCTCAGGAGAGTAGCGGTCAGTCGCGGGGCCGCATGAGACCTAGGCGGTCTCCTCTAGACTGCCCACTCTACCGACACTATGGGGACTATAAAGCGGCCCCCAGCGGACTGCCTCAACCCTTGGTGGTTCCTGGTAGGACCGTTTTCTTCCGGCATACCCGAAAATGATGATTTTTGACGGAGATCGGAATTCATTCACCCCCCTCTGAATTCTTAGCACCGATCCCAACATCCTCCTCTCTATTTCAGGTCGTGCAGTGTTCAGCAAAGTTACGGCTTTCGATGAAATGAAACCAACGCAAGTGGTTTCGTCTCATTCTGGCATCAGCATCGGACGTTCCACCATGACCATCGGTGCCCTGTCCTGCTATTCACCTAGGAACCTGACACCGGCCATTCCTGCGACCACATCTAGCAAGGTGATCGGACAGCCACCATCTTCTGAGGGTTCGTAGATCTCCGAGTCAGCAACATCCACGACTTGGTCCCATCGTGTTTGGAGTTCTACAGTGCCCATACCGGCCGACGCACCACGACCACGCCAACCAGCCCTACGCGGTAGAACTACACATGCCCACAGCTACGGCCGTCGTCCCCATCCAGTGACATCAACTCAGCGCCAGACCTTCAGGCGTCCTTCGGCATCCCTCAGGCTTCGTCCAGGAGCTGGCTGCACCTCGATCAGACGCCTGAACTCAGCGTACGGTCGATCGCTCGTTTCCCCACCCCGCGATCCCCCCTCCTGTGTGAGGGTAGTGCATGTAATTATTTTTCCCTCCCCGTGAACCCCTCCCTGCGTGGAGTGTAGTCAATGTACTAGCACGGATCGTCGCCAAGCTTCCTCGACGCAGTGTGTCTGTCGGGTGCGCACGCTCCCTGGCGCACCCTCGTCTTCGACCAGAGCTGGTCCATCGGACGGGCTAGGTATGTGCGGCTGCCACTCCTCTTTGCTTGTCTAGTATTCGTTCCAATCGCAGTGCCATGTGAGGAGTGCATGATCCATATTTCCACTATTTTTCGTGAGTTTTTACTACCGGTGAGTGAGTGCACATCAGAACCGATCCCCTCGGTATCGGTCCGCCCGGTTGAATCCGACACCCGCGACTTTTTCCCCGGGGTGGTTAGCTACCACTCTCCTCGCTGTTCAGACCATGTCTGGCTTCCTCACGAGCCACAGCTCGCCGAGCCATCACTTCGAGTCCTGTGGAGCCCGCAACTCACGTGTGTGTTTGCCTTGTCGCTTAGACAACTTGCGCTCGTTGATTGCTGGCTTAGGGTCCCGTGTCTCGACCCATTTTCCCTCCAGCAGAGCTTCAAGTGATTAGTTGAGATAAAAATAGAGTTCTTTCAAAAGAACTCTTTTACTAGTCAGCCTTTAATTGGCCTAGCAAACATGATGATAGAGGCAAAAGTCCTATCTTCAGACTGCAAGCTGACTGGCCCATGGAAATACATAATCTTGATTAGGAGTCACCTTCTAGATTGCCTTATGATTGGCTGCATGGCAGTGGAGAACAAGGCCTTCTTCTTTTTCCCTCCAAGATCTATATTATTTGAGAAGAAATGATGCTTATTGGACTTGGAGATCCGCCAGATCTTTGATCTCATTGGCTGTGGGAGACAAGGATAGATCTCTGTCCTGAATACTTTCCTTGGACTGTAATCTCATTGGTTATAACCAAAAAGAATAGTATAGGAAGACTGACCTTTCCTTAAGCAGGTAATTGCCCAAAAGCCTTCTCCAAAAGTTTGTATAGCAGCCTCATGATGGAGAGGATAGTTCACTATCCTAGGAAACTTTTTCAGACCTCAAAAATCATGTTTTTGGAGGTTTACGACTGAATTTTATACTCTCTAGATGAGCTTCGAAAACTGTGCAGGTTTAACAGGTAAAGGCTCGAAGTCTTCTGGTGCGTCGATGTAGCACCACCTATGCGTCAAAGCAATAGTTGAACATGGCCTGTCTAATGGCTTCTGTGAAGAGCTTGAGGTTGACCTCCTGTAAAGGTGAGGTCGAAGCAGCGTGGCATGATAGAACGTCTGCGAAAAGGAGTAGACACTTGGAGTCGACACTTTTGACTTGGAAGCTTGAAGAGGTCAGAGCATCAAGATGGTGAGGTCGGAGTATCAACTTGGTGAGGTCGAAGCAGCCATGAAGGCTGAGGTTGGAGTAGTGAAACTGAGGTCGGAGCACCTAGGCTGTGAGGTCGATGCAGCCTTTGAAGAAATTGCCTTACGGGCTATATGTCACGGGTAACACCTATTTGTCACCCTTGTTGTGCCTCCTCTGCATTTGATGTGTGGTTGTCTAGTTTTAATGATGGCAATGATGTGTTGACTTCATTTTGACCATGTGTTGACTTTATTTTGACTTTGACAACATTGCTACTTTAATGTCATTTCTTCAGTCAGTGTATGCTTAAGTCATTGCATGAACACAATAAGTGTGCTTAATGGTCTAAGCTAGCATGTATATTGTTACATACCAAGGTCAGTGCACATTTATTCTTCATGCATATCAAGTCCGTCCATATTTTGTGTGTCTACATATAAAGTCAGCATATAGGTCGGTGCATATTTTGTATGTCTGCATATAAAGGTTGACGCATATCCAGTCTGTGCAGGACCAAGGTCGATGCACATTTAGTTTATGCAGAACCAAAGTCGATGCACTTTATAAGAATGCATTATATGGTTGGTGCAAATTTTGGTAGACTGCATATAAGGTCGATGCTATCACTGTTCATACCTTTATAAGGTCGGTGCACATTTTGGTAGACTGCATATAAAGGTTGGTGCACTTTCTGTCTCATGCATATAAAGGTCGGTGCACTTTCTATCTCATGCATATAAAGGTTGGTGCATGTTTTGTATTACGCATACAAGGTCAGTGCATGTTTTGTATCACACACATAAAGGTCGGTGCATGTTTTGCATTATGCATATAAGGGTCGGTGCACATTTTCCATATGCATGTAAGGGTCATTGCACATTCTATAGTGTGCATGACAAGGTCAACGCACATTCTACGTTGTGCATGACAAGGTTGATGCACATTTTGTAGTGTGCATGACAAGGTCGATGCACATTCTGTAGCGTGCATGATAAGGTCTATGTACATCTGCGATGTGCCTATACCTAGTCGATGCACATTTGTACATAGCTTTTTAAGTCTGTGCACTTGAATTCTTTTTCAAGTCGTTGCACATTTTCCCTTTACTCTATCTAGTCTATGCATGTATTGTAGCAAGTATATTTAGAGTTCGCGCACATGCACATTTCGTTCAGTTAAGTCTGTGCATATTTCATTACAGATTGTGAGAATCACATATATCATGCTAACTTTATTTTTCACATCACGAATCAACTTTCATAAGGTCTATGCCTACTGAATATCTACTCATGCCTACCATGTATTTGATAAAATGATTTTATACTTTAATAGGAACTTAAGTGACTGGATGTCCCATGATCGATTACTTAAAAGGCAAGCATGCCTTATACCTTAAAGAGAGTCGATCCAACAAGCTGCCACGTGGAAAAATCATCTTCATCCTTTGACACGTTGAGCACTTGCAGCGAATTTTGTGGGCGGGAACATGTTCCCCATGTGCCATCTCTCCTGAACCTCTATATAAAGGCCCGATCACTCAGATGAGAAAGTGGAGGAGAATGAAGATGAGAGAACAAGCCAGCGAAGTAGAAGAAGAGATTGAGAGAAAGAGAGAAAAGCCAGAGTTTGAAAGAGAGAGAGAGGAGTCTGATAGAAGAATAGAGGAAAGAGTCTGCATCAGGAAAACATAGTGCCGTAAGTTGCCAGGGCAGTCTGAGTGAGATGAGAGCTAGTGAGAGTTGGTGTCTGTAAGCGACTCTTGGATCAGATCTAGAGTCGATCCGCTCCTAGAGAGCTATATTATTTCTTCGATTGTTCTTCTTTTTGTTTGATTCTGATTTCCTTTTAAGTTGTGTATCTACGGGCGAGGTTGAATCCTCGGACAGCAAGCTGTGAGGCTCAGCAGAGCAAGTTGTAAGGCTCAGCAGTTTGGGATCTATTCTCCGAAGCTGTGGATCAGCGATCTGTAGGGATTTAGTTCCCGCAGCTATGGATCAGCAGATTGAAGCTATGTATCAGCAGTTATCCACACTCTGGTCTGAGTGTGGGGCGGATGTAGGTGAAAGTCGAACCACCTAAAAATATTCGGTGTCTCTTATGTGATTGCACTCTTAGTGTTTGCTTCTTTGAACTGTTATCTGTTTAGATGAATGCATATGATCGCTCAAAGCATGCCTGCATCTCAGATCTATTTTGTGCATCTGCTACCTATGCTTGCGTCTATCATCCAGTAGGTATATAAAAAGGCATGGTTGGAAAGATAGGTTACGCCTATCTGGAAATCCACCTCTTGCGTGAGGCTAGCCTCTGCCATATACCGTATCTGGATGTGTGACCATTTATTAATCTGCATTACTTTATTCAGCTATACTTTGCTATTACTATGATTGATCAATTTAGTTGAATTCTGTTAATTGATAGTCTGCATCGATTTGTCTATTATCTCTTCACAGATTATCTTAGTATTATCTCACTAAAAGTCGACAAGCACGGCCGCCGAACTAACCTCGGCTCCCAAGCTACTCCAAACACAACAGAAAGGCCAACCCTGACTCGGAAGGTCAGGAGTCACCGATCTGTCGACAAGCGTGAGGCCTAAGACAAAGGCTTATGAGACCAGGCAACAAGCCTAGAAGAAGACCTAGACAGATAGGATAGACTCTTCAGCTCACACGACTAGATCACCGTGCACGCTCCCCTAGACACAACCATACACGACTGGAATGTCGTGCACAGAACAAGACGCTGACCTCAGGCAAGGCCAAGGATAGACCAACTCTACAGGGGAAGCTGATCTTGGATGGAACCAAGAACAGGCTGACTCGGAAGGGGACACTGACTCCGAGAAACACGAGAGTCATACGTCACGTGACAGAAGTACCTCCTCACTAGAAGAATAGCCAGCTGCGTCCACTGACGTCTTACACTGCGCCTCAAGTACCTCTCTACGGACGCCTGGAACGACGGAGACCGAGGTACACGGTGAACCAGAATAGGAACTACAGTAACGAGTGACTAGTCAGGGTCACGCCCATTGGTGCAAGTCCTAATGCCCCTGACCACGTGTGCACACACTGGCTCTCGCCTAAGCCAGGCCTCTAGCTAGCATTCCCCTCCGTCGGACGCTACGGTTGGACCGGGGCCCACGGAACTAGCTTAAAAACCATATCTTGGGAACCGTCATGCCACCACTCCCAAGTGGGCCAACACGTCGAAACATATCATCAAGCTACGACTAGTGGAGGCTCACAAGACAAACTCCAAAACACAAGTGTTGGACTACAGACAGGGAAGAAAGCACTGTCACACGTACTACGAAGCACCAAGGTAGTACACCAACCGTCGATAGACTCAGGACAAGACAACTAGACCTGAAACTACAATGATCCCTGAGTCTCACGACTCAAAGTCAAGATCGTCGCATAAAGTGAAACGAGCCACCAATCGGTTTAATCCTAAGCCAGAGGAAACGACACAACCGCAGGAAATGACTCACGGATACCGGAGGGAACACCAAGAACCCTCAGCACACCTGGACACGACACCATACACAAGCACTCCTGGCCATCTCATTATGGTCACAGAAGAGAGAGACCAGAAGCGCCCCCTGACGGCTTACACTGCGTCTCAAGCAACTCGCGAGTCTGCACTTGCCCAGTGAGAAGACTAACCAAACCGTACCAACTGAGAACTAGTCAGAGTAACACTCGTCAGTGTCAGCTCTCGCCTCTAACCACGTGTGCATACATCGACCCCTGCCTAGGGCCAGGCCTCCAGCTAGATTTCCCTCCCCGTAGAGCGCTACGGTAGAGCCGAGGGCCCACGGTACTAGCTTAAACTGTTTGACGGGACTGCCCCTCCACCTCTCCCAGGTAGGTCGACCATCCGTGAAGTCTAGGGCTATGTCTAGTGGTTCCATCACATGAAAAATCTAAGCACTCCATTGGGATTCTAGGAGCAAGCCAATAATAATGAAATAACATGATTATAGCATAAACGTAGCATAGAATGCATTAAACGGGAATTAAACATGCTTTCCCTAAATTACCAAATCAGCAAAGTGTAACGGACCAGGGCCGAGACATTATGCGACTATAAAGCGCCTCCCCCAGGCCGTTATGCTCACCCGTGCAATCATTCAACTCAGGCATGCAGAGCATAACGCGCCACCTCTGGGGCGTCATGCATAGTATGACGCACGTCCACCTGCGCATTATACTTACTAGAAAATCATCCAAACCCACACAGACCATGGCGCGCCACGACTGGTGCGCCATGAGACTATAACGCACGGGGACTAGTCCGTTAAAGTCACCCGAACATATGAAACTCAAAAGAATCCACAGTTTACCGCACCATATAACGCACTACGAGAAGGGCGTTATATTGGCTATGGCGGAATGGCCCTAGTCCGTCATGCCCCACAACCTATGGACCTACAAAAACCATGGTCACATAATGGTCCAAGAGTGGTCTGCGATGTATTGCATAACGCACCCCCTAGGGTCCGTTAAGTATATAACAGCCTCTAGCAGGCGGGTTATATCATTTGGGAAACAAGAGGGATGAGTTCGGAATCGCACTCTCCTCCGGTCAAGCCAGATCGACGTGAAACAAAAGAAAAGGGGTAGGAGAAGCTAAATAACAACTTTTCTACAACTACAGCATGCATCAAAATGCAAATACAGCACCTAACCAGGGGCGTCATATGAATGTAACGCACAGGGACAGGGGCGTTAAAGGCAACAGGCCTTCAACTCAACATGCAGGGGCTATAACGCACCAGGCGAGGCGCATTAAAGGCACTTGAACTCGAAAATCCACTGAAAACTCACAGTTCATGCACGATATAACGCACCTCTAAGGGTGCGCCAAATGACTATAACGCACCGGGGTAGGTGCGTTATGTCACCTGGGTTTCGAGACTCCGGAGGTCGAAATCGAAACTCCCTCCCAATCGACCGAAATCGACGGGGGACGCGGGGAAACACCAAACCATCCTGCCAAGCCATACCATCACTCCAAGCCTACGCATGCCACTAGAATTAAAAGATGATGCCCATGGAGATGAATTCAAGCATTAAAAGATTAAAATGAACTAAACAAGAACATGCACGAAAAATGAGGCAAAGGGCGTCGGATCACGGCGCAAGTGGTACCGGCGGTGTCCTAACGAGGTAAGGAATCCATCCCCCTACCTGA
Source organism: Amorphophallus titanum (assembly GCA_024336825.1). NCBI lineage: Eukaryota > Viridiplantae > Streptophyta > Magnoliopsida > Alismatales > Araceae > Amorphophallus > Amorphophallus titanum. The sequence goes on along the minus strand of JANBPO010007398.1, from coordinate 3,909 downwards.
ATTACGACGAAAATGGTGATTCGATGTCGATCCGGCGAGAGGGCGACGCGGTGCTTCACAGATCGAGGAAAGGTGGGCGTCAACGCGATCCTCGTGATGCGACCAATCTAACGGTACCTCCCTTGCTTCGATCAGCGACCGTCTGGACCAGAAATCGAGAGAGGAACGTAAATAGAGAATTTAGCCTAAAATCACCCAAAACAAGAATTACACGAAAAATGATGAAGATGGCGACGCATGAGGCGTCAACGGATTCCTGGCGAGACGAGGAATCCGTTCCCCTACCTCTTGCGCGGTGAAGATCGCGAATCGGTGCAGATCGGGCGACGGGGGCCACGTCGTCCTTCCGCTCGCACGTGTCTCCACTCTCCACGATCTGAGGGATGAAGGGTACCGGTGCGATCCTCGCGTCGAGCCCGTCCTGTCGGTACCTCCCACGCATCGATCGAGGTCCGTTTGGACCGCGATCCGAGTGAAAGGGGGAGAGAGGAGAGAGAACGTGTGAGGGAGAGAGAGAGAGAGGAGAGAGAGAGAAGTCGAGAGAGTGAGGAGAGAGAGGGAGTGGCGTGAGATATTTAAAATTTTTGATTTAGGAGCGGGAACGGTGGAAGTTCCCAGAAATACAAGAAAGTGAAGGAAGAGGAGAAGCAGGTCATGGCGGCCTGCACATTTTGTGAGAAGTTCGGCCACTCAGCAGAAGAATGCTGGAAGCGCCTCGGCGCTTGCTTATGTTGTGGTAGCAGGGAGCATCGCATGCCCGATTGCCCCCTCATAAAAGATCAGGCAGCAGGAGGAGGACGCAGGAGGCAAGCTCGCCTCAATGCGGTTCTAGAAGAAGAAGAAGAAGCACCTAGGGACGGTGGGCTCATGGAAGGTACACTTCAAATTTGCTCTCATCCTACATTTGTGCTATTTGATACTGGTGCCTCATTCTTTTATCTCTACTTCTTTTGCCAAAACTTTACCTATTGTATCAGCTCCTTTACCTTCGGACCTTTCTATAACTACATCTTTAGGTTCTGGAACCAAACTTACCAAATATTATCCCAATAGTGAAGTGATTATTGAAGGCCACAATCTTCCCACAAACTTAGTATGCCTTGATATGAAATGATACGATGTTATCTTGGGGGTAGATTGGTTGGTAGACCACGATGCCAATATCAATTGCCAGAATAGGATTATATCTTTCTGTAAACCAGGTATTCCAAGATTTTCCTTCTTTGATATCAAGTATAGGAAGCATCATGTAATTATTTCTTCTCTTCACGTTTGTAAACTTATCTCGCAAGGATGTGAAGCTTTTCTTAGTTCTGTCATAGTTACGGATTCCAAGGAGATCATCCTAGTAGACATCCCCATTGTAAATAAATTTCCAGATATATTCCCATCCCAGTTACCTAGTTTACCACCCGAGAGGGAAGTAAACTTCACCATTGAACACATTCCAGGAGCTGCACCTATTTCTATAGCCCCTTACAGGATGTCCCCCACAGAGCTTAAGGAATTAAAGAGGCGGTTGCAGGAATTATTAGACAAAGGCTTCATCAAACCAAGCACATCCCCTTTGGGTGCGCCAGTTTTATTTATCAAGAAGAAGGATGGCTCTCTCAGGCTATACATTGATTACCGGTGGCTAAATCAACTTACAATTAAAAACAAGTACCCGTTGCCGCGTATTGATGAACTCTTTGATCCCGCCACGGACAGTAACGAACTCGGATGACGCCGAAACCAACGCTAATACTCCGCTGACTGGTCCAGGAAGGCTCCAAAATTTTTGGGGAACAGCCCGCTGTCGTGGCTGGTCGTGGCTGGCTCTGGAACTGTGCTACTCTGCTCAGACTGGGACTGCTCAGAAGTCGTAGCAGCAGGAAGTCGATGCCGTCACGAGCACTCCTGAAGTCGAATTGGTGCGGGACCAAAACAGTCATATCCGTGGCTGAGTCCCCTTTGATCTCCAACCAGGGAGGACACCAGAGGAGGCCGGGGCAGGGAGATATGCCCAGAAGAGTGGGAGGGGGTCTGGATGGATCTTGACTGACCTGATCTGCTACCTTGGGGTAGAAAAGTCAGAACGGGCTGCTCCGAGCTCCAATCGACACCCTGCTTGTTGCGTTGGGCAGATGACTGGTGGGGCTCCACTCTGGATAAATGGCGCGCCAAGGAGAGCCGTGGTGTGGTCGTTGGAGCCTCTGCAAGCTGCCTCAGGTAGAAGGCCAGACTGGTTCTGTGCAGTCTGGGGAGAACAATTCTCAGGAAGGCGGCACCATCACGATCACTCCCGTTGTCGGAATGGTGCAGTACCAAAACAGACGCGTCCATGGATGAATCCTCTTCGATCTCAAACTAGGAAGGATACCAGGGGAGGTCGGGACAGAGAGATAGAGGACATAGAATGGAGGGGTGTCTACTCTACTCTTGAATGGACTGACCTGCGCACCTGAGGTAGAAAAATTGGAACGGTCAGCTCCGGACTCCAAATGAGGCTCTGCCAGTTGCTTTGGATAGATGACTGGTAGTGGAACGTCCCGGCCAAATGGTGCACCAAGTGGAGTTGGGGTGTGGACGGAGCAGCTTCTGCACCAGGGCTCTGGTCTTCCCTCGGATGCCAGATGTGCGATCTGACGAGAATGGACCTCCAAGACAGCCCCGAACTCGGATGAAGGCGGGATCACCTCGACATCGAAGATAACTGAGAGAGCTTTCCGTCAATGTATGGTACACCTTCTGAAGTCACCGAATGACCCCAGTGGAGACTCTGTAAGTCGGGCTTCTGTTGCTACCTGTGAACTGGGCAGGGGACCTTTAACTCAATACAAAGGACTATAACGCACTACCTGAGGTGCGTTAAAGCCACCCGAACATTAAAATCCACAGGAAAACTCAGACACTATTCACATAACGCACTGGAAGGGATGCGTTAAAGGGACATAACGCACCGGGGAAGGCGCGCTATATCACCTGGGTTTCGTGACTCCGGAGGTCGGAATCAGAAACCCCGCCCGGTCGATTGAAATCGATGGGGGACGCAACGAATTACAAAACCTATTATACCTACCAACTCCTACCAACCATACAGGCCTAAGCATGCCACTAGAAATGAATTACGATGTCCATGGAATTGATTTTAACAATTAAATACTAATTTAACGCCTAAAAGATTAATAATTAAACTAAACAGGATCATGCACGGAATAAGAGGCAACGGGCGTCGGATCACGGCACAAGTGATACCGGCGGTGTCCTAGCGTGATGAGGTATCCATCCCCCTACCTGGGATTCGACGAAAACGATGAATGGATGGCAAACCGGCGAGGGGCCGACGCGACGTCTCCCGACCCAGCTCGAGTCCACGATCCGCAAATCGAGGAGTGGTGGGCGTCAGCGTGATCCTCCCGATGCGACCAAACCAACGGTACCTCTCCGGCTCCGATCAGCAGCCGTCTGGACCAAGAAACGAGAGAGGCACGCAAACTGAGAATAAACCCCAAAATCTCCCAAAAGAAGATTTACATAGAAAATGAGACAAATGGCGACAGATGGAGACGCAGAGGGCGTCAATAGATTCCTGACGAGATGAGGAGTCTGATCCCCTACCTTTTTCCCGGCGAAGACTGCGAATCGGTGCCAAACGGGCAACGAGGGCCACGTCGTCTTCTAGCTCGCACGCGTCTCCACGCTCCACGATCCGAGGGAAGAAGGGTACTGGCGCAATCCTTGCATCGAGCCCGTCCCGTTGGTACCTCCCACGCGTCGACCGGAGTCCGTTTGGACCACGAACTGAGGAATGGGGGTGCGGAGGAGAGAGAACGTGGGGAAGAGAGAGAGAGAGCACGATGGAGAGAGAGAGTCGAGTGAGGAGAGAGAGAGTGGATGAAGATATTTATAAAATTTTTTGATTTTCTT
>JANBPO010007394.1:0-15462 GCA_024336825.1 Amorphophallus titanum | reverse complement strand
CCTGCCTTAACCTCTCCATACCTCCAACACACTCCCCTCAGGCCACTCTATCACTCTCCCCACCAATAATCCCATCCCTACCCTCCTTCCTTGTACCTTCAGAGCAGCACATAGTCCACCAGTTCGCTACCCAGAGAACCAAAAGATTGCAGAGGAACCTGTGATATCATCTAGGCGATTCAGGAGGTGGAAGAGCTACCCCTAGAAGCGTCTTCGAGTCATCTTCGCAACGGCGGTCATCTCGTCTCATTCTGAGTTTGTGGCTGTCCAGGGCAAGTAATCTACTCTGACTGCACAGAAGGGTTCTGATCAGCATCTACAGGTGGCTTGCAGAAGCTGCCACGTCTGCTCTCCTGAAGATCTGGAGGCGGGGTTCGACTGGGACCTTCTACTATGAGTCTCCCTCCCTTTCCAAGAAGCAGCACTTCATTCGGTGACCCGAGCGAATTCTTCTCCATTTTCTCCCTAGAGTGCGCAGTCCTGTCCTCCCTTGGACTGAACTAACACCCTGTCACTGTTTGGGCTGCTGCGACCTACTCTGACATCGGCTGGCACCCCCGTGGGTCACGTCTCGAAGGCAACTTGTCAACGGTTCCAACGCCATTGACAGCGCTCAATTTGAAGTTTGGGACAGCTCGTGGCGGCTTCATCTTCTTGATGCTATAGTACTGAGACAGTCAGAACCAGAGAACAGAGCCTCTGCTTCCAGTCCCACCCCGACGAGCGCCGGCTTCCAAAGTTCCTGCCAAAATTCAAGCGTCCTCCTGGCCAACCTAGAAGATTTTGGCACTGGTCCTACTAACAAAGGAGTTCGGGAGTGACTACAACAATTCCAGGAACGACTGTCTATCCTCTGTTCCTAAGAGAGGACTGAATCGACTCTGGTGTTCATTGTAACTCTTTGTCTTCTTCTTCCCCTACCCGCTTGGCCGGCTAAAGGCCCCTCCCTGTGCGGAGATAGTTTTGGTTGTTAGAGCATAACCCCCACCCCAAGATCCCCCCTCCCGCGAGAGGTGTAGTGATGTAAGATCTTGAGCAGGTTCAAGCGACACCGGCGTGGCGTGTGGGGAACCCACGCTTCCCCGCTCGCCCTCGTCTCCAAGCGGAATCCATGCCCAAGATGACATCAAAGTCCTGAAGCGGTAACGCGTAGAGCCTGGCCGGCAAGTTCCGCCCTTCCACCAACACGGGCACCTTCTCGAAGCAATACGGAATGTGCACAAAATCGCCAGTAGGTAACTCCACCGTCATGTCACAGGACACCTCGGTCACTGAGTCCTCCACGCTCAGAGCAAAATCCTCTGAAATGAATGAATGAGAAGCACCGGAATCGAACAAAACGTGAGCCGCACAACCCCAAAATCAAAAGAATACCTTCCACCAACTGCGACGCCTCAACCTCCGCTCTGGTCATGTGGGTCGCTCTACCTCGGGATCTCTACCTCCCTACACTAGCTGACCAGCACAACTGAGGAAACTGCTCCTGTCGCCGGTACTACTGCTGCTGTGCTGGCACTTGTTGGGGCTGAAACTACTGCTGCTGCTGGAACCCGGGTGGCTAACTCGGTCTCTGTGAATAGTCACATGCCATATGCCCTGGCTGGTCACACCTAAAGCAAACCACGGGCACTGAACACGGCCTGCCCGGATGAGAGCCACCGCACCTGGGACACCCATCCCGAGCACCACTCACCGAGCTCCGATGCTGCAAAGCTACCGACTGCTGAACACTGCGAGATGACTCCTGCTGCGCCCGCCCCTTACGGTCCTGACGCCTCCTACCAAAACCAGCTTCTTTAAGCAGTTTCTTGAGCTTCGAGCTAAAGGAAGAAGACTCCGAAACGGGGGCAACTGACTGTGTCATCACAGAATCACCTACTGAAAGCTGGACAGTACTCTTCTGCTGAACCACTGACGGCTGACCAAAACCTGCTTGAACCTGACCAGCACCGCCCTGCCCTTGGATCTTCTGCAAATCTCTCTCCAGTGTCGACGCTGCCTTACATGCCACATCCAAAGTGGTCAAACCTAACGCCAGAAGATGGTGCCGCAACTCGAGCCTCAGACCACTAACAAACTGATCAGTCTTCACTTCCTCATCCACCATGATGTGAGACGCATAACGGCCCAACTCAACGAACCTGGCACGGTACTGCATCACTGACATGTCACCCTGGGTCAACTCCATGAACTCACGCAGCCTCTGCGTCCTCTTGGGGAAAGGGAAGGGTTGCTTGGGAGAATGGGGAGGTGTCTAGGAGAAGGGAATTCCACCTAGGGGGTTGGAGGAGAATTAAATGGGAGGTATGGGGAAGGGGGAGGGGTTAAATGAGGAGTGAATGGGGGAGAGAGAAAGAGAAAATTTGAAATTGGGGAGGGGAAGAGAGAGAAAGGGGCGCACCTCTCTTAGAGAGAGAGAGAGGGAGAGTGGAAACAATTTTCTTACGTAAATTTTCAATAATATCTCATTACCTTCTTCAAGTGGGGTTGGGGTCCTATTTATAGGGATCCCAACAATTACAAAAAGCCCCTGAAATAAGTGCTAATAACAGAAAACCAAAGAAGGTGGGGAGGGGAGAGGGCGCCCCTGGGCCAGGCCCACCTAATTGGGCCCACAAGCTACTCTATCCCATCATGATGATCACAAACTTAGGTAAAAGACATATTAACCTTGGGACTTGACTCAAACAAAGGAAAATTACATCAGAATGACTCAAATAAAAAGGAAAAAATACACTACGATGACCCAAATAAGTAGCTCAAGTGTCGAGGCAGACCCGTCCAGTCATAGAGCTGCATCCTATCCTTCTCCAGGAGGGGGAGAGGTGTCAAGCCAGAGGGAATCGTGGACGATGTCCCCATCAGTTCCCTCAGGATAAGTTACTTGGCCGTTGAACCAACAAAGTGGGGTTCGAATCGAGCGGAGTCTAGATGGATTCTCACCCATCTTGAGGAAACAATCATAAGTACATCTGGGGCACTACCATTGTCGACTAATATTCTGTCTACATTACAATGGTTTATTGTGACCGATACAACTAGGGCGTCATCATGTGAGGTTGTTAACCCTTCTAGGTCTTGGTCGGAGAACACCAAGGCCTGCTGTTCACTCGCTTGCAGGCCCTTAGGGGGCTCATAGGCCCGGCTCACCCGCTCGACGTGACACTTCCTTCCTCGACTACTGTCTGCACCTGATGTCATGTCGCTAGCAATGACATTGATGTGGATCCCACGGGGGATATTATCAATCTCCTCGGGAGCAGTAGCATCCTCTCTATGATCGAACACGTACTGAGATAAATGCCCCTGGCGGACGAGAGGGGAGGTGATGAATAAGTTGTCGAAGGGTGAAGCCTATAAAGGAGCTACTGTTGAAATAACTAAGGCTCCGTCAATTTTTGATAAAATTTTGGCAGAGTTTTCCCTAGGCCGGAGGTGTAAGAGGAAACATGGGTGCACACCCACAAGGAGTGACGGCCCCAACAAAGTGGTGGTGGGTCCCGCAGGGCAACACCAGAAGTCCTCCGGTCCAAGTGTCCTCCTTTCCTTCACCGGTACACCCACAAGGGTCTTCCTTGGTACACTTCGGAGTAGCCCTCATCGGTACGCTCTATGGCGCCCTTCCCCGGCACACTCCCGTGGGTCATTCGCCAGCACACCCTGGGCCCTTCTCCGGTACACCCTAACCAAGCCTTCCCCGGCACACTCGGTGAAGCCCTTCACCGACACACTCTACGGTTGCCTCCCCGGTACACCCCGTGCCCCATTCCCCGGCACGCTTGATGAAGCCCATCCCCGGCACACCCTGTGCCCTCTACCCGGCACACTCGGCGTCCCCGTCCGCGGCACGCCCGGCCGGCGACCGTCCCCGACGTTGGAGGAAAAGAAGAGGAAGAAGAAGGGGAGGAGAAGAGAAAATGAGGAAGAGGAAGAGGAAGAGGAAATGAGAGAGAGAGGGAGAGGAGCCTAGGGCTCCGTCGCCCCTCGAACGGGGAAGAAGAAGAAGAAGAAGAAGAAGAAGAAGAAGAAGAAGAAGAAGAAGAAGAAGAAGAAGAAGAAGAGAAAGAGAGCAGAAGAGCCTGAGAGCCAGAGAGCTCGTGAGATGAGTTAGAGTTAGAGTGAGAGACGAAGAGCAGAAGGGAGAGAGAAGTAGAGATCAAGAGAACTAGAGAGAGAGCCAGTGTGTGATCAGAGAAGAAGAAGAAGAGAGAATTGAAGAGAGGCTGAGCTAGTGAGAAAGAGGAAGAGGAAGAAAGAGAGTTGCAGCAGTTCGAGAAGAGAAAGAAGAAGATCTGTGGTCTCTGGATCAGATCCAGACCACACTGCTCCTAAGCGAGCTACATTCCGTGTTTTCATTCCAGCTTTCAGTTGCTGTGATTTTCTATCTTTTGTTTTCTTTTAAACCTTTGTTTCAAGCTGTAAGTATAAAAGGAAAATACATAAGCAAAAATAAAGATAACCATGAAAACCACATCTCCAAGGGGTCACGAGGTCGGAGACGTCTCGTGCCATAGGGAATGCCGGGAGATGTCCTCATCAGATACTCCTCCGATGCCTATCCATTGAAGAGATTTGGAGAGTTATGAAGGAGATTCATGCCGGAGCAGTCGGTGCACACCAGGCGGGGCTGAAAATGAAAATTGAAATAAAAAAGCTTGGCCATTACTGGCTGACAATGTTCGACGACTGCTACAAGTACGTGAAGTCATGTCAGAAATGCCAGGAGCATGCTACAATACTCAGGAGGCTGCCCGTGCCGCTACACCCAACAATACCCAGTTGGCCATTTGCCCAATGGGGAACAGACGTCGTGGGTCCCTTGCCCACCTCATCCACAGACTACAAGTACATCTTGGCAGCGACTGACCATTTCTCCCGTTAGGCAGAAGCTGTCCCCCTAAGGGAGGTCACCGGGGAGATCGTGGCCAGATTTGTTCGCCGTAACATCATATTCTGGTTCGACACCCCCGACCAAATTATCTCATACAATGGAAGCCACTTCTGCAACCAGAAGGTCTGCTGGCTGGTAGAAAAATACAAGATTGACTGGAGGACATCAACTCCCTACAACTCGCAGGCCAATGGCCTAGCTGAAGCCTTTAACAAAACTCTCTGCACTCACCTAACCAAGATTGTTAGCTCCAGCAAGAAGGACTGGGAAGAAAAGATGTACGAGGCGCTATGGGCGTACCGGGCAGTATATAAGACTCCAACGGGCTGTTCACCTTTCTCCCTAGTGTACGGCTTGGAAGCAATTGTCCCTATCGAGCTGGAGATACCTTCCCTTAGGGTCGCCATCCAGCACGAGCTAGTCCGTGAGGGACAGACAAATGTCGAGCGAAGACTCGAAGAACTCTCCAGTCTGGAGGGAAAGCGGCTTCAGGCCCAACAGAACATTCAGGTCTATCAGGCCCGAATAGCGCGTGCCTTTGACAAGCTCGTCAAGGAACGTGAATTCAAGAAAGGCGACCTCGTTATGGTCAAGAGAAGAGACGTCATGGCTGCCAACCCCAAGGGCAAGCTGAATGAAAACCAGGAGGTTGCTCCATGTGGACTACCTCATCAAGAATACCATGAAGAAACGTATTGGAGATATCCAGTTGTCGAATTTGCAACCCATGTGATATTGCAATGGCTAACAGCAGACTAATAGTTGTAATTTTGACGACAGGGCTAAAGTGTCATGGAAATCAATGCCCGACAGTTGTCAGAAACCCTTAGCCACTAGTCGTGCCTTGTGATGTTCGATCGAACCATCAGCCTTACGTTTGAGCTTGAACACCCATTTACAACTGATCACATTCTATCTGTGGTGTTGGGGAACGAGAGACCATGTCCCATTCCGGAGCAAAGCATCAAACTCGCTTGCCATAGCAGCCCACCATGCTGGATCACGAGAAGCCTAGGTAAAGCATGTAGGCTCAGGCGTGTCGGTCGTGAGATGCTGAAGAAGACGATGAGGAGTAGTGACTAGAGCATGAGGTGTCACTGGAGAGGTGGCGGTATAGAGATCAGAGAGCAGGCGCACACGGCGTGGAGGCGAGGCAGAGGCTGGAGATGGGGGCGCGCTTGTTGTTGTAGCTGAGTTGGGCGCTGGAAGGAACGGCGGAGAGGACGCAGATGGGCATGCCGGGGACTCACTAGCACATGAAGGTGAGGAGGGAACTCCCCAGTGATGATCCGCAGTAGATGGTAGGGCAGGGCCTCCTGGTGTCGAGCTAGGTGAGGGTGCCAGAGGTGAAGCTAGGGAAGGGCTACGCGCTGCAGTGACGAGAGGTGTGAGGCCTGCTGCAACTGGTGATGGCATAGTGGGAAGGGGCATAGGTGGAGGAGGCCACCAGAGCTCTGTTGCTGCAAATGGTGACGACGGCGCATTCCGCGGAAGACCTGCACAGGGAAATATTAATTCAATGAAGACAACATGTCGTGAGATGAATAAGTGCCCGGATGCTAAGGAGAGACAACGATACCCCAAGTGCATGCTACTGTAGCCGAGAAAGAGGCAGCGCTCAGAATGGGAGGCAAGTTTGTGGGGGGAATAAGGGCGGAGATGCGGATAACAGAGACAACCAAAGGTACGTAGGAGAGCGTAGTCCAGTTGTTTGTTGAACAAGCGTGCAAAGGGAGAGAGATGTCGAAGATGGGGACTGGGAAGACGGTTGATAAGGTAGGCAGTGGTAGACACTGCTTCGTCCCAGAAGTTAGCAGTAGAGAATGCAATCAGTGCCTCGTCCATGGCACTGCTCTATATATATATATTGTATGGAGTGTTTACATGTTACAAAGGATAGCAACCAAGTTCCACCAGAGATGGAACGATTACAACAACTCTACAACAACCACTCTACAACAACCTGATAAGAATAATCTTTGTTATATCAAGTTGGCGCACCTGCCGCTGCATTATCCTCAATAAGAAGTTCCTATGTAACAAGAGAAATAGAGAGGGAGAGAGAGGTAGAGAGAGGGGTAGAGAAAGGGCCTACTCCTAACACTAACTATAGGGAAGATAGAAGAAAGGGGGGAGGAGAATGAGAGTCTACGTAAGTGTGTTAGTTCCCTTTTGAAGAGTCCCTCTCATGCCTTTTTATAGGGCCAAAGCCACCCCCCATCTCTCATTATTTTATTTCACACTCATTGAAAAGCCAGCTTTTGGTGCCAACCTTTATTTGCTCATTCAATCAAAATTGATGCCAACCAATGCTGTGCCAACCTCTTGCCATGCCAACCCATGTTGTGATTTAAAGAGAGGAATAGAAAGAGACCATGTGTGTGTTGTGGGGAGATAGGAAGAGTGAAGAGAGATAAAGAGAGAGTGATAGTGAGAGTTAGATACGGAGGGGGTGGAGGGCCATGTGTAAGTGAAAGGGAGAGAGAGAAGGTGTGCATGAGAGAGAAGGTGAGACGGTGAAAGAGAGAGACACGAAGGGGGAAGTGGAGTCGACGCAGCGTGGGGGGATCGACACAGTGATGGTGGTGTCGCGGTGGGTGTGTAGAGACGGTGGGGAAAGGCATGCAGGGGGGGGTGTGTTGGTGGAGGAAGAGTGGTGTGCAGGGTAGGAATGCGAAGGTGAGGCCGGTGTGAAGGAGAGAGGGCAGAGGAGTGTAGGTGGAGACAGTGGGAAGAGGAGGCAATGGGAACGCGGTGTGTGTAGTGAGGTCAGTGTGAAGGGAGAGAGGGAGTAGGGAGAGCGGCGATGAGAAGACGGCGAGGGTGAGAGGGAGAGGGTGAGCAGAGGTGAGTGGGTGGTGTGGTGGAGTTAGCTGTGGGATGCGACGGCTCGACAAACGGGAGAGGGGAGATGAGGCGGTGGTTGCGGTGTTGCATGGCCGGTGCAAACGTGAGAGAGAATGAGGGAGAGGGAGAAAAGAAGGGAGCAGGGCTGGAGGTGGCGACGCGGTGAGGGTTGGGTGAAACTGGAGGGGGGCTTACGGTAACGGTGGATGTGGTGAGGAGGCAAGGACGAGTGTGGCAGGGCTGCGGTGTGTGTGCATGTGCGTGGGGGAGAGGGGCAGTGAGACAGTCGTGGTGTGCATGGGGAGTGCGTATGGGAGGCTACAGATGAGAAAGAGATAGAGAGGGAGCGAGAGAAGCAACAGTGGCGTGGAGGTAGTGGCGAGAATGAGAGGGAGAATGGGCTAAGAAGGGAGAGAATCGTGGAGAGAGAGAGAGAGCAGTGGGTGTTATGGTTACGGTGCACACGGGGTCGACACCGCATAGGGGAGACAAGGGAGACGGAGGTGAGAAGGAGGTGGCCCGCGGTGAGGAGTTAGCAGGGAGAGAGAGATGACGTGGTGGGGAGAACAAGGAGGTGACACCGGTGTGTGGGAGAGGGTGTAGGTGAGAAAGAGAGAGAGGGAGAGGTCGACGCCGGTGGGTGGGAGTTGCGTGCGTGCATCGGAGAGGTGGTGGGGTTGCCGCGAACGGTGAGTGTGTACCGTGTGTGTAGGGAAGATGCGGCCATGAAGGCTGTGGTGGTTAGCAGGTGTTGGTGAGAGAGAGAGAAAGAAGAGAAGAGAGAGGGAGAATGATGATGACGGTGGTGCATGGGAGAGGAGAGAGGGGGTGGTTAGCAGGTGAAGCTTCTATTCCATGCGAAGCCCATCGCCTGTCCTCGTCGGGAGCTCGAGCCTTGCACACGAGGTAGCCACTGTCCCAAGGTCACCTACGCACGCCCACGATCGGCACCTATGCTAGTCGCCCACTGTCTTCTCTCTCCCGAGTGCCACCGTGGTGGGAGATGAAGCATTGTTTACCAAAAAACATAACTTTGGTGAAAGTTTGTTTCATGTAAAAAATTATAATATGGCCCTTAAAGCAAAGATTGGACTTCTCTCTCCTTGGGGTAGAAGAGGCTTCTTGCTTCAGGGGAGGGGCTTGCGACGGTCCACCTGATGGGTTGTGAATTATTCGCCATCCCCGGAGGGTAAAATGGCCCCCTGCGGTTTACAGGGAAGCATCCCCATGGGGGGGGAGGCTCACCCGAGGAAGTCGTGAACACCCCTCCCTAGCCACCTACGTCCTCATTAGATCAATGAGGGTATCCAGTTTTGCGTTAAGGGTTTGGAGGGGGTCTGTACTTCCGGTAGGGGGTTGCCCCTCCACTGTGGGCAGGGGTAGGTTGCTAGTTGGTTTGCTGGCATGAGATGGGGTGTTCCCCGTAGGATAGGAAGGTGCACCTTCCTCCATCGCCAGGGCTTTCCCTTTGTCGCCGATGGCCTTCCTGCTAGAACTCCTTTGCACCATGTCGGCTATTTGTTCATTTCCCACAGACGGTACCAGATGAAGATGGGTTATCTCGCACGGTGCCTGAGCTGAAGATGATAACCACAATGCTGAAACTGCAAGAAGGGGAAACGGGTCAGAGGTGCCCAGGGATGAATCCCTAGGGTAAACCCTCCGATGCCTAAGTCAGTAGAGCCCTGATGCGAGGAGTAGAAGGAAGGAGATGAGGGCACGAGATTCCTCTCCACCAAGTGGTGAAGTGGCTCTAGCTTAGGGTTGATATCACTTAATAGTGCTTACCTTTGATAGGAGGGATCCCCAGGTTTATATAGCGACTCATGAACATAGGAGCCCTGTGAGGCAAGGAGTTTCAGGGGAGTTACGTCTCCTTCGTGGGCTCGTTAAGGCGCGAGGGCTCTTAATCGCCATTATCTCCATGATCTCCCAACTCTTAAAGGGCACGCAACGATTGCATGGATAAGCTTCCGTCAGTCGGTCTGAGCATGAGGTGCTGGCTTTAGGGGATTTCCCCAAGCGATAAGCGCAAGGCTCAGGTGGGATACATCGGACCTTGAAGGGACCTCCCGATTGTGCTGATGCTCGGACTTCCGAACCCGAAGGTCACCTAGGAAGTGCTTAATCCAAGTGAGTTATTGGGCTTAGTGGGCCCTCGGAGGGCTGTCACTCGTGGGAGCTAAGCCTTGTTCGGGGAAGCGTGGGCTCACCCACGCCGCGGCGAGGACGCTTCGACCTGCTCTAGCAAAGACAACACTACGCCCCACGTAGGGGGGATGATCTTGGGGTGGGGGTTAAGGTAGATACAACCAAAACTACCTCCACGCAGGGAGGGGCCTTCAGCCAGCCAAGCGGGGAGGGGAAGGATGAAGACTTGGGCTCCGCGCGATGTCGGCGACGATTCTGTCCCTTTGCAGGAACAGGGTACCAACTATTGGTGCCGAAATTTTTGAAGAAGCTTCCAAACTCCGATGACAGCAAGACTAGTGCCAAAGCTTTTGAGATTGGCTTGGGATGGTACAGGAATTTGGCGGGAGCCGATGTAGCCATTGCCGGGCGTGGCGGTGTGGGAAGTAGAGCCTCTGTCTTCTGCCATGGACTGTCATGGCACTACAGCTTCTAGAAGTTGTTATCGCCACAAGCAGCACCGAACTCTGATTTGGGCACGGTCGGTGGCGTTGGAACCATTGTCGAGCTCTCTTAGAAACGAGACCCACGGGGGTTCCAGAAGATGTCGGAGGTGACCGCAGTAGCTCGAACGCCGATAGGGTGTCAGCTTTGTCCCAGGGCAGACAGAGATGCACGCTCGGGGAAGAAATAAGAGAAGAATTTGTTCCGGTGGCCAAATGGAGCCCCATTTCTTGGAGACAGAAGAAGACTTGTATTAGAAGTCATCGGCCAATCCCCGTCGTTAGATCTTCTGGTGACTGGTCGTGGCAGTGTCTGCAAACATCCTCAAGTTACTATCTGGGACTCGCCTATGCAGTCAGGGGAGATTGCTTCCCCCGGACATCCACAAAGTCGGGAGAAGGCGAGACGACCACCAAGGCGAAGTAGACTCAGAGACGCTTCTTTTGATACCTCTTGAGCCTTTAGGAATGCCGGGATCATGATGCTGCTTCCTCTGTAATCTTTAGGTCTTCTGGGCTACGGACTGGGGAACAATAGATTGAAGGTATTTGGGGGGAGTGGGGTTTATGGGAGTGGAAGTGGGGTGGAAAGGTGTGGGTGTGGCACCTAGCTGTGAGGGGGCCTGGGAGGGGGTGTTCTAAGGGGTGGAAGGGAGAGAATGAGGGCACAGGAGGCAACCTACCACCCTCTGCTCCCTATCCCCACCACCCTACCCCTGCCACGACTTCAACCGCCTCCACTGCTATGCTCCGCCTCCTACACTACACACAATACTACCCGATGCACCACCGGAGATCGCAGACCCGCCAGCACAATGGCAGTTACCCATGGCCCTACTCCGATCACCATGGCCCTAGTGTGCAGCATCGACAGGGCCAACTCCTTGTCTCCTGCCGCGGCCGTGCATGCATCGTCCCCAGTAACGACCAACAAAGGCGTCGCCACCGCGGTCCCTCTTCACACAGCACGTCTTCTCTAGCCGCTTCGAGCAGAGCCGCCGCCCATGGATGCTGCCCATGAGCTCACTGTGACCCCTGTGAAGCTTGTGACGTCCCCTGCATACGTGTTGCATAGACCGCTCAAGCCCACCTCGCGGGCCATCACGGTGGCAGCAACAAGGCCGCCACTATAGCTGCCATCGCCACCAACGCCTCTAGGTTCCCATGCACCCAAACCACTCTCCTGTAGACACCGCCATGCCCATTCCCCCTTGTCCTCGCATGCTAAACTCCCTCCTCTCTCACACATGGCATACATCCCTTGCCCATCTCCCTTCTGCTACCACTATCCCAGCCTCACCCTCTCTATAACCCACGCTCCACCCTCCATCGACCACAGCCTCACCCTCCCGGAAGCAACCACATCTGTCCACTTCCCGCGGCTCTACCTCCCTCCAGACACGACCACAACGCGGAGAGCACCTGGAACCCACGATGAGCATGGTGCCCCGCCATGCAACCTAGAGGCGACAGCCATCCCGTCGACGTCACCAACCCTCCGAGCACGCCACGGCCTAAGCACCTGCGACCCACTATCAAAGCACAGTGCACCCGACACCCCAACCACTTGCTATTGTCTCGGACACCATCTGCCCATGCCCTCCACCTCCCCAGCAAGTCGGATGGTGATTCACTATAGAACGCCTATGCAATTGGCGCAGGTCTGGTGGCAGCTCCAATGAATGAAAGTGCAACAAACAAATCTTTGTATTTTGCACACTGCACATCAGAGATGTTTTTTTTATATAACCCAACTGCTGACTGAACCGCCTGAAAAGACAGAAGATTATATAGGAAGGGGATTCAAAGAAGCAAGATGTAATAGAGGGGGGAGGAGAAGAGGAAGAAGAAGAAGCAACCACTAAACAAAGATAGAGAGAGAGATAGCGTGAGTGAGTGGGAGTGAGAGCTAGTGAGGGATCAACATACGGCCTGAAATCGTTGTCGTCTCTGAAATCACCGCCGATGGAGAAACCCTAGAGATGCAAAGAGGGGTTCCGAGAAGGCCGATTGTAGAGAACATGGCCGTCGCAGGTGGCCGAAGAGATCACCATCATTGACATGCCGTCGGGGTCGCAGGTGGCCAAGGAGATTGTCATCGTCGAGAAGCCGTTGCTGCAACCCTAGAGAGAGGAGAAGAAGGGTAGCGGCATAGCACTGTGGGGATGGGAGGCTGGAGGAGGCTGCCAAATGTGAACCCTAGAGAGAGGAGCTGAAGAAGTGCAAGGTGCTGTCGCTCTCGTGGGTGGCCGAGGAGATCACCGTCGTGAGATGTCACCGTTGGAACCCTAGCGAGAGGAGCGGAAGGAGAGTAAGGTGGAGATGGGAGTAGGAGGCCGCTGTGCGTCGAGCGTCGAATGGGATTTCCTCGCCCTAGCACTTTGGGGATGGGAGGCCGGAGGAGGGAGGAGGCCGCCGAATGGGATTTGCTCATCCTAGTGCTGTGGGGATGGGAGGCCAGAGGAGGGAGGAATGCCTAGCCCCGAAAGGGTAGGTTTTATGGCGCCCCATAACCCTATTCGAAATCAATGATTTTGGGTCAAAAAAAGGTTGCCCCAGATCCACATAGAAGGAGAGTCTTGGATCAAATGAGTTGCTCCGGATCTGAATCTTTATCAGATTCGGATCAGGTTTACGGATCTAACGAATTTGTTTACTATAATGCCCTGCCCCGCACTCGGTACAGTATATCACTCCCTTCGAATACGCGGTGGACGCCACAGTGGAAAAATACCCAACAGATACCGAATATAGGTTGAGGTTACACAAATTGAGCATACATTTTTTTTCTTTATTTAATTACAGCGGAATAATAAAAGTCAATGTCCATCAGCAAGTCCAAATATAATAAAGTCTTACAAATTTATGACACATAGAATCCGTAGGACGCAACGGTAACTGCAGGGGCCCACGGTAACTAGCTTAAGAACCGTCAACGGGATCACCCGTCCACCTTCCCCAGGTGGGACGACACTCTCAGTCGTCGGGCTATGACTAGTGGCTCCATCACAAGGTGAGAGAAAGCTACACTATCGGGGTATAAACTAATGCCATAGTTCCTTATAAAATAGTTTAAACATGTCGGATATGCGTTAGAAACAAAACATGCTCGTTTAGAATGTCAGGAAGCATAACGGACCAATACAGGGCCGTTACCTCGCATAACGGATCAGGGAAGGGGCGTCATACATTACATAATACGTCCCCTATCGTCCGTTATGCTCACCCGAACACTCAGGTGAACACAAGGCATAGATATGCAGACCATAACGCACTTGCTATAGGGCGTTGTGTACAGTATAACGCATCTACTCCAATGCGTTATACCCTAATGCATGATGCAGCGTAATCGAGAATGCAAAGCATAACGCACCAGGCATGGGGCGTTATGCTGAGTATGGCGCGTCCCTCATGGCCGTTATACTCGCATAAGCTGAAGCCGGAAACCCAGGGAGCATAACGCACTAGGACTCATGCGTTATGAGACTATAACGCATGGGTCGAGGTCCGTTAAAGTCTCCCGAACACCAGGAATCCATAGGAAACCACGGTTCAATGCCGTGTATAACGCATCGGGCAAGGAGCGTTATACATTGCACGACGGATCTACCCTTCACCGCCATACTAACCGCCTTACTAGTCAACGGTCAACGGTCAAACCAGTGGGTCAAGGGATATGGCGGTCTACCAGGGGTGCGTTAAAGTCACCCGAACATGGAAAATCCACAGGAAACCCCTGACCATAATGGTCAGGGACAGGTGCGCTATACTAACCACCTATCTACCATTCTCAGGGGCATAATGGACCTGGAGCGGTCCGCTATGAGGGCATAATGCGCCTAATAAGGTGCGTTAAGTCATGATGGTCACTGGGGTGACCGCCATGCGGTCTGGGCGACGAACGGGTTCGGTTGGCGACCGAGCCATTCCCCGGTCGATAGAAATCGACGGGTTCGATACAAAACCTGTAGAAAACGGAAAGGAACTTTTCCCTGTGGGGTGCGCCGGTGCTGTTTGCGAAGAAGAAGGATGGTAGTTTGAGGCTGTGCATCGACTACCGGTAGTTGAACCAGGCGACTGTTAAGAATAAGTATCCGTTGCCTCGGATCGATGACTTGTTTGATCAGCTTCAGTCGGCCAGGTGTTCTCACAGATTGATCTGAGGTCGGGCTATTATCAGCTGCAGATTCGAGAGTCTGATGTCGAGAAGACTGCGTTTTGCTCGAGGTATGGGCATTATGAGTTTTTGGTAGTGCCGTCTGGGCTCACCAATGCCCCCGCGGCATTCATGGATTTGATGCATAGGGTGTTCCATCCGTACTTGGACCAATTCGTGGTCATGTTCGTGGACGACATCCTTATGTATTCGCGGTCTGCTGAGGAGCATGGGCATCATTTGAGGGTCGTGTTACAGACCTTGCACGATCACCAGTTATATGCCAAGATCAGCAAGTGCGAGTTTTAGCTTCGAGAGGTGCACTTTCTGGGGCACGTGATTTCTGGTGATGGTGTTTCCGTGGACCCAGTCAAGGTTGAGACAGTGGTGCAGTGGTCGAGGCCAAGTACTGTCACAGAGATTCGGAGCTTTCTGGGACTTGCAAGCTATTATAGGAGATTCATTTAGCATTTCGCTCGTATTGCGGCCCCGATGACCAGACTTATGTGCAAGGATGTGCTGTTTGTCTGGACAGAGGAGTGTGAGTGGAGCTTCATGGAGTTGAAGAGATTGCTCACTACCACTCTGGTGTTGGTGTTGCCTTCAGGATCGGGAGGTTTCGTGGTGTGTACGGATGCTTCCGGGGTAGGTTTGGGTGCTGTGCTAATGCAACATGGGAGAGTTGTGGCGTATACATCTCGACAGTTGAAGCCATATGAGGTGAACTATCCTACCCATGATCTTGAGTTGGTGGTGGTGATTTTCACCCTAAAGATCTGGAGGCATTATCTGTACGGCGAGAAATTTGAGCTTTTCACTGACCATCAGAGTTTGAGGTATGTGTTCACGCAGAAGGATCTTAACCTCAGGCAGAGGAGATGGATGGAGTACATGAAGGATTATGATGTTACTCTGTCTTATCAGCCTGGCAGGAT
>JANBPO010007391.1:0-171354 GCA_024336825.1 Amorphophallus titanum | reverse complement strand
GCATGTAACTCCCAAGTGAGGAAGTCGCGAACTGAAGTCCGCGGGACACACAAGTGACTCCCCCTAAAAAGGTAACCATCAAGCAGTGTATACTCAGCATGCTCCCGAGATGGGCCTACCTGGAGGGTGGTATAGATCAGACCAAAGTCTGGACAATCTACATATGCCTCCTTCATCCTATCCATCCCTACCACCTCGACACTCATGGTGGTCAAAAGACAGGCACGACGGCTCAGAGCGTTGGCCACCGGGTTCTCCACACCGGCCTTATGCCTCAGCACAAAAGTGTAATCCTGGAGGAACTCCACCCAATGGCTATGACGAGAGTTGAGCTTTTTCTAGGCATGGAGATATTTGAGTGCCTCATGATCAGAAAATAAGACAAACTCCTGATGTAACAAGTAATGCCTCCAATGCCGAAGGGCCTGCACAACTGCGTAAAACTCTTTGTCATAAGTAGAATAACGCAGTTTGGCATCGCTCAACTTCTCGCTAAAGCATACAATGGGGTGAGTCTCCTGGCTCAGTACACCTCCAATGCCAACCCCAGAGGCATCGCATGTGACCTCAAATACCTTCGTAAAATCAGGGAGTCTAAGAATAGGTGCCTGGGTCATGCGCTCTTTGAGGAGTGCAAAAGCAACTGAAGTAGCCCTCGTCCACTCAAATGCCCCCTTCCGGATGAAATCAGTGATAGGGGCCGTGATGGAACTGAAACCTCTAATAAAGCGGTGATAGAAGGTCTCCAGTCCGTGAAAACTACGGACGTCATGAAGTGTACGAGGTTCGGGCCACTCGACTATAGCCCTGACTTTCTCCGGATCGGTGGAGACTCCATCACCAGATACTATGAACCCCAAGAAGGTAACCTGAGTGGTCATGAACGAGCATTTCTTAGGGTTAGCATAGAGACTCTCTCTCCTCAAAAGAAGACAGACCTGCCGAAGATGGTCTAGATGGGCCTCCCGCGTGAGGCTGTAGATAAGGATGTCATCAAAATAGACCACAACAAAGACCCCAATCAATGGCCGCAGGACCTGGGTCATCAGCCTCATAAATGTGCTGGGAGCATTGGTCAGCCCAAAGGGCATGACCAGCCACTCGTACTGTGCAGGCAGGGCCTAGCCGCCCCCGCCATGCAAGGGAGCGAAGAGACGAAGAGGTCGGGACGCCAGTCACGACCCATCAGCCAGCCGCCGCCGCACGTGGGCCGACCGGGGGCACCCGCCGCCGACGTCACAGGCGTAATCACCGCGCCAGCCACCCGGCGAGCCCGGACTACACTTACTCGGACGCCGTCAGTGACGCCCAGCCACCGGCCGCTCTCCCAGACCAGGAATGGGAAGGGGGACCCAACATCACTTAAATATCAACACAGAGATGATGGCACAGGGATACAAAACCCAGAAAGAAATAGTGCCCCTGACCAGGGCGCCATTCTCTATAGGGCGCCCATCTCCTAGGCGCCATTTCCATTAACCTTTGAAAAAAAGGATAATGACCTGAGGATATAGCGCCCACACGAATGGGCATTATTTCCTAAAAAAAGACCCCATGGAAGGGTGCTATTTCCTTCAGGTGAGCCACCAACAAACCCATTATTAATATGCTTAGACATCAGCACGTGAAAGGCTTTACCTTTTCCCACACCACCAACTAAGCAACCAACCAACTATATGTATATAAATATCTCTTAAAGACCTCTTAAAGATCAAGACGTGAAGGGGCTGGGGCCTTTTCCAAAACACAGGGAATAGGCGCCCCTTACCAGGCACCATTTCCTCAAAAAGAGCCCTCATGGAAGGGCACAAATTAAAGGGTGCCCCTCTCTAGGGCGCCAATTCTAACAGACAGAAAGGACATCCTTCCAGAAAGGTTTGAAACAAGAACAAGTTATGTTTGCTGGCATGTACCCTGGCCATTGACCCTTGCTATCTATCCCTATAAACAATTTCCTCTATCCAACCTAGATGACCTTTACTGTCATCCTACCACTATCATCCTGCCGCTGAAGAGAAGGTTATCTGTAGCTTTTCTCATCTCCACCTGTAGAAGAGAGATCTCATTTCTTCTCTTCACGTGTAGGAGAGGGGAATGTATCTTCATCCTACGTACCACGTCCTGCTGCTGGGAGCTTGGCTACAGAGAACGTGGAGGGCTAGGATTCTTATTCTATTCTACTCTTATACCTCGTTAACCGTGCCAACAGGTACAAGCCCGGAGTTCATGGATCAAAGGTTGCTACAAGTTCGGGGAAGATAGCCCTTGCTGCCCTACGCACCAGTCTTGATTTCCTGTCTGCAGAAATGGGTCTGAGAGATCAGGTTGGAACCCCTCTGTCCCGTCCTCATACCCCCAAAGCCTCTTCTTAACTTTTCTTCCTCTTCCTGTCCCCAAGACACTCCCATAAATCTCATGCCAAAATTCGTCCATTTGCGAAAATTCTCTTTGTAATCCTTTTACCTGCGCTGACTGCCCCTGTGCAGACCTGCATAAAACCTGAACCCTGAAGATACCCTTATTATGCCCCTTTCCCGGCCTCAAATCACATTCACCTCTTCATAGTTTTTCTTCCTCCATATGTTATCTATTCCCAGTTAAAATTTCATGCCAAAACTTCTCCAGTGGAGAAACGTCTCTTCAGATCCTTTTTTATTGCGCAGACTGGCCCTGTGTAGCCTGACGGGACAGAACCAGCCCACAATATTTTTCCCGACCCTCAAACCTTACCCAGATGCTATGAAAATTGGTACACATTCTTCCCACATCCTAATCCTTCCACCATAAAAATTTAAAGTCACTTGGACCCCGTTTGCCTTGCGTACTACTGTTCTATGTTCCTGGTTCCCTGTTGTCCTGCACAGGCCTGCAGACTGAGTGCTGACTTCCAGCGCCTTCCACTCCCAAAACTTCCACTGTACACCACCCCAGCCCTGCTACCCAGTTATCCTACATATATCATATATCCACCAGAGGAAACCCCGCCCCATTCGCCTCCAGGAAGCCCCGGTTCCAGCCCGATCTTCAGTCCACTGTCCTGCTGCCCGAGGACTGACCAGATTGCATAGGGCCTGCTGCAAAATTCGCCACGACTACCCCGGAGCTCAGTTGCAGTCGGTATTCGACCGGCGTCCATGGGACATCCCCAGAAACGCCCACGCCAAGTTTCGTGACCGGTGGATGAGCAGAAGTTGACATACCGGGCTCGTCTTCCTGCTGCTTTCTAGCACTGTGCAGATTAGCCAGCAGTCTGCCCGCCCGTTCGAGGCCGCGCCGGAGCTTCCCTCCCACGCCGACGGTGCCCAGCATCTTCCCGAGGTAGGAACTGAGCAAGAGAAATGATGAATGAAAGGAAGGAAGAGAAGGAGGAGTGGACTCCTGGATGTGTAGCTGGCAGCCCCTGAACTTACGCCGTCGTCTCTTCTTGGCCAAAATTTCCTTGGAACAAACCCGCCTGGCGTGAACTCGGGCCTCCAGGCTTCTTACCTTGCAATATTTTCCCACATAACGGGCCCATCTGGCGAACGATCTGGCCCAGTCATGAATATGCAGTTTTACCGGGGTGGTTGCCCCTAGACACGCAGTGCTAACGATAGGTGGGCATTCTTAAACAAGCAACTCCTTAGGATGAATACCAGCAAACCACGGAGTTTTGTAACTTAGCACTAAGACATGGAGATTCGGTAATCCCACTCGGCCATCGGACATGAAGCATAACTCTCTCGCCAGAATTGCAGGATGAAACTGAGGGAGAGTAAGATGTGGTGCTGATGTGGCCGTCTCACCAATAAACCGAGGGAGGTTGCATAACAAACGTAGTATGCCCCTAGACAATATTGAAAATATGGCTGATTGCCCCTTGAATAGAGGATCTAGCAGGCTCTGGGCGGCTATTCGGGCTAGCACAATCTGAGTAGAGAACCCTCCTCAGCCAGTGAACTAAACGGCGATCAAGCGAGGAGTAATGACAACATCAAGGGTGAATCCTCTAGTGAGCAAAGAAATTGCCACCGACCTCGCTTTATCAAGAATTGGCATTTGTGCAAAGGAGCACTTCTTGACGACCGTTTGTATAGAAAATATAGGCTCATTCTTCCCAAAATAGCAAGGAATTAGGACTCAGACCAGCATACGGCAAATGAAGTCCTGAATCTTGTAATGCCTAATCAAAGCTTGGCTCGGCTCAGCATCTCCTTGGGGACTAGACCCGAGGGGCACCAGAGGTAGTGTGCACCCGCTCCGTGGGGTGAAAGTGGATGGAGAAAGTGGTGGAGAAGGGTTAGAGAGTGTGGGTGAAAGTTTAGAAGGTGTAAGTGGGGGTAAAGGCAAACGCGGAAGAGGCAAAGCGGAGGTGAGAGGTTTGGATGTAAGTGGAGGTATGGGTAGAGATAGTGGTGAAGCTTGCTCAGGTTCGGGCACAGATGCTGCCTCGTTTGCCGTCCCGGGTAGGGCAGGTGATCTCTCAAGTGCGTGCCCAGGTTGAGTCTACTCAGCCAGGTGTACAACATCACCTTATCCCTCAGCCGATCGGGCAGTTGCAGCAGGTTTATCTACCAAAAGGGGGGAAAAAGAAAGAAGAAAAAAGTAGCTCAAGACTCTTTTTCATGAAGTCTTCCCCGGTACGCCCTGGGGGGATCTTCGCCGGCACACCCTTAGTGGCCTTCGCTGGCGTGCCCTCAAGTGGCCTTCACCGGCACACTAAACCCCTTTGCCGGCACACTCTTTGGAGTCCCTCTCCGATGCACCATCCATGCCCTTCGCCGATACACCCTGGCGTGGCCTTCACCGGCACACCACAGGGCACCCTTCACCGGCACACCCACTAAAGGCCTTCACCGGTATGCTCCTTAGCGTCCTTCTCCGGCATGCCTGCAAGGACCCTAACCACTCATGGCCTTGGAAGAGGTCCACCAGGTGTCGCAAACCCAGGAACAAAAATAAATGAAGAATGAAAGGGAGGTGATGAATGAGATGATGAATAATGAAGGCCATAAGGGGACTATTGTTAAAATGACCAAGACTCCGTTAATTTCTGACAAAATTTTGGTAGAATTTTCCCTAGGCCAAAGGCGTAAGGGGAAACACGGGTGCACTTCCACAAGGAGTGACAGCCCCAACAAAGTGGTGGTGGGCCCCACAGGGCAACACCAGAAGTCCTTTGGCTGAAGTGTTCCTCTCACCCTTTGCCGGCCCGCCATGATCATCCTTCACCGGCACACCCTGAGGGGGCTTCGCCGGCACGCCCCGGGCGGCCCTTCCCTGGCACACCCCGGAGCAGCTCTGACCGATACACTCTATGGCATCCCTTCCCCGGTGCACCCTCAGGGTCTCCCCCAGTACACTACCCAGGCTCTCCGCCAGCATGGCCCCCCGGTGTCATTCCCCGGTACAGCCTAACCACTCCTCCCCGGCACACTCTGACAGGTGTTCCCCTGGCACGCCCCTTCGCTGGCACCACCGGTGATACCCGAAGCAACGTTCCCCGGCGCCGGAGAAGAAGTGGAAGAGAGGGGAGAAAAGAGGAAGGAAGAGATTTTCAGTTCCTTTGGTCATATTTTCAATGATCTTCAGCTTGTCTTCACTGTCCTTTCTAGTTTCATCAATGGAATTTTTCAGTTGGTTGTTGACATTGAGGACAGCTTCATACTTTTCAGAAATTATCTTAGCTTCATCTTCATATTTCTGGATCTTCATTTTCCACTCATCAATTTCTGTTTCCAGCCTCTCATTTTCTTTCCTACAAGTATCTAGCTCAGTTTTGATCTCATTAAGTTCCAAACATGTGAGTTTCAATTCTTTATTTTCAGATTCCAAGCAAGCAATTTTATTAGACATGGTTTTATCATTTTGCATGGAACTTATTTTCTTTCTAAGATGCCTGTTTTCTTTTCTGACTTCATCAGCCCTATCAGCTATATCATGATAGGCATCAATCCAATCAGAAATAGTAAAATCATCAAATCTAGTAGTTACCTCATCTGACTCCTCTTCTTTATCTTCTGAGTTGGTTGCCATGAGACAGATGGGCTTCTCTGAATTTGACTCACTATCTGAGCTGCTGCTGAAGACACCTTCGTCTTCATCACTCCAGGTACTGATCATAGCCTTAGCTTTCTTGTCTTTCTTCTTTGACCAGTCCTTGTTCTTTTGAATTTCTGGACATTCAGCTTTCAAATGCCCTGGTCTTCTGCACTGATAGCACACATTCATATCAGTCTTCTTAGCAGGGTTTGGCTTGTACCTTTTATCCTTTCGGCCAGTGTTGTATCTCTTCTGGCCGAATCGCCCTGCTCCCTTTCTGAGGAATCGCCGGAATTCTCGGGTTATCATGGCCATCTCAGATCGGGTAATGCCATCTTCTTCATTCTGGCTCTCCTCAGATGACGCCGAGCTGCTAGGCACAGATCGGCTGGATTTGCTTGAGCCAACCTTTAGAGCCAGTTGCTTCTTCTTTCCTTCAGCCTCTTCCCCCTTCTGCATATTGAGCTCATATGCCATCAATGAGCCAATCAGTTCTTCAGCTTTCGTCTTGTGCAGATCTCTTGACTCCTCCATAACTGTAGCTTTCGTGTGCCAGGCGGGAGTCAGAGACCGCAGAATCTTCCTTACCACATCATAATCCGTCAGAGGTTTCCCTGCTCCCACCGGATCTATTCCTCGATGAGGTACTGGACTTCCTCACAAGACTCGATCGCATGGCAGATTTACGCATGGAAGGGACAGTACTGGGGGTGGCTAAAGTCCCAATATGTGTAGTCTACCGGTGAGTCGCGGGGCAAGATTTACGCCCTCTCGATGAGAATGTCGAAGAGCCGTCGGGTTCTTTCTCTAGGGAAGGAGAGGGGTCTGTGATCGTGCCAGGGCCTTCACCCTGGATACCAGATTGACCGCTCTCTTTGGTTAGCACTGGGCTCCTCTAATTCATCATCAAAGAGAGAAAATGTCACCATCATGTGGATCACATTAGCTGAATGGTGAACCACACGTGCTGCTTTGGCTGGTCTGGACCACGTATGTGGCTGCGGAGGATCGACGAGATCACTCTTCATCTGAATAAGGCCGTCTTGGATCATCTTCTGTGCTTGGGTCTTAAAGACATAGCAATCTTCGAGGGGGTGACCCAGCATGCGGTGGTATGAGCAGTAATTGGGATCATCAGTTTTCTGGGCTTCGTCTGGCTTGCGGACTTCAGGTAGCTCGACGATCCTTTAGGCCATGCAGAGGTCGAAAAGTATCTTTGTATGTTCCTTCTTGAAAGAGAAGGGCATCTTTATACGCTCCGAGAAGGAGAGAGCGGCCGGCTTGTCCGCTGGCCTTTTTTCAGAACTACTTGTCCCAGCTCCCTTGCTGGATTTAGTAGTGGGGGTGAATTCGACGGTATTCACCTCCTTACCGGGCTTGTGTTCCCGCACTTGTTTACCCTTAGCTGAGATGTAGCTCGGGTTATCTATGAAGAACATCTCTATTTCAGCGACCGCCAAATTGAGCTGGTCAAAGCCCTTGACTTTGGTGCCGAGAAGCTTTTCGCTAACCTCAGTCGCCAAGCCTCGATAACAGATAGTGATGGCATCCTCCTGGACTGGTGGATCGACACACCTCATGCTGAGGTCTCGCCATTTCTTGATGAAGTCGAGGGCGCTCTCCCCCTTATTCTGTCGGAGAGAGAGCAGAGCTTAGCTAAGGAGACCTTTCGCTTGACTGTTTGGAAGCGGTCGAGGAACTTCTTCTGGAGATCCGCCCAATCAATGACTGAGTTGGGCTTCAGGTGGGAATACCATTGGAAGGTCATTCCTGTAAGTGAAGTGGCGAAGTAGCGGAGGAGGTAAGACTCATCCAATGTGAGTTCGCCCATGGCCGTGATGTAGTAGGCCAAGTGTTCATGCGGAGACCCTTGACCGTCGAACTTCTGCAACTTTGGTGGCTTGGCGTACTCCGGGGAAAGTTTCTTGAGCTGATGGTGGAGCAGATAGGGGACACTATAGAGATCTACAGTTGCGACCCCTTCTCCAAACTGGGCGAGCTTGGTCTCAACGATCTGCTCGATCATCTGGTGTTGTGCCATGAGATTTTTCGGCACCAACGTGTTGGATGGCCGTGGTTGAGCCTCGACCAAGGGCATGCCGAACCCAGCAATGGTAGGGGCCCGAGCAGCTGCTGCGGAGGCGTTAGCACCATTTTGCCCACCTGGCGGGATCGGCGCCTCCGTCGAAGGCCCAGTGGGCAGCTGAGGGTGGAGGTCACGTTCCTGAAACAAGTCTTGTAGGAGGGCCTTCAAGTGCTGGTTCTTCTTCATGAGAGTCTAAAGAGTTACCTCTTGGACTTCACCGGCTAGAGGGTCATTGTTGACAGGCTCCGTGTTAACGGGGGCGGCACGTTCCTGAACGGGAACATCTTCCGCCCGTGTGGACATTTGAGGCCCGGCAGAAGTGCCGACATGGCCGACCGGGGTCGATGGCTGAGTCGGGTGACGCAGTCTCCTGAGTTAAGCTATGGGCTAGTTCAAATCGTCAGTTTGGACCTCAGTCTAGTGCCCAATGGCATAGCATGCAAACACCTTGACCGCGTAGCTGAGGAGTCAGACCGTCTGCTTCTTCTGAGAGCACCTCTTGGGGCGGACGGGTGCCCCCAGCCTATCAAAGACCGAGGTGCGTTGAGAAGGAGTCTCCATCATGGCATCTACCAGAGGAGAACTTGAGGCTGGATATTGGTGGGGCCCAAAACGAGCCTGTCTCTGTTTTTGCCTATCTGAACTAGATGCGATGAGGGGCTGGGCATCATTAGATGATGCGACTGTAAGGCCAACTATACCTTGCTTGGTGCGCCACCCTAGTGCCTAAAAGGGGTTGCCGAGATGCACCTCCCGGATAGCTTGAGCTTCCTCTGGGGTAACCCAGATCCTTCTCAAGTCGGATTGCTAGTCCCCCTTGTCCCTATGTCTCCGACGGGACTTGGGAGCTAGGATATCGAACTGGCACTAGCGCCTTTGGGTCGTTGCCGAAGCGTTCACCCTTTTGAGTTCTGCCTTGTCTTCCCACGTTTGACACAAGAGGCTAAAGCGGTTGGTAGTAGGGACTATAGAGACGATCTGTTTTGGAGGTATAATGGGTTCACCCCCGTCCAGGCGAATCCGTAAGTCCCCGACAAGAATGGTCTTGCAGGAGTTGTTGGTGGCAGTAGCAAGTCGCTTGCCCTTACGGCTACGATGCTACTTCTTCTGGGGAGCAGAAGATGATTCCGCTCTAAGGTGGTAGACCAAGAAAACCCGGTCTGTGGATGCTGGTGGCGTGAGGCCACTCACTGGGAATACCAGAATGGGCCCCCAAGACACATAGTCTATAGGGGAGGCCAGTGGCTGGGTGACTCGAGTGTAAGCCTTCGCCCGAGCTGATAGTAGTGTTGCAGATGGTCGCAACGATGTGCTTGCACCTGGAGCTGACACTACAGGGGGTACCGGGATGCCGGTGACCTGAGGCCTTGAGCCTAGACTAGGAGCTGGTGAGACCGGAAGGCATGATAGGAGGCCCTCAGTCTATGCCAAGGTCGCCGTGTCCCATAAAGGCAGACCAGTGCTGGGAATCGATGTTGTCAGGTTGTGGGAGAAGTGCCCCCGAGATAAAGCCGGGAGATCTGGAGCCTAACGCGGATCAGTCATGCCAGACGTCATCCGCTGGAAACCCTGGGATTGTACGCCCAGTCTGGATGCTGAGATGCCTCACACCAGAGATTGGGAACCCAAGTGGGACGGTTGCTCTTCTGAGGTTCGGGTCGAGAGGCCCGAACGGGGTGCTGGGGAGCCATTCCCTCAGGTCAAGGGACCCGTGTAGGGAGCCGGCTCGGTGGAGGCTCGGGGTTGACGGCCCGAGTAGGGTGCTAAGGTGTCGAACACCTTGGGGTGGAGACCCACGTCGGATACCGACTTGGCCGGGGCCCGGTAGTAAACCTCATTTTCAGTTTATTTGGTCATCATCAAAATTCATGAGATATGATACAAGAGGAGGGGGTTCAACAATCTCCCCCTTTTTGATGATGACAAAATACTATGAAAATGTCAATCCATAAACAGACATTAGATAGTTGAAACCACGCATAAGCCATTCAATTTCTCAACAGTTGAAACCACATTGTCATTAACCATTCCATTTCTCATAAAACAAGACAATTTGTAGGATTGATTAACTTGCATAGCTCCACAATATTTTGCCGACAACAAGGTTTAAGAGAGGCAAAGTCTGAAATGCAATTTAAACAAGATGCAATGCGTAACATGATCATGACTGAAATGCAACAATGCTAATGAACGGAAATGAACTGAACTGAAATGCAACATAAATGACATGACATAAAAATGCAACATATAATGGAACATGCGCATGCAAACACACGATACATATAAGTAGCCGAGATAGTCTTTTCTCCCCCTTTGGCAACATCAAAAAGGAGGGGGTGAAACAAGGATAACAACACTGCCATAGTGAAGCAAAGGACAACTAATCATCTGATTCATCATCATCCGGAGTGGAAGAACTGTGTGGACGTCGAATATAAGCCGCAATTTCATCTAGCAAGTGGGCTTGATCGGCCAAAGCGTCCGTGACGTACTGAGTATGCTCCTGATGGGACAGTTTCAGATCAGACAATTCACGTTGCATTGATTCCATAGTCACCCCATACTCGTCCAACCGGTCATCTATGGTATCCAATCGGTCCATGAGTAGTTGAACCGCCTCAGAAGGCATGTCTGCAGTAGGAAATTGTGGCGGTGGCACATTGGCGTGTCCTTCCTCATCACTCTCGTCATCAGAACTGTCTTCATATGCAGCACTTTTCAAAGTGCGGACTAGAATACCGTCGTGCAGCTCATAACCCATATTGTGGCAGATGGAATGAATAGTGAAGATATCAGCTTCCCTTATATCTTGTGATGGTTCCCTGGAGAGATTAATGTCCAACTGCCCAAAAACGGCTGAAAGAGCGGCAGCATAAGGAAGAGTACGATTCTTATGCTTCATGCTATTGCACATATGAGCCAAAAATATTGGGTCCCATTAATGGGGGCTCTTCCCGCCTCCCCGGTTGGCTTTTCGAACGGAAGGCTGTGCCGGTGGGGTATAAAAAAGCCCACCGTCGAAGACACACACAGAGAGAATAGAGGGGACACACGAGAGAACGCCAGAGAAGAAGAAGAAGAAGAAGAAGAAGAAGAAGGAGCCGGCCGTGGAAGCCACCCCCGACGACCACCTTCGAGGGAGATAGAGTAAGAGAGAGAGAAAGGGAGGGAGAGTGTCAGTTACGATGTAAAGGGGGGAAAGCCCGGGCCCTGTGGCCTTGGGTCTAACCCCAAGCCCTCTTCCTTCTTCCTCCCATTCCTGCCTTCCTCCCCCATTCCTGTGGTATCCCCGTTTGCTTCGCATGAATAAATCTTGGCCCTTTGTCCGCCCGGGCCATCTCTTCTTTCTCTAATCGATGTTCGTGCTCGATGGTTTCCCCCGCTCCTGGTGATGCCTGTATGCATACCCCTCTACGCCTTCACCAAGTCCCCCTTTCATGACCTCTTTGCTCCTGGGCAGTGCCCCTGCCGGTGTACCCCTCGATGACATGCCCCTGCCCTCCTCCTTGGCAGTCTGCCCTTGTCTCGCCTGCCCAACATGTACCACTTTTGGTCCCTCGGCCGACATCACCCCCAACCCATTTAGTTCCCTGGGTTAGGCCTTCCCCCTTGGCCGGTACACATAGCCCCTGACCTTTCAGTGGAACACCCCTTTGCCACTTCCCTTGGCCGGCACGCTTTGGCCCCGTTTAACCCCTTCGCCGGTACGCTCTTTGGCCGGTATGCCATAGCCCCTCACCTCTCTCGCCGGTACACCCCCTTGGCCGGCACACCCACCCCCTCAACCCCTCAGCGGTACACTCTTCTCTCCCCCTTGGCCGGTGCACCTAGCCTCTTCAACCCCCAGCGGTATACCCCTTTCTTTCTCCCTTGGCCGGTACACTTGGTCCCTGACCCTCCAGCGGCACACCCTGGACCTCCTCACCGGTACACCTACCTTTCCCTCTTCCTTGGGCCCAGCAGCCTTGGCTAGCCTTGCAACCTCCTCATCATTCTCTCCCACCACGCTTCATGAGGTCCGTTGATAGTGTGTCGTCCTTGCAGCTGCCACTAGCACTGGCAATTATCGGCGGCAGCGAGGGCGCGGCACTCGCTCGCGAGATTGTTGCGCTTGGGGAAGTCGACACCACTGATGAAGACTACGCGGTGTTGATGAAGTTTATCGGATGAAATATTAAATGGCGATGCCTTTGGTGCTTTAGCTCTTGTGATTTGCTTTAAAGGTCAAGAATTCTAGGGAATGAAACGCACCCGCGACGACATCGCGCACGTGAGCGCGATGCCGATGCAGTCGATCAACGAGGTGTTCTACCAGCTGCTGCAGGCGGAGGAGTGCTGCACGGCAACGCTTGCCGCGCTGCGCTACACGGACCAGGTGCTGCAGGAACTGATCACGACGCACGTGCTGGCGCGCGTGGCGCACGGGAATCGGCATGTGTGTTGCGCGAATGAGGAGGTAGCGGTGGATTGGGAGAATGTTCGACATAAATCGCCCGGTTTGGTGAACTCGCGATCAATTTTGGCTTGCGCTGCGATGTCCGCCGACCCGCCGTACCCGCCGCTGCTGCGCGAGGAGGCGCGGCGCAACGCCGCGTGGTTTGCGTTGTATTCGGGCGGCGTTCAGTCTTGCGACGAAGCTTGCGCGTTGGTTTTGGAGATGATCGGCGACGAGTATTTGCACCCGCGCGACCGCGCGTTCGCCGGCGCTGCGGCCGATTTCCTGCGGGGTCAGCAGATCTTCCGGATGGCGCGCGGTGCGATAATCGTAATCGCGCTGCATCCCGCCGCCCTCGCCCGCGATCACGCTGGCGGACAGGCCGATGCTGGTCGCCGCATAGGCGCCGCTGAAGCCGTGACTGGTGACCAGCGCGACCGACGAGCGGCCGAAGCTCGCCCCGCCGCCTTCGCTGTTGGTAACGCCCTTCACCGCGCGCGCGGCGTCTTCGACGTGGAGAAAGTCGATCTTGGCGTCGCCGGCGGGAACGAGGCCATGTTGCCCAAGCGCCGGTTTGTCCATGAGTTCGGACAGGAAGTCCGCGCCCGTGCCGAACAATCGCTGCAGCAGGCGAGAGAACGGCTGGTGGAAGTGGAAGAGGAAGCGCTGCGCCGGGCCCGCGAACTGGCAGACGCCACCGAAGAATATGGGCCCATCTCTCAACAGAGAGCAGCAAGCCATAGGCTGTTTGCTGGCCGTAACGCTTCACCAATTCTTGATAAGTGACGTTGCCCATTGTGTGCGCCTTATGCCGCTATCGACAAAGCCGGTTCGCGCACTTCATCCTGGGCGCGAAGGGCGCGAGCAAGCCGAACTTCGGGATTAGCAATGGAACGCTGCGGCTGCATATGGGCGGCACGCTCGAAGCGGTGTCCGGTCAGACGCTGACCTTCAAGTCGAGCATCGGACAGGACGTCTCGGTCGAATTGCCCGCCGGCCTCAAGGTCATGGCCGATACCCATCAGACCGTCGCCGACATCAAGCCGGGCGATTTCGTCACCAGCTACAACGGCACCGCGATTCCCGACTGCCATGCGGCGGAGGATCTGCCGGTCTTCAACGCGATGGGCGACGACGGCCAGAACTGCATCGGCTGCCACCGCTCGCACGCGGTCCTGCACCTGTCGCCGCCCGGCAAGGACGGCAAGTTCACCTACCCGGACGACGCGAAGAACCCGTATCCGGACGGGGTAGAGAAGAACGAGTGGACGGTCGATCGCGACGGGGTACTGCTTTCCACCGCCGGCCACGTCCACGCCGGCGGCCTGGGCAATGGCCACGGCTTTGGCACTGCCGATCTCGCTGTCGCCGTTGATGTACCGGAAAAGCTGGCTCTCGCTCATCAGGGCCGCATCGGCCAGCGCCCGCTTCCCGCCCATCTTGTCGGCGCACAAATGAAGACGCTCGGCCAAAGCCGACGGCTGGATAACGGTCAAATGGCTATTCTTGTTCTGCACGCTACTCTATATGGGGCGGCAAAACCCGTTCTGACAGGGGGGAGGGACCCAAAATCCTCCTAACCATTTACTTTTAAAGGGAGAGAGCTTATAAAATTCAGGATTTCTGCACCATCTGCCCCCTTTTCAGGAGTTTTCCTATGGAAGGCGTCTATCACAAGCATCCTGCTATCACGTTGGCCGATTTCCTGGCCAATTACGACTATCACATCTCACGGCTCTCGCCCCCGGCCCAGGGTCGTATGGATACCATTCCCGTCTACGATGCGGATCTGCCCGGCGCAAACCGGATTCTCTGCGTCCACTTTGTCTATGGACTTGCCGCAGGTGCTGACCACATAGGCCGTATGGAACAGCTTGAGGCCCTCCGCCCTCAGTAACTTCAGGCGGGTTGGCCAATGGTCGCCATAGCGCCCAGCCTCCAGCGCTCGGTACAGGGTTTCCGGCTTGTTGAACATCCGGGCGATGGTGTACCAGTAGGGCAGATCCTCAACCGGCACCCTGAAGTTACTAATAACGTAATGGATTTCCTTGGTGATCCGGTCGTCCTCGCGCCGCACGTTGCAGAAGTGCTGGATCTGGAAGATAGGGTCATAAGACCACGGGCGGGGTTCCCCGGCCATACGGCGCAGGCGCACGCCCTCGCGCTCAGTTATCCAGTACCAGAACTTATTCAGTTCTTTGTAGTTGATTTCAGTTTCAATGGTTCAGCGCCTTCTTCCACTGTACGGTTACGTCGAGCCGAGTGCCAAGGTCCCAGCCCCCGACCTCCTTGAGCTTGACATAGTCGGGGAACATCGCCGCCAGTGCCATCGCGCATTCGTTGTGCAGTTCCAGAGTGCGCATCCCTTGGCAGCCGCCCGGCATATCGGACCCCTTCTGGTCCTGGACCACCCCGTAGTAGATGGCGTTGGGGTGGCCACGGGTCAGGAGCTTCAGAGTCATTTCGAAGTCCTCCATCACCGGCACACGGAACCGCACACCTTCGCACTTCAGCAAATCACGGTCGTAGGCCAACGCTCGCAGCTGACGCGTGTTGAAGTCCAGCGCCGCGCGGTTGTTGGCGAACAGGCGATGCCCGATGCTGCCGTGGCCGTAGCGCTTGAGCAGCTTGGCGACCTCGGCCATGCCAGCCGCGCGCTGCGCATCGGTAGCCTTGCGATAGCGCACGCTTGCCTCTCCATCCAAACCCTCAGCCTCGTCACGCCACGACCACGAGCTCAGGTCGTCGTCCAGCATCAGCACATGCGGGTCCGGGCTGTTGTCCAGAATCCACTGACGAGTTGCCGCGATGCCCTTGGCAGGGCAGTCCCACACGTCGTAGTCACCACCGACTTCACCGAAGTCGCTGAGCTCGCGCTTGGGGCACACGACGGTGACGTTGTACTTGCGCACGAGCTTGGTGCCTGTCCAGTCTACATTGGAATATGGCCGAATGATACTTCGATGCTAGATTGCCGGCATACGACAATCATCGGGATTTTCGATTGCTGACATTTGAATGGATCATCGGCCTGCTGCTCGGCGCGGTGCTGCTGTCGGCGCTGGCGCGCCGCATCGGCGTTCCCTATCCGGCATTCCTCGCCATCGGCGGCATGCTGCTTGCGTTCCTGCCGTCCGGCCCGTCGCTCACCCTGGAGCCGGATCTCGCGCTGGCGGAGAAGCATTTCAAGGCGGCGCTCGAACTCCATCCCAAGCTGCCCGAAGCGGCCGACGCGCTCATGCACCTGGGCCGATACTCCGATCCGAAAAAATGGTTCGACCGCGCCGTGCGGCTTTTCACCAATCCTGCTGCTGCGACCGCCTTCGTTATCCCGCATCTCATCGGCAATGTGCGGCCACGCGACTCCTTCAGTCTCGGCCAGCTTTTCTTTCGTCTGCGCGACGCCGCGGGCGTCAACCGCTACGGCACGCCGGGCCAGCCGGACACGGGCGCCGTATGGCTGTCGTCCTCGACCGCCTCGGCGATCACGCCCGGCGGCTATCGCGCCGCCGAGGCCGCCTTCCGCGCCCAGAAGCTGGGCACCAGCGAGCCCGCCGTGTGGTTCGACGCCATCCGCCGCCGCCTGTTGCGCCTGTTCGGCATAGCCGGCGCCGAGGCCGTCTTGTGCGCCTCGGGCACCGAGGCCGAGTTCCTGGCCCTGCACGCCGCGCGCGCCATTCTCGGCCCGTGCCTGCGCAACATCGTCATCGCCCCCAAGGAGACCGGCAGCGGCGTAATGAACGCCGCCGGCGGGCGCCATTTCACCGCCAGTTGCATGCGCGGCGAAGAGGTGACCAAGGGCGAGTGCCTCGACGGCTTCGACTGCGGTCCGGCCGATGTCCGCGCGGTGTCCCTGCGCGACGAGCTCGGCCTGGCGCGCCTGGACCCGGATCTCGACGCCGAGATCGAAGCCCTGTGCGCCGAAGCCGATATCGACGACCGCGCCATCCTGCTGCACGCGCTCGATTGCTCCAAGACCGGCCTGTCCGGCCCGCGCCGCGAGACCCTGGCGCGGATGACCCAGCGCTATTCCTTACGGCATCGTCGGCGGCCCAACCCTTTGCCCCAGCGTCATCGGCACTCAAGTCGGATTCGACGAAGAAATCGACCACAACTACCTGAAGCTCGATTCCGGAAAGCCCAATGGCAGCTCCGGCATCAACGGCATCAATCCCGACTATCTCCCACGCGACCCGAAAAATGGTTGCGCGCCCGTCTATCCTCACAGCTACATTCGCGCCAACACCATTTTCAACGTGGTGAAAAATGCCGGCGGCTACACCGCATGGTCCGACAAGCATCCTTCCTATTCCGCCGTGTCGGGTCCCGGGCCCAAGGCGTCCAACGTCGACGACTACTACAGCCCGGAGATCAACTCGACCGTCATCGCGCTGCCGGGAGTCGTGACCGCCACGGGCGTCGACTGCGGCACGATCCAGGATCCGACCTCGGATCTCACCGCTTGGACCAACTCGTTCGCGAATATCCAGTGCTACGACACCCTGAAGGCCAATGCGATCGTCAACGAGATCAACGGCCGCGACCACTCGAATACGCACAATGCGCCCGTGCCGGCGGTCTTCGGCATGAACTTCCAGGCCGTCAGCGTGGGACAGAAGCTCGTCGAGAAGACCTCCAACCCGACCATCGTCGGAGGCTACCTGGCCGCGGACGCAACACCGACGAATCCGCTACGCGGCGAGATCGCCTTCGTCGATGCCAGCATCGGCAAGATGGTGAGCGCGCTCGAGCAGCGCGGACTTCTCGATTCGACGCTGATCATCGTCACCGCCAAGCACGGCCAGTCTCCGATCGATTCCTCGCGCTACGTGGCGCAGCTCAACGTGGGTTCGAGCCCCGCCACCCTGCTCGCTCAGGCGAATTGCATCCCGACCTCGGAGTCGCCGCCCGCGACGGCGTCTGACCGACGGCGGCCAAGTGTTGGCCAGGTGTTTGGCCAGGTGTTTGACCAAATGCAGGAGATTTCGCGCTCAGGTTGAACGACGGCGACCGGGTTTGCCGTGTTTCCGGGCTGGGCGTTGCGGCCCGGTCAAGAATCTCCTGCATTTGGTCGAGCGAGAGCGGCGGCGACGTGGACGCTGGGTGTTCCTCGTCGATCAGACCTTGATTATTGGCGGACAGCGAGCGCGCCGCCCTCGTGGCCCGGCAAGCCGACCTCACGCGCGAACAGAAGGCGCTCAATCAGAAGGTCGAGGAGTACAACTCCCTGGTGGCCCAACTGACCGCGCTCGACGCGGACTACGCCGACCTGTACCACAGCCTCGACAGCACGTCGGGGCCGAGCGGCACGCCGCAAGGGTAGTGCTACGCGCCGGCGGGCTCCGCCGGTCGGGCTGCGGCGGATGGTTTCGCACGCGCACCGAGCAGCTGCTCGGCTGCGACGATCAGCCCGATGAGCACCGCCGCGATCCCGAGGCCGACCACCGCGGGCAGCAGGCCACCGGTGAAGAGCGCGGCGATCGACACGCCCGTGGTGACCGGCGTGCTCGCGCCCGTGATCCTGCTGCCGCACGACGCCTTGGGCGGCACCATCCGCAGCGGCAACATCAGCGCCATCCGCAACATCATCGAGAGCTCGATGGCGGAGGGCATGATCTCGATGGATTTCTCGCTGAGGAAACTGCTCCAGACGGGCGAGATCAGCGCCCGCGAGGCCTATATGAAGGCGACGGAGAAGGCCTCGTTCGCGCCCTTGGTCGCCGCCGAAGAGGCGGCGGCGAAGGGGTGAAGTCGATGCCTTGCGGCGAAAGCCGTCGAAAACACAAAAGGCAGGTCGGTGATGGTCTGCCTTTTTTAATAGCCAATAGCCGTTTCTTCTTTGAGGTAGCTACTCTTTGACGAACTCGACCAGCATGACTTGCAAGACGCGGGCGCCGTGATCGACCCAGTAGGTGAGGACGACGTTTTCGCGCACCAATGTCAGGTAGGTTCTTCCTTCGGCGGAAATTTCCTGCAGATCGTGGGCGGCAAACGGGTTGTCGGCCAGTTATTCCATCACCACCATTGCCCGACGCCGGAAGCGGGGCGACGCGCCAAAAAGCGAATGGATCGCCTTTGAGGGCTGAGATCGTAGCCGGACATCAGGCGCCTGATTTATCGAATTGCCCCGTCAAGCCGCGAAGTTCGCCGAGGCTCATTTTGCGGCCTTGCGCCATGTCGTGCCAAATGGCGTCGAGTTCGGCCAGTCGGGAGGGTTCGCCGCGTTGCGACAGCGCCTTGAACCGACGGCGACGACGGCGAAGATCGCCAAGATCGCGACCGTCGAGCCCCCGATCAGCAGGATGCGGTTGCGGCGCTCGGTGCGCTTCTGCTTCTCGCGCATGATGCGCGCGGCCTCCTGGGCGGCGGCACGTCGCTGGTCTTTGGTGGCTCGAGGTTCTGGCACGGCTCGCAGTCTTCGTGTCGGGGATTTGAATCGGCTGAGAGTCTACTGGGCCGTCAGTGCGCGGAAGAGGTCGAGCTGCACCTGCGCCAGCAGCGCCACGCGGGTCATGAAGGCGAAGGCTTCGGAGAAATCCTTGAACTTGAATTCGTGCGAGATGGCATCCTTGCCTTCGTCATAGACCCAGCCCTTGAGCCGGCCGAGCGCCGCTTCGCGCTCCTTCGTGCCGAGTTTGGCCATCGCTCTGCTCCTTGCCTGCCGTGACACAATGCGCCCACCCGCCGTCACGTTCCTTGACCGCGGACGGCAAGCCGGATGATGATCGGTCAATATGCTTGACGGTCAACCCAAATCGCGGCTCGGCGCGCTCCTCGTCGAAGCCCAGGAGAGCTGGGGCCTTGCGCTTGGCGAGGCTCTCCGCAAGCGCAATGCCCCGCCCCTGGGCGCGGGCGCGGACCTTCTCGCCCAGTTGTCGCTCGCCGGCATCTCGCAGTCGCTGCTGGCCGAGCGCATGGGGCTCACCAAGCAGGCCATCCAGCAGTCACTCGACCAGCTCGAAAAGCTGGCCCTGATCCGGCGCGAGCCCGATCCGGTCGACCGGCGGGCGAAATATGTCGTCCTCACCGAGGCCGGCCTCCTCGCGCTCGAGCTGCGCCGCGATGCAGAGAAGGAAGCCGAACGGTCGCTGCGGGCGGCGCTGGGCAAGAAAGCGCTCAGGCAGCTCGGCAAGGGGCTCAAAAAGCTCAGCGCTGCGCGCGCGTCGCGTCCCAGCGTCTTGGTGGAGAGCGCTGCGCGCCATTCCTTCTCGAGGAGACTTCGCGAACGCGCGAACCGCGTCCCCACCTGCGGTGCGCCCGGTGGCACCGAATTCAACATACTCGTCCGCATACAGACACCATCCATGCCGATCGGGCATGCTCAGAGCCGACGTTCGCGTGTCCCGAGGACCCAGTTCCGGGGCAGCCTGCAGCGCGACCTGTTCCATGGTCACAAGTACCTGCGATGCCAGCTGCGGCGCACGTCGATAATGCAGCGCCAGCAGACAGCCTTTGTCCTCGAGCAGCAACCCGGGGTCCAGCGACGCTACCGCGCGCATCGACATGCGTGCAGCCGCAACCTTGGCCGCAGGCGGATAGCTGTGGCGACGCAAATGACCATCCAGGCCGCGGCGCTCGAATCCATGCAGCCCGGCTGCAGGCAAGCGCAGCGGACGGAACAGCGAATCGATGTCCGCAATCGAACGGCCACTCACAAAAGCCAGCGCACCGGCCGTGCGTCGCGACAGATCCGACAGCAGACTCAGCAGCGGTCCATCCACCCGCACGCCCTGAGGCGTGTCGGCATAGTTCAAGAGTGTGCCATCGATGTCGAGAAACAAGGCCATCGAATCCAGCATCGTCACCTCGGTCAGGGCCCCGCACCTGCACTGAATCTTGTTTGGCCAGGCCCGGTAGCACAACCTGAAACGGGACCGGGGTATTATCCTGAGGTTCGCGCATCATCCTGATTCCTGCGCCAATTGATCCTGCACAGTAGCTTGCAACCAAATTCTCTTAAGGAACTTTCATGCCCGCTGAAGACTCCTGGATCGCCATTCGCTCGCCGGAACTGTCTGCAGCCATCGATCCGCTGGGTGCACAGTTGTCCGTGCTGCGCGACGCAGCCGGGTGTGACCTGCTCTGGAACGGGGATGCTGCTGTCTGGAACGGCCGTGCACCGGTGCTGTTCCCCATCGTGGGCATGCTGGCCGGCGGACAGTACCGGCTCGGCGACCGCCACTATCAGATGGGGCGGCATGGCTTCGCCCGGCGCAGCCTGTTTGCAGTGGTGTCGCATACCGCGACGGCGGCGGTATTCCGGCTCACGGAGAATCCTGACACCCTGGCGGTATATCCGTTCCGCTTTGAACTGGACGTGCGGTTCGCAATCGAAGCCGCGCGCCTCGGCATCACAAGCACGATCCGTAACACCGGGGATGTTCCGCTGCCGGCCAGCCTCGGCTACCACCCCGCGCTGCGCTGGCCCCTGCCCGGAGGCCAGCCGCGCGCGGCACACGGGAGCTCCCACCACCCAGCAACCTCACTGAGCTCAGGTCATTCCAGGGTAGATTGACCTATATTCGGAGATTCATCTCCAACCTCTCCGGTTGATGCGCGCCTTTCAGTAAGCTAATGAAGAAAGACACTCCCTTCATATGGGACTCAGAATGTCAGGCGGCTTTCAAGCAAATCAAGGAGTACCTTCACACTCCTCCAGTCTTAGGGGCACCGGTTAAGGGTAAACCCCTCATACTTTACATTGCCACCATGGACGTCTTATTGGGGGCTCTGCTGGCGCAAATCAATGAAGAAGGCAAAGAGCAGCCACTCTATTACCTCAGTCGAAAACTGATCGGTGCTGAGTA
Organism: Amorphophallus titanum; assembly: GCA_024336825.1. NCBI lineage: Eukaryota > Viridiplantae > Streptophyta > Magnoliopsida > Alismatales > Araceae > Amorphophallus > Amorphophallus titanum. The sequence continues at coordinate 150,005 of JANBPO010007391.1, read as the reverse complement.
TCACTACTCCACCATGGAGAAAGTATGCTTGGCATTGGTGTTCACCGTCAAGAAATTGTGACATTACCTCCTGTCTCATTGGGTTGAGCTCATATCCAAGCATGACCCCCTGAAGTTCCTCCTCAGACAGCCCGTCCTCTCAGGCCGAACAGGGAAATGGGCTCTCCTACTCATGGAGTATGACATCACCTACGTCCCTAGAAAAGTAATCAAGGGGCAAGGCATGGCTGAATTCTTGGTAGCCCATCTAGTACCGGATGATTCTCCCTTCAACGCGGGGCTTCCAGATGAGGAATCCCTTGCTCTTCAACAGTAACAACGGCTAGACAGTGCAGAGATGTCTTGCATTGATGGCAACAAGATGCCCTCACGGCCAGCCTACCTTACTGGGAGTTATACTTCAACGGTGCTTCTCGAGGTACTACCCAGAGTAACCTCGGCCCAGGCATTACGGCAGGTGCCAGAATCGTCTTCCTGACTCCTCAGGGTGGAGTTTTGTACAACTCATGTGCCCTCATGAAAGCTCTAACCAATAACGAAGTCGAATACGAGACTCTGATTATTGGACTCCAGATGTCGCTCGACATGGGCGTCAAATGCATCAAAGCCTACGGGGACTCTCAACTGATCGTCCGGTAGGTCCTCGATATTTATGACGTGCGAAAGTTAGAATTGGTTCCATACCATGCCACTGTCGCCCGGTTGACCCAAAAATTCTATTTCTTTGAGATAGATCATGTTCCTAGAAGCAGCAATGCCTTGGCTGACGCCCTGGCAAAATTGACTGTGGCCATTAAGCTACCGCTCGAGGGTGAAGTTGATATCACCGTCAAGCACATAAGACTGATGCTGAGTTCACTCGAAGGCAACTTCGGTCTCACTATCTATGAGGTCCAAGACCCCGACCGGGACACTCTTTCAAAAGAAGAAGATCAGCGTGAGCCTATCGTCAAGTTCAAGAAGGGATGGCTCCCTCGGACCGGGCTCAAAGGGTCCAATTACTTCACCGAGCAACATCATATGATTTAATTGGTGACTCCCTGTACCAGCTCATCCACGAGAAGGACAAGCCCCTCCTCTTGAGATGCGTCTCCTTAACAGAGGCTCCAGCCATCATGTGCGAGGTTCACTCTGGGCAGTGCGACTCACATCAGGCCAGAGATAGAAAGAAGCATAACATTAAGCTCAAAGGCTTCTGCTGGCCTACGTTGTACGCAGATTGTATCCAGTACGCTCGTACATGCCATCAATGCCAAGCCTTTGGCATGGTCCCAAGAAGGCCTCCTAATCCACTGGGTCCCACGGCCCCCACCTGGCCATTCACAGAGTGGGGTATGGACATCGCGGGGCCTTTCCTGCCATCATCCAAGGGGCACAGGTACATCCTTGCTGTCACTGACTACTTCTCTCACTGGGCGGAGGCCCTTCCCTTGCGAGAAGTCATCGGCAAGGTGGTCACCAGATTTGTCCGACACAACATCATTTACCATTCCGGTACTCCTAGTCGCATGATATCCGATAATGGAACATCCTTCAAGAACAAGGCCATATACCAACTGGCGGCCAAATTCCACATTGACTGGAGAACCTCCTCAGTCTACAACCCACAGGTCAATGGCTTGGCGGAAGCTTTCAACAAGACCCTCTACAAGCTCTGGCTAAGATCGTTAGACATCGAAAACGCAACTAGGGTGAAAAGGTCTTTGAGGCATTATGGGCCTACCAGACGATCTACAAAACCCCCCCGGGGTGTTCGCCATTCTCCCTTATCTACGGAGCCGAAGCTATCATCCCCATTTAGATCTAGTTGGCATCATACCGCGTGGTAGTACATACCGGCCATGCCAGCCCTGATGAAAATGAATACCAGAGAAGGCTGGAAGAGCTCGCTGATCTGGAAGGTAAATGGCTTGAGGCCTATAAGCACCTACAAGTATACCAGGCTCGCATGGCGCGAGCCTACAGTAAGCTCATCAAGCAGTGAGCTTTCAAGCAAGGTGGCCTCGTCATGATTAAGGAAAGGGAAATCATGGCGGGCCATTCCAGTGGCAAACTTTAGATGAACTAGCGAGGTCCGTATATCATCCGTGACACCTATGAGGATGGGGCCCACACAGTCGTAGACCACAAGTGCCACAAGCCCTTTCCCCCTCTCATTGGCAAGCACATCAAGCTATATTATGCACCAGAACATGAGTTTGCACACCACTCACACTAGGGCGCACTCCCAGCCGCACCTAGCAGGAGTCAATCTCAGCTAGGGCCCTCCAAGCCCCCCCGAACCATTATCAGATATTTTTGGGAGCCAATCTCCCACCTTCGGCCTAGCAACAACGGGAGCAAGGACACCTCTGCACCGACCACAACTTAGCCATTAGGCTCCTAGGTAAGTAAAAACTAAAAAAAAGAGAAAAAAAATCAAAATCAAAATGGGGTTAAGAATAGAGATACCCCGGCAGACCCGATCGTCCCCATTACAAGGGGACGATTGGGGGCAAAAAGGCCAACAACCCGACTGAGGTAGAGGCCCGGGAGGGCGCCTCAAGCAAAATTGGGAAATCCCTCGGCACGAAAACCCGCAAGGGCACGTCGAAAAAAGCTAAAGGGGGTCGACTTTAGTGAAAACCCGAAAGGGCGCTGAAGCCGATAACGAGAAAATCTCTCCTCCCTCACCAGTAAGGGCGATTTTCACCTACTCCTCAGTAGGCCATGGGACTCTCCCATGTTAGTCATTGACCGACTCACATCCCCGTGTTGTCCTTCTGGTTTTGATGATGACAACTAAGAGATGAATGGATGATGAATTGAACTCCAATATGATACATTAAATCTTGATTCAGTAACATGTGCATTTGTTCTTGTTTAAATGTGAGATAGGAACAGCAATCTTAGCTACTGGATCACTTCAATGCGTCAACGCCTCAGCATGATAGCGTGGACGCAGCAGCCAGGCCGCTGGTCGAGCCGGGCACCGGCTTGAAGTTCATCCGCTCGACCATCAGGCGAAGGCCGCGCGGGGTCACCGGGCGGGCGAACACCGGCAGATGCGGTGCGGCCGTTCGTCCCAGCAGCCCGCAGGCGTCGATGATGCGCTGGGCGGCCGGATGGTTGGTGGCGGCAATGCCCCAGCCATAGATGGCGGCCGGCTCCTCGCCTCGGGCGATGACGTGGTGGGACGGCGGCTCCAGCGAGTCGAACCGGTCGGCCTCGACCGCGCGGCGGCCGTCGGCGTTCAGCAACACCATGGCGAACAGGGCGGTCAGCTCGCCGTCCTCATAGACCAGGAAAAGGCCCGCGCCGGTGGTGTCGTGGATGCTGGCCAGTTTTTCCGGCGACACCAGCTTGCCGCCGATCGAGCCGAAACCGGTGAGCGCCGGATTGATGTCGTCGACCACTGCCTGCGGCAGCAGCGGACGCAGATCGGCCAGCGTGCCGATCTCAGCAATCTGCGGCACCCAGACGAGATCGCCGATGGCAACGGTCGGCAGTGTGTTCGACTGCGCCGAAGCCTGCAGCTTGGTCAGGAACTCGCCGTTCGGCACGTTCATGGCGCTGATGTTCACGCCCGGATGCGCGGCGGCGTAGTCGGCCACGGCGGCATCGAAGGCATCGGCATTGGCGCCGTCCCAATAGTGCCAGATGACCACGTCGCCATCCGCCGCATAGGCGAGCAGCGGGCTGCCCGCCACCGAAAGCGCGGCGCCGATGGCGAGCGCATGAATGATCGTTCTACGAAGCATGTCGTCCTCTCTCCCTTCATAGCGCATGTTGCGCTGCAAACGCTGGCTTCAGTGCCAGGCGCTAGCTCCTGTCCGGTTTTGCTAAACCGGTTATTAAACCGATTTACTACACGAACAGCAGCGCTTGGCAAGAGGGCTTCGGCGGCGCGTCAGCCGGCCTTGGGGTGGGTGACGTCGCGGGTGCGCTTGAGGGCGTCGATCGTCTGCTCGTAGCGCAGCCGCGCCACGCCGAGGAACAGGCAGTCGACGAGGGCGAGCTGGGCGATGCGGCTCACCATGGCGCCGGCGCGCAGCGTGCGGCCATCGCCCTGGCTCCTGATGAATATCCCCGACATCGCCAAGGGCGCGTTCCAAAGCCTGCGCGGCGAACTGGAGGACTCGTTCGGGCAGATCGGCCCCTCCTTGGAAGGCTTCGCCCGCGACTGGGCCAACGTCCTCGGGAACGCCGACCTGACCGGCGTCACAACCGGATTCACCGAAACTCTCGACGCGATCGGCTACAAGGCCGACGATATCGCCGAGCAGTTCGGCGGCGCATTCGAGGAGATGGCGCGGATCGCCGAGGATCACGCCGACGACATCGCGTCCACGGTCGAAATCATCGGCGGACCGTTCAATGGTCTCGCCCACGGTGTTGGTTTTCTCGCTGACGAGTTCGATCGGGAGCTCGGCGCGGCCGAGGTCGTTCTGACCGGTTTCCTCACGAAGAATCACACCGGTTTGTCCGGGATGATCGGCGACCTGGACAATTCGGGGACGGCGATTGAGCGCACCGCCACGAAGGCAATCGAACTCGCCAAGTCTTGGGGTCAAGCCGGTGACGAGGCTGACGAGTTCGCCGGGGGTATCGAGGCCATCAAGGAGGCTCTAAAGGAGCATCTCGACCCGGCGCAGCGGGCCCTGGACGCTTCGATCGCGTGGAAGGAGACGCTTGCCGAACTGAACAAGGAAAACAAAGACGGCAAGATGTCGCTTCTTGAACGCGAAAAGACATTGTCTGACCTGATCGGTTCGCTTGAAAATGCCGCCAAAGCCGAATCGGAATTGACGCATGGCGTTAAGGACACTTCCGATCAGCTGATGGACAACATCCCCAAGCTTTACGACCTCGCCAAGGGAAGCGATACGGTTACCCGCGAAGCCTACCAGGATTTCTGGTCGCTGCTCCTCGCTTACGAGCACGGCTTATCCATCCAGGGAGGAGTGCATGATTTTCCCTCTTTGGTAAGGCAGGCCATGGCGGGTAGTTCCCCCGATCTGTTCCTCCTCGGTTTCGATTCCCTTTCTTTGCTCGAAACGGATCTCCTGCAAGGCATCGCCCGGGGATCGGCGGTTTCGGTGGCGCTCGCTTTGCCCGAGAGCCAAATCCGGGGAGCGGTAGAGGGGCGAGACGAAGCGGATCATACCGCCGTACTTTTTGCGAATGCGGGCCGACGGGCTTGTGTCTCTCGCCCTGGCAACCGGCGAGGTGCGGTTCGCGGTACGCGCGCGGGAGTTGGTCGAGGCTGCGGTAACGGCATCGGGATTCGCGACTCCCGGCGGTGGAGATCCGGTTCTTGTCGAGCATGGACTCGCCCTCGAAAACGACTCGAGCGAGGGTGCCTATCCGAGCGGACTGAGTGCGATTTCACGCGCGGCCGTGAGACTCGGTCAGCTTGGCGTTTCCGGTCTGCGCGAGGTAGCAGTCGCCGCGATGGAGCCGGTGGCAGCCCTGGCGACCGACCGTCCGATCTCGTTCGGTGCCGCCCTCGGCGTCATGTCCCTTCTTGCCGAGCCACTGCGCCAGCTCGTCGTGGTAACGCCTGCCGCGTTCGTCGACCAGACCGCGCGGGATGTCGCTGGTCCTGGAGCGCTGGCGACCTCGGATCCGTCCGCCGATCTATCCGGATTGGCTCGCAACTGGACCGGTGGAATCGTCGCGATCGTAACGCCGAAGCAGGCGCACGCGTTCGCCGCTGCCGGTTTCGAACTCTTCGCGGGCCGCGAGCCGCACGACGGACTTGCCACCGCATATTTCTGCGAGGACTTCGTCTGTCGACTCCCCGTCACCACCCCATCCGCCCTGGCGCAGCTCCTCGATCCCTGAGTGGAGGGGGAAGTTACCTCGCGGAGGGTCCCACGCGCCCATCCGCGAGGTCGTATCACCCTCCGCATGGGTAGTTTCACCCTCCGCGACCGAGGGGGCGGACCCGCGCGAAGAGCGCGGGGTGGGGCTAGACGAGGCTTGCGACGGGAAGGTGCGGCTGCGCCGACCACTCCGCCCGCGAGCCGTCGTAGATAGCGACGTTTCGGTGTCCGAGGAGAGTGAGTGCGAGAGCGTCCGCGGATGCGGCGATGCCGGCGGCGCAATACGCGACAATCCGGTCCTCGTCGAACGCCGGACCGAAGGCGGTGCGCAGTCGGTCAGCCGGAATGACGGCATTCGTCTCCGGATCGACGAGACGACCGGCGGGAACGTTGATGCTTCCCGGGATGTGACCTTTTCGCGCGCGCGATCCCTCTTCGCCGCTGAACTCCTTCGGTGGAAGGCGGAATAGATGTCGCACAGCGTTATTTTTGATTGGTTGCAAGCCAATACCCACCCGCCACCATGTCCTTTAGCCGATTGCACATATCCCATTTTCCGGAGGCCAGCCATAATCCGTCGGACCACAACTGGATTGGTAGTGAGCATCTCGGCAAGAACTTCAGAGGTTACCGGCCCCTTTTGTGCCGACATATGGAGTATAATATGCAAAACTCTTGATAATCGACCATCATGCCTCATGTAACTTATGATGTTACATGTTTGTGCAGTTGTCAAATCTCGCATTTGCCGGTTAACACTTCCAAACCTCGTCCCAATGACCAATGTGAAGTGGTTCAAGACGGCGCTCACCGCTGCCGTGTTCCGACTTTGTCCAGAGCAGTCAACGCCTCGGCAGAGCGAGAAGATCCAAATCTGGTTCGCCAACACGTAGATGTTCTTGTCATCTTGTGTCTGCTGGACAAGACCGAGCCCTGCACGAACGGTTAACCCGATGGTTGGCAGCGCATGGGCCGAACATCATAAAAATAGAGCTCCGGCAGATGGATAGCCTTAAACATAACCAAACCATAGAACTATTCAGACAAGCAATTGCATGGACATTATGGTCTTTGGGTGCTCCTGAATGTGTTGGCTGAAAATCATTCAGGGCAGTGAATGCTTTTGATAAAGCGCTCCAGAAAGCCGGATACAGGAAATCCGTTCTTTTGGTTTGATGGAAGGGGTAAAGCGAAATAGCGTAACCGACAATCACGGTCAGTTCAATCTGCTCCATTTCGCTTCGTCTACTCTGCTTTCCACCACTGCCAACGCCCAAAACAAATGCATCTAAATTCTCAAGTTTTCGAGCAAATCGGGAGTTCTTGAGCGAATAATTTTCGTTTGTCTGCGACTGTAAATCATGAAACGCCTTGTAAAATGGAAGGTTTAGGTGCCTCGTCCCGATACCCACACCAGTGTTCTATGGACACAAGTTTAATGCTCCATTAAAATCGATTTTATGCAACATCGCGCCTCTTTTTGTCCGTTTATTGGCCAAGAAAAGAGGATGGCGGCGATTCTTAGTGCAGCCATCTTTATCATAGGTACAGTTCCAGCGATTGGAACCTTTGGGCGAAGGCCGATATTAGGCAATGACCCCCGTACGGGTTATCTTTTCCTGCACTATCGACGGACACCCTGGGACCCCGCATCCCGGAAGGGTGACCACGTTTTCCTGGGGGAATGAAATGTACGCAGGACTAGTAGGACTCGCAGTGTCGCGAGTCCGCGATGTGCTCAAGGACCCGCACTACGGATGCACCGTCTGCACCGGTAGAGAGATCACAGCTGGCGAGCTGCTGTTCGCTTCGGTGGAGTACGACCTAGATCCGGGGCTCTTGTTTAGCCGCACTGACGATCTGCTTCGCGGCCTTGACGAGATCCCCGGTCTCGACCCCCATGGCGTCCGCGACGGCGACGAGCTTTGACGCTGAGATAGCACGCTCGCCGTTCCAGTAGCGGCTGAAAGTCGTGGCCGGAATCCCGGCAGCCGCAGCAACAGTCTGCTGATCGAGTCGCAGTTCCGCCATCTTGCTGCGTACCACGGCTGCGATGGCGTCATCGAACTCAGCCAGGGTCTCCTTATCCATACGGGCAGCCTATTCCCATACTGGGCATCAAGCCAAGCGTAAGCGTTAGCCGATTGGGCATCTGCCCCCCGAAGTGGGGTGCCCGTTTGTGGACTCACTGCCCGTTTGGGTATACACTCCCCTTATGGCAAGCCCACTCTCCGAACGGATTGACGCCCGAGCCAGACGACTCATCGTCAGGATCGTAGAGGACGACTTCGCGAGAAGCGGTGTAGCAAGATCCGCCCTCGCTCAACTCACCAACATCCCCCGCGAAACCCTGCGCCGCAAGATGTCCGGCGGCGACCTAACGGTCGGTGAGTTGTACCTCATCGCCCACCACATCAACGCCGACGCCGACCTCTGGTTCGAACTCCTGGCAAGCCGCCTGAAGGCGGAAGAGCAATGAGCACCGTCATCCGCCAGGAGTGGGCACCCGGCCGGTTCACGAAAGAACTCGCCGCGGTCTACCTGTCCTGCTCCATCCGCGAGGTCGACAAGTACACAGCCGCCAAGGAGATCACCGCCTACGGCAAAGGCCGCAACGCCTACTTCAAGAAGACCGAACTCGACGCCTTCATCGAACGGATGAAAGAGCGCAACACGACATATGTGCATCGACCTTCTTAGTTTGTAACATATATGTGGATCGACCTTTTAGACTCAATGACATATATGCATCGACCTATTATTTCAATGAAGTGGAGGATGCATCGACCGTATAACTTAATACCTATGCATATGCACTGACCTTCTAGGCTCGGAGTGAACATGTGTACTGACCTAACTTTCTCAATGCATGAATGTGCATCGACCTTGTAATGCAACAGTATGAGCATGCATCGACTTGTTAATGAACTGAAACTCAATATGAGTTTAGAGAGAATACAAGATATTAATTGGCTGTTGCTACCATCAAAATACAAACTGTTGCCAGCATCAAAACACAACATCAAGTCCAGAGGAGACACAACAATAAATTGAAATCAATGAATGATGATCAAAAACTACTTGATGAGTTGATCAATGACAATAAGTTGATTGAGGAGAATGAAAGACTGAAAGAACAAAATAATGTGTTGACTGAAAAGCTAGCTACATCTGAGAAGCGTAAACATGTTGTTGATAATTATTCTGAAAAAATGCATGAACTAGAACAAGAGATTAAGAACTATAAAACTATTAATGCTATGTTAAATGAGCAGACTGCTGCCTATGAGGAGGATTTCGCTAGTTCAGAACTGTGCATCTCCTCACTAGAAGATGAAACTAAAGATTTGACCAATTCATTGTCAAAATTTATCCAAGACAAAGAAAACTTAGACAAAATCCTAGGAACAAAAATAAACTTTTAGAGGGAAGGGCTTGGATACACTCCGGTCAATAAAAAATCGTTTGAAAATAAATTATATACTTCCTTTGTATCTAGTCTGAATGAAGCTAGCACATCAAGTGTAGCCCCAAAATCGTCTACAGTTTTGAAAACCCAAAAACAAAACAAAAACCAGAAAAAGAAAAATTTTAAGCAAAAACAAAAAAATGATTTTTCTTGTTTGAATGTGCATGAAAAAAAATCGGCTAGATAGTTTTATGCATAAAAAAGAATGAATGTTTCTTGTTTCTATTGTGGCCTGTATAGTCATGTCATGGACGACTGCCATATCATGAAGAAAGATGAGTTGAAAGCATGCAAAAATAAATCTATTTTTGAAGGCATCATGCAGCACCTTGATGACCTCGGCGGCCTTTTGCGGAATGCTCGCGCCGCCGCCGCCGAAGGAAGCGCGGCCACCGAGCGCAGCCATGATGGGCGTCTGGTCATCTGCCTGGTACAGCTTCGGATCGGCGCCATGGGCCAGAAGCAGCTTCACGAGGTCCACGTTGTCTTCGGAGGCCGCCGCCATCAAGGGTGTGGCACCACGGGCCGCCCCGCCGCCGGCACCGCCGCGGCCGCCCGGGCGATAGAACAGCTGCATGTTGGGGTTGGCACCCTTGTTCAGGAGCAGCGTGATGATGTCCTGGGCGCTGGCCTGATTGGGCGGGTCCTCGGTATTGACGGCCGGCCCGCCAAAAAAGCCGCCCCCGCCCACGCCGGTGCTGGACACGACCGCGGCATACAGCGGACCCTGGCCGTAGATGTCCCACTGGTTGACGTCGGCCCCGGCATCGATCAGGCGCTTGGCGATATCCCAGTTGTTGTTGATGATGGCAATGGTCACCGGCGCATAGCCATCCGGGTCCGGCAGGTCGATGTCCGCGCCGCCGGCCAGCAGTTCCTTCGCGCAGGGGATGCAGCCCTCGCGCGCCGCATACAGCAGCGGCGTAAGGCCGCCGCGGTTCATGCCCTTGGGGCGAGGCTCGGAGGTCACGCGCCGCGCCCATTCACGCACGGCGCCACGCTCGTCCACCTTCGCGCCGCCCTTACGAACCAGCCCCCAAAGCAGCCCCGTAGTCAGTCCCTGCTGCCAATCGCCGGTATAGGCAGTGCCTCCGACACCAACCGCTCCCGCCTCTATGTGATACTGTGTCGTCTTGGAGTTCCCCAGCGCGCCACGAAGCATGACCATGGCGGATTCGACCTTCACGAACTGCTCGAATTCATCGAAGGCTTTCGAGCCAAGGGCGAGCTTGATCTTCTCCCGCGACTGCTGCGAACCGAATATCTTGTTGATGACGTTGGTCCGGTCGCCGGCCTGAGCAATCGCGTCCTTCAGCTCGGATGCAAAACCCACCGCAAAGGAAGTGCGCTCCGCCGGCTTCATCTTCTTCAGCGCGGCCTCGACCTCGGCATTGCTGCGGTTCATCGTGACGAACTTCTTGTTCAACGCCGCGATCAGGGCTTTTTCGTTGATCACACCGCCACGGGCAATATTCACCAGGATCACGCCATCTTTCATCATCGACAGCTCTTTTTCACCAACGATCTCTCCACCCGGAACATGCACGGTGATGAAATCACTTTTGGTAATAAGGTCATCCAGAGTTCCGGTTACCAGTCGTACGTTCACGCCTTCCGTTCCGTGGATATCCACATGGATCAAAGCCTCTTTTACATACGGATCGTAAGCTACAACCTTCATTCCCGTGCCCAGGGCGATGCGCGCTACGGCCTGCCCTATTCTTCCGAAACCATAGATCCCGATGGTTTTGCCGGTAAGCTCCACACCTTTGGCATATTTCTTTTTCAGCTCATCGAATTTGGTACTACCTGCAACCGGCATCTGGCGGTTACTGTCATAGAGAAAACGAACTGCTGAATATAAATGTGCAAATACCAGCTCCGCTACTGAATTGGAAGAAGCTGCCGGTGTATTGATCACCCGGATGCCTTTGACAACGAACTCATCTTCAAAATTAAAACAAGAACCTTCCAAGAAAGACAACCTTCCCCTCAGAAAATATAAACAACACTACAACCTAAAAAACAAAATCACAACCAATCCAAAGATATAAATAATTAACTCAACTTAAATATTCAACAGTAGATAGATCACAATAAACTTAGAAAATAAAATACAATAAACTCAACACTAGAACGTACAGAAAATAAAACACAATAAACTTAAGAAATCACATCATCCATATCCTCCTCCCTGCCTTGCTCATTTGCTCTATCGCCGCCTATAGAAGGATCCTCCTACATTAAAAAAATAATAACAAATATTTTATTAGATTGCATAAATTGAAATCAAATGTAATATCAAATCGATAATTGCATAGATTTTAGAGACCTCAACTAACCTAGCTGTTATCAGTATTTTAAATTTTCATTTGGAGAAAGTAATTATGAGCGCTGAGCTCAAATCGATCCGAATTGAAATCCATCAGTTTTGACAAGTCACTTTGACCTCCCAGGTCGTGTTGGAACGATCGACACACCGATCAAACATGTATTTCAGATTTTAAACCCCTCAACCCCTACTTATGGCGCCGATAAATTCAAGCGGCGACAAAGGCCTGACCTCTATAGAAAACCGGTAGGCTGTCCCCAAAACCCCTAGGGAAGCGAGGAATATCAACGGCAGCTTCCGGACGGGTCGGGCGAGGGCTTCAAGCATCGGGGTTCCTTAGCGACCGATCCTTTTGCGGGCGCGGTCGAATATCTTCCGCGCTTCCTTGCGTAGCGCGATCTTCTCCGCCTCAATCTGCTTAAGGCGCTCAGCCTCTTCCGGGGTGAGGTGATCTTTCCATTCGGTCATTTGCCGTGCTTTGCAGTCTCGATTGCTTCTTCGACGACGCGTAGCCAGATTCTGTATGGCGCGAAAGGAACATCTCCCAAAGCACCAGCGGGTCCGAGCGATCGGATATTGGAGGCCGTAACCTCCAACACCTGCACCAGCTTCCGGCGGTTTGCCTTTCTCATGCCTTGGCCCGGAGTTGGTCGTAAAGGTCGCTGATCATGGCATCGACCTTATCGGCGCCACAGACGGCCTTGAGGGCATCGACGGGCGACAAACCCTCCGCGATCTTGATAAGGACCCGGTTGCTGATTTTCTGAGTGATGGTCATTTCGTATCTCCTTGCCTGATGTCCACGTTATATAGTGGAATATCCACTCATGCAAGTGGAATTAGCGCATCAGGCGAAATATTTTGCACACCTCACCCACGACCACCTCCTATATCAAGAGCGGCAGACAGGGCGGCGCGGGCGTCGTCGAGGGTTCCACCCAAGTTGCTGCCGCCGTGCCTCTCGATTGCATCCTCGATAACAAGGGCGGCCCGCTCCACCACCTCATCCGCCCCCATATACGAGCGGACGGCTGCGGCGGCGGCATTGAGGGTAGCGCGATGCAGGCACTCGTCGAAGGATATGCCTGTCACGTCGCCAATAAATATCCTCCGCGCCTCGTCATGCACCTTGTCGGCATGAACGCTGCCGTGGAGAAAACGCTCAAGGGACAATTCATCCTGCTTATCCATTATCGTGGCCCCTTGGTTCGCAGCCGTATGTGGGTTTAGCCTTCCATCCGATGCTGTTTCGGTCTTGAACCGTCACAACCTCCCCAAGCAGGCCACAACGAACGCATCGGGAGGGCGCCGAATGCCGTGCAGGCGATCTTCAATGATGCGGACTTCAAGCGGCTGTTTCCGATGGCCCGGCTCGTGGAGCATCCCAAGGGCGATCAGATCGATTTCGGGGATGGCCCGGTCGACGTGCTGATCAACGCTCGCGAAGGCGGCGCAGGCGACGCCTGGGCGTGGCAGACGGGTGGGGGCGGTTCGGCGGCGCAGGCCGCCGCTGGGGCCGCGCAGGGGACGACGACGCCCATGACGGGCGACCTCGGCGGCGGGTCGTGGCTGGATCAGATCATCGCCTCGTTGCAGGCGCAGGCGAACGGCCAGGAAGACCCGGCGATTGCCGCCATCGAGTGAATCAAGCTCTTCCAAGAGTTGGTCGAGCAATTCGATCACTCGTTCAAGCACGTTCTGTGGTACAGGAATGTTGTTCATACGCGTCACTTCTCTGATCGATATGATTTCAAAAAGTCAGTAAGATTGAGCGTTGGGTCCGGTTCTCGTCCGGGGCCAACGGTCGTTAGCACCCAATTCGCGGCTTCAGCAGACCCACATGATACGAGAACGTATCTGGGGGGTGTTTGCTGAACGGCGATGAGGGGTTTTAGGTGTTCAGGAATGGATTGGGCGTGCACCGCCCAATCAGTTCGTCTGAAGCAAAAGGTATGCTGGCCATCTTTCAAATGTAATTAATATGTACTATGTAAATGCTAACCATGCAAGCACACAGGCACAACCGTCATGCACATAAATACTACATATAGTAACTCCCCCTAACTGAGGCACGGGTTAACAAAAGTGCATGATATTTAAATTCAAAATGTTATACATGAAGTATAACCAAGAGATCTGTGCATTCATAACAAGAGGTATTTCATAAACATGAATGTAAACAAATTCATAGAATACATACATCACAAAAATACCCAGAAGTGAAATGTGATGTAATGAATAATGAGCTTCAAAACATATGAATTTTTAGATTTTCTTAAGAACACTAGAGGGTAATCTCTTCTCTACACTTCCACTCTAGATTCTCGACTACCGGTAGCTTCGCACAACCCCGATTATTTTTCTTTTTAATGGACTTCACCGTTCGACGCGAGTCACCTCATATGTCGCAAGATCGGCGTGATCGCCGGACCCGCGCTGCCGCTCGATCTCGCCGCCGGCGAGTACTCGTCGATGGTCGTCGCGTCGGCGTTCGACGAGGTCGTCAACGAGGGGCGCCGCCTGCTCAACGCGCCGCCGGTGCTGCGCGTCTACGGCTCGAAGGACCTCGCGGGCGTCGAGCTCGCATCGGCGCTGTCCGGCGCGTACACGGTCGCGCTCGGGATGTGCGACGGGCTCGATCTGTCGCCGGTCGTGCGCGCCGTGCTGATCACGCGCGCGCTCGCCGAGGCGTCGCGGCTCGGCGCGGCGGCGGGCGCGGAGGCGCGCACGTTCGCGGGGCTCGCGGGCCTCGGCAACCTCCTCGTGCGCGCCGCGAACGATCGCTCGGTGGACTACATGCTCGGGCGCCGGCTCGCCGAGGGCGTTTTGCGCCTGTCGCTGCTTGCCCGGCACACGCGGGCGATCCGCTGGGCGTTCGGCATGGAGATGCTGGCGACCTTCACAGAAGCTGCCGGCAAGCGTTTCGACGCGCTCGATCCCGCCCGGGGCACGAACTGGCAGGGCGTCGAGGCGCGTTTCACGGTCGCCCGCGACGGCCGGCAATTCGCGGTGCTGGATCCCGCGCGGCGAAACTTTCCCTTGCAGCAGATGACCGTGGCCAAGGTGGCGATCCACACCAACGGACTCGCCGACTGGTATCTGGTACTGGGCGATCCGCAGCCGGGCGGCGGCTGGATCGTGCGCATCTACCGCAATCCGCTGGTGCCCTGGATCTGGTTCGGCGCGATCATCATGGCGCTGGGCGGGGCCGTTTCTCTCAGCGATCGGCGCCTGCGCATCGGCGCGCCGCTGCGGCGCCCGAAACCCGCCGTGGAGGCGCCGCATGCCGCTGCCTGACACCGTGCGGCTGCCGGCCGGCTGGCCGCTGCGCCTGCTCTTCCTGCTGCCGCTCGTGAGCCTAGTCGCGGTCATGGGCTTCTTCGCCCTCGGGCTCGGACGCGATCCCTCGGCACTGCCTTCGGCGCTGATCGACCGGCCGGCGCCCGATTTCTCCCTGCCGCCGCTGCTGCCGGACAGGCCGGGCCTCGACCGCGCCGATCTCGGCGGCCGGCCGGTCAAGACTGAAATAGTTGAGAGCCGTTGAGACTATGGAAGCCGTCGAGACTTAAGTGACGGTCGAGTGCCGTGGATGCCATCGTGAATGGAGCAGGCGGGGGCTACTGAGGTGGCCAGACGCTGTTGAGACTGAGACCAGTCGGGCGCTGCTGAGACTGGAGTAACTGGGAGACGTTGAGACTATGACAATCACCGGGCACCGTCGAGGCTTATAACTACAGATATCATTTAAAAATCCCAAGAATCTATGGGTTGCAAGTTAGGGAATTACAATCTGCTGCGATTTCCCTGATGCCAAGGTGAAAATGGCATCCTCAAAACTGCAAATGACGTTTCTTCCACAACCTGTCATACAAATGGGTGACAGAGAAGTTAAAATGACTACAAACTCAGCATATCTCAAAACTACAAAAGACAATTTCTTCCACGGCCTGTCATAGAAATGAGTGAGAGAGAAGTTGGCGTGGCTACTATCTTAGCATATGTCTCCTTGACAGGAGAAAAAAAAAACTCATTCATTACTTGATACAGTCCTCACAATTTGGTGCATTATCTACCAAAGACACTCCAAGGACACAGTACACAATACAAAACTACAAAATGTGGAACTTAAACAAGCATGGAGTGATCCAGTACCACGGGGACCCTCTTATATTGCAATCCCTTTCGGTTAAAGGGCACCTTACAAATCAAAAATTAAATAACCGACAGTACTCACACACACGTAACTCAAATCTTGAAGAAAGGATCCAAGTTATATAGCATTAGCTGCCCTGTTCTCATCCACGTTCGACATCCCCAAGGTTTCTTCATAAACAAACCCATGATGGATATCGACTGTTCTCCAATGCTACACTTCAATTGAATCCTAGAGCTCCTCAACATGTCCTCAACACCAAGTGGGGACGATTAAATCATTCATCTCCGGTTGCATCGATTTCAACATCAGTGCAGAACAATTATAAAACCTTGACGTGGTGATGCATTCCACTCCTCATCATAGCACAAAACTCCTCATAATTGATCCTTCCATCCTGAAATTAACATGTGGAGGTATATTCAATCCATAATATAATTCAACATTTTTAAAGAAAATATCTCTAAGCGGGAGCAAAATAAACAGGCGGAGGGTTTTGTGGAGTGACAGTGGTTTGGGAATTACGGGGGTTTTGTGGGAAGCGAATTTGGCTATTTGGGTTGGCGGAGGGGAATGTAACGGCTTGGACTTGCTCATTAGTTTGAACTCTCTCAATGACTGGCCCTTGAGGTTTTCTGTTGTATTTGGGCTTTTGGGCCTCGAAGAGTGAATGAATGGGAGAGTCCTGGAATTGAGTTTGGATAAACCGCTCCCAGCTATATAGTTGGCGCATGTTGGCTATATCATTCATAGCCAGAATGTTACGGAAGGTTGGAGTAGCATTGGAAATAAGTAACTTGACCTTCTCTTCCTCGGGAATATGGCCTGGCACCCTGGCGGTCATCTACCTCTATCTATCTACATATGTAGCAAACTCCTCATTACGTTTCATTTTCTCGGCCACTAAGTCTGTGAATGAATATTCTGGGCCAACTCGGTCTTGAAACTACTGGATGAACTTGTCTTTCACTACCTTAAAACTCTTGGCATCTTCCAGTGGCAGAGAGTAGAACCATTCAAGTGCAACCCCATCTAATGATCAACGGAACAAGTATGCCATAAGGCGATCATCATACTAAAATTGAGCTGATTCATAAAAGAAGTCCCTCACATGAATGAAGGGATTGCCGTTCCTGTCATACTTGCAGTAATTGGGGAGTTCAGATTGTGGGGGGAATCGAATGTTTTGAAAGCTTGGGACTGGAACATCTGCCAGGGATTGGGGACCAACCCGCTTTTGAAGGAAGTCAAGTTGTTGTTACGTGGTGGCCCATTTATCAAGGAGTTCCTGCTCCCTAGAGGGAGCAGGGGTAGCGAAAGAAGAGGGCTGAACCTGAGGAGCAGAAGGATAAATAGGTGGAGGAGGGGGAAGCCCATAAGAAGGGGTAGAAGGATAAGCAACTAGGGGAGGAGGAATCCCATAAGAAGGATATTGGGCCGAAGGATGACCCAAACTGGAATGGACCTGGGTGACCCCTTGCTGAGGGCGCGTGAAATCTGCTGGGCCCACAAGGACTTGTGGCACTGATGGGCTAGATATATGATGATCCACTTCGATGGAAGAAGGGAGAATGGACTGTTCGGCCGCGGCACGAAGGATGAACGCATCAACAGTCCGCAGTCGATTATTGATACTTTTCGTATTCCTAACGGTTTGCCAGGTCACGTTGAAGCAGGTATCGGCGATATCCCATTTGGAACCGGACCGCTCGGCAAGGGCGTGAGCCATGGACTCGGAACTGCGTTCGGTTTGAAATACCTGCACAAGAAAGGAACGGTCGACGTGCTGCTCGCCGACGGCGACGCGCAGGAAGGCCAGGTCGCCGAAGCGTTCCGCTTGGCGTCTCACCTGAAACTCGACAACCTGGTCGTGCACGGAGACTGGAACGACATCCAGCTGAGCGATCTTCCGAGCAAGACCGTCGCGGCGGATTTCGCGCGCATCGCGCACGCGGAAGGATGGAACGTCATTGAAGTACAGAACGGCAACGATCCCGCGCAGGTGAAAGCCGCGCAGGATCTCGCGGATGAACTCCTTGGCAAAGGCCGCCCGATCTTCGTCTGTTACTACACGACGATGGGCAACGGCATTTCCTTCATGGAACAGGGATCGAACGACGGCAGCAAGAACTTTCACGGCACGCCGCTCAGCAAAGACGAAATGACGAAAGCACTGACGGAACTCACGCCGCTCGAGGACGCGATCGCCGCGTACCAGCCGCATCTCGATAAGGAAATCGAACGTTACGCGTCCGGCCAACCGACGGAAACCAACTTCACGCTCGATTGGAAAACGCCGGACGGCTACGCGCGCACCGTGATGACGGACAAGGGTGCGGCCCGAAAGGAATTCGGCGCGACGCACTTGAAAAACATGATAAAGGGCGACCGTCGCATCGTCGTGCTGCACGCGGATCTCGCCGCGTCCGGCGGTTTCGACAAGGTGCATAAGGAATTCCCTGAGCGCGTGATCAACGTCGGCGTCGCGGAGGCGAACATGTACATGATGGCCGCGGGCATGCGCCAGGCCGGACTTCTTCCCGTCACCTACACCTTCGCCGCGTTCGGCACGAACGAGGTCACCGGCCCGGACGAGGCGGTGCTGTAGCTGGACAGCTTCCACGGGCCGTCGACGACGCCCCAGGTCGGGCTGCTCGCATAGCTCTTCGCGTTCTGGGCCTGCGAAGCAATAATATTTCATTAATCAGGATTTGCTAAAGTAGCAGAAATAAAATTACTTTTTAATTAACAGTTTAAAATTTACAATTAACCCAGAGTCAAGTCCAAGAGGAAGACAACAAGTCTAACAAGTACAGTCGACAGAAAAGAAAGATGTACCAGAGAGTCGGGGGAAGCCCGACGGAGGTACCAGCTGGCCAGAACGGAACACGCACCAGGAATCACACAGAAGCAGAACGAACAAGTCACCCCACCTGAAAAGCAAGGGTGATGCTCGTGTCACTGGCTCAGTAGGGGTCACGCGGATCCCCACTGAAAAACACACAGTAACACGCAACAACCAAAAACAGCAGGCGTAGTAAAGCGGGAAAACTACACTACAAAGCTGTAGAGAAGAGGAAGCGGGAGTAGGGAGCAGGTAAGGACGAGGGGAATAACCCGTGCCACACTAGCAGCTACCAAACTAACCTCGGCACCCAAAGTTGCTCCTAGCAACGACAGAAGGGCCGGTCCTAACTCAGAAGGTTAGGGACTACTGATCTATCGACAAACACGAGGCCACAAGCAAGGCCTATGAGACCGGACCGAAAGTCTAGAAAAGACCTAGCCGGATAGACGCGAACTAGAAGGCACACACGGCCCGAATGCCATGCTCGCACTTCCAGACGCTACCACTCACGACCTGAACTTAATGCACAAGACGCAACACTGACCTCAGGTAATGCCACCACTCAGCTAACCTATCCAGGTCACGACGCTTGAGAAACACAGAGAGTCACGTGTCACGTGACAGGAGCACCTCCAAAAGCATAGCCAACTGAGTCCACTGACGACTCTTGCTGCGCCACAGGTACCGAGCCAACCACACCACGCTAGGGCGGAGTCTCAGGTATGCACTGGCCAACCAAGAACAGAAACCAAAATACAAGTACTAG
This sequence comes from Amorphophallus titanum, assembly GCA_024336825.1. Lineage (NCBI taxonomy): Eukaryota > Viridiplantae > Streptophyta > Magnoliopsida > Alismatales > Araceae > Amorphophallus > Amorphophallus titanum. Next base: position 130,630 of record JANBPO010007391.1, on the reverse strand, counting down.
CCAGGGGAACGCCCGTCGGCATCAGGTCCTAGCCCCTAACCACGTGTGCACACACTGGCTCCTGCCTAGAGCCAAGCCTCTAGCTAGTATTCTCCCCCCGTAGGACGCTACGATCGAAGGTGACACACCGAGCCGGGAGTCCACGGAACTAGCTTAGGAACCGTTTGACGGGAACACCCCTCCACCACTCCAAAGGTGGGTCGACCACCACAGTCTCAGGGCAACAAGAAGGGAGGCTCACGAAACACAGAGGACTCAAAATGCAAGTGTCGAGGTACAGACAACCCAATCATGCACTGTCACATGTACTACAAAGCACCAATGGCAGCACCAACAACTGTCGCTAGACTCAGGACAAGGCAACTAGACTTACCGGTGCAACGATCCCTGAGTCGGGCGACTCGAAGGCAAGATCGTCACAGGCAGTGGGACAAGCCGCCAATAGTTCTACTCCTAAGTTAGAAGGAAACGACACATGCAGCGAGAAACGACCGATAAAGACCTGAGGGAAATACTGAACATCCTCAACACACCTGGACACACGGATCGAGGTAGGACAACACCTCGAGACATCCAAAACCAAGGTCTCGGGTTGTGCAGAACCGCCGAGACACACATGGCTACGTGTCAACCACTGGGTGACCCCAGGTTGACCGGAACCAGACCATGACATGTCAACAGTAGGGAAGAGAACCCTACTACAAGCTAGAAGACCCCTGGCCACCTCACAACATGGTCTTAACCCTCATAGGAAATCGAATGATATCCACAGGTCAACGGGTGGACCACAAGGTCAAGCCAAGACATTCCAAAACTGAAACACCGGTAAAACCCTCTCTGGGCATAGGCCATCCGTCACTCATCCACTGGGCAAGCCCAGCAGTCAAGGAAGATATGCCACGCTACCAGAGACAAGCATCCTGGTAGCATCGAGATTAGTTTGTTAGGGAATTATCGTAGTCAGGGAAGAGACCACACCCAGTCACCTAGACCGACTGATCCAGAAGACCACCGACACATGACCACCGCCCTGGGACACAAACCTAAGACAGACGAGCACAATCACACACAACAAAATCCATGCGAAATATAACATGGATATAACGCACCAGGGCAGGCGCGCTATATCAATATAACGCACCAACACAGGGGCGTTATGGCCAACAGACCCGAACTCACAATAAAAGGGCATATAATGGACAAATATGGCAGCGTTATACTAGTATAATGCACAAGGATGGGTGCGTTATACCCAACAGACCAAAAACACGAATCACAACAGAGAGCATATAACGAATTACCCTGAGTCCGTTATAGCCTCCTGGAGCATGGGGTCCGGCGTGTTATACCAACCGCCATGCCCAGACAAACGTCAGTCAAAAGGCACCTTAACGGACCTACACAGGGGCGTCATATGCTCATAACGCACTAGGAGGCATCCGTTATGCCTAACCGACTGATGCAGTCTTCGAGGGAGACACGGTCAATGAGGAACTGACACGCTCAGTCCTCGAAATCCACGGAGTATAACGCACCAGCACCCGTGCGTTATACCAACTATAACGGACTAGCCCTGGTCCGTTATAGCCGACACACCTCGAAGAGCCACGAAACGACCACAGACCATAACGGTCTATCGAGGGGCCGTTATATATATAACGGTCTCTGGAAGGACCGTTATGTCGATCCAGCGATCAAATCGGTGGAACGACCGAATCGGCCCATTCCACACCCCATGCACGCCGTAGCGCAGGGGAAACACAACCACTTGGTGGGGAACGACCCTCGAGGGTCAGAAATGCCACATGCGTCCACTGAAACGCATCGAAATGCGAGATCGGGGCGATTTCGACGAATCAACTCTAATCGAGTCACCGGGGTTCCCGGACTTCTACCGGCCCCGAATGACTACCAATCGACGCAAAACTGACATGAATGGGATCCTGACATCCCAGCGGTCATTTGACACTAATTCTACCGCGAATGGCTGCCGTTTTCCGGCGAACCCTGAAAACCCCAAAAATGATAATTTTTACTAAATCGGCTCGATCTCTCCCGATGCAGCACCATTCTACGCACCGGGGTAGGGGAAACGTGCAGAATGGAAGGGCAATCCATCTCCCTACCTCCACCGAAGAAACTGTGTGCCGACGTGACTAAACCATGCCGAACATCTTTAAGAACGCGAATGGCGCCTTCTTGGAATCCACCGAGGGATCACGCCCACCACGCTCCAACCACTGCTCCAACCCGCGAACCGATCTCCCCACTGGGTCCGCGCCTCAGCCAGCTCCGCAACGGTGTGCACCCCATGCCGAACGGGCCAGAGATGAGAGAGAACGAAGAGAGATAGTAAACGGTTGAAATGTAGCCGATCTCAAGTGGCGGTTCTTGCAGGCGAAAGGGATGCCGTTCGAGACAGAGTATAAGCGTATGGAAGCCATCAAGGAGTTGCTAGTTGCTGATAACGGAGGGAAAGCGACCATTGATATGGGGTGCCCAATAAATATGACCGGTATTAGCAAATATGGAAATCTCCCGGACACGGGTTTCGGGCGATAGGCATCACCAACTTGCGTATCCGTTCAGTCTATTCACGATTTTGGCGACCGTTCGCTGAGATACACCAAACTTCTTCGCAATCTCCCTCTGAAACATCCCTGTAGTGGCAAGGTCTCGCACCTCCGAGATGGCTTTAGCATCAAGCTTCCGCGGCCTGCGCGGTCTAGCCGTCCGGCCACGCAATTTGCAATCGTTCATATTCTCCCAATGGGTGCCGACTGACAGGTGGTTCGGATTTACGCAGGCCGGAACATCGCATGCGTGGCGCACGCTTAGGCCAGCAGGTATTGGCCCTTTGTAGTGCATGTAGCTAAATCTATGTGCGCGCAGAGTTCTTATGCCTATTGCTGCAGCGGAGATCATTCCATAGCCGTGCTTGTCAGCTGGACCTGTCCATAGCCAGCATTCATCCTCACGGCCTGGGTTCACATGCTTCTGGAATGTTTCCAGCGGTGGAGTTGCTTTCTTTCCCAAGTGAGTAGCGTCCAACTGTTCAGTTGAATTAAGCTAGTAAAAATACAATGAGCCGCGTTCTCTATCAAGAACAGGACATAGATACGCACAGGGTGAAAGAAACGTGGCTCTCCTCATCTCCAGGCGCCCGCAGCGCGCCAAGTTCGCCTTCAAGCCGACTACCTTCGAAAGCGGCAGCTCGATCACGCTGCCTGCGCCCTACGGCGGACTTAACCTGCGGGATGACATTACGGCCCTGAAGCCCAATGAGGCGCGGGTTCTGGAAAATTGGTTCCCAACCACGGGGCAGTTGTCTTTTCGCCCCGGTTTTGAAGGCCATGCAACTGACATGGGTTCGGGCGAGGTCAAGACGCTTGCTCCCTTCGTAGGCTTTTCGGCCTCATCACTAATTGCTGGCACCAACGGCAAGCTGTTCAACGTGACATCATCGGGCGCGGGATTACAATCAATTTGTGTATGTCATGCCTGTTGAGCTCGGAGACTTCAAGCTCGCAGTCGGTGGCGTCGTGCCTTTCGTGAGCGTGCGTCAGAGCGGCGGCGGGCTGGTCGATCGGGAGACCGGGCTCGGAGACATCCTGATCCAGCCGCTGATCGTCGGATGGGAGAAGGGGAACTTCCATGTTGCCTTGGCCCAAGGCGTTTACATGCCGACCGGCAAATATGATCCACAATCAGCGCTGAACATCGGACGAAATACCTGGGCTTCCCAAACGCAGTTGTCGCTGGGTTATGTCGATCCTGAGGGATGGGAGGCGACCACGACCCTCTCCTTTGTCACCAGCAGCAAGAACCGGGATGCAACCTTTTCTATGCTCAACCCGACCGGGGCGGACTATCGCAGTGGCAATGAACTCGCCATCGACGTCGCGCTCGGCCGGGCGCGCCCGGCGAAGAAGTCGAAGCGCAAGGCGAAGTCGAAGCGCGCCTCGGTCTCGACCGAGTACAGCCTGCTGTTGACCGCGACGCTCTGCCTGCTCGCCTTCGGCGCGGTGATGGTCTTCTCCGCCTCCTCCACCACCCAGGTGCTGGAAAACGGGAACCTCTCCGCCTCCGCCTACTACCTGCAGCGCACCCTGATCGTCGGGGCGATCGGCCTGGTGATCATGCACTTCACCGCGCGCCATGGGCTGACCGCGATCCGCCGCGCCACGCCGCTGTTGCTCGGCGGCACGCTCTTCCTCCTGGTCGTCGTGCTCGTCGCCGGGCAGAGCGTCAACGGCGCCACCCGCTGGATCGGCGCCGGCTCCTTCCAGCTCCAGCCCTCCGAGCTGGTCAAGGTCGCGCTGGTCCTCTACGGCGCCGACATGCTCGCCCGCGAACCGAGGCGGGTGCGCTCGATCCAGGGCTTCATGCCGATCCTGCTGATGACCGGCGCCGCCTGTCTGCTGATCATGCTGGAGCCCGACATGGGGACGACGATGGTCGTCGCCTTCGCCGTCGGCGCGACCCTGATCGCCGCCGGTGTCGCCCCCCGCGACCTCGGCAAGATCGCGCTCGGGATCGTCATCTGCGTCCTCCTGCTGACGATCGTCGAGCCCTACCGGTCGCAGCATCGCCCGACCCCTCGGGTCGAGTAGCCGCCGAGCGAAGCGAGCCGGCGTCATCGAGACCGAGGAGTCGCGGCATCGCCCGACCCCTCGGGTCGAGTAGCCGCCGAGCGCAGCGAGCCGGCGTTATCGAGACCAGCACCCTCCGCCCGACGCTCCTCCGCCCTAATACTCGCTTTGCTCCGGCTCAACTTCTTGAGATCGTCGAGCCTCCCTTCAACGAGCGCGAGCCGCTTTGCGTGGCTCCAGCCCTGAACTTGCTTCTCACGAACCCACGCATCGTCGCGTCTTTCGAACTCCTCGGCGTAGGCGAGTGTGACCGGTTTGCGTTTGGACGTGTACGCACATCCAAATCCGTTGACGTGTTGGTCGACCCGGTCGGCGAGGTCCCAACAGCTGCCGACGTAAAACGACTGATCTCCGCAGAGCATGATGTACATCGCTGGCATGCGTTGATCGTTGCAATGCGTCGAATCAGCGAGCGCCCGTTCGAAATACCTGTGGATGAGTCGGAGGCCTCGTTTGGTTCGGAACGAGAGGATCCCAGCCACAGTTTCTGCTCAACCTGGTGTCGATAACGCCGGCTCGCTGCGCTCGGCGGCTACTCCACCCGAGGGGTCGGGCTGTGCCGCGACTCCTCGGTCTCGATAACGCCGGCTTGCTTCGCTCGGCGGCTACTCGACCCGAGGTTAGGTCGAGAGCACCTCGGGTTGAGGAACCGCGGGGCATCGAAGTGGACCGAGGGCTGGGAGCGCGCGCCGAAGGCCCGGGCGCCCAGCCTGTGGAGGGGAAACGACGCGCAGGAGACCGTCGGCGCATGCTGGGGGCGTGGTTCTGAGGCTGGACTCGCGGGTTGCGATCGTGTGGCGCGATCCGTTCAGCCTGCAGTTCGGGGTCGAACCGGCACGAGCCATCCTGCGCGAAGTCAGCGCGATGGAAGAGCGGATGATCGCCGCCCTCGGCTCCGGCGCGAGTCGCGCGCGACTGGCAATGATCGCGCGCGACTCGGGCGGCGGCGACAAGGAGGTCGACAGCCTGCTTCGTCGACTCGAGCCGGTGCTCGTCCCCGTCGAGGAACCGGCAACGGACGCCCGCGTTTCGATCGTGAAAATATTCATCATTGACGTGGGGATTAACATCAATGCAAAGGAAGATAAGGTTTCATCATCTATCCGAACGGAAGGTTCGGATTGATGTTGGCATGTAGCGGCTTAGGCGCGAAGTCATTCACCGAAAAGTGTGAATTTTATCATTGATGTGGGGATTAACATCAACGAAAAGGAAGATAAGGTTTTATCATTTACCCAGATGAAAGGTCCGGATTGATGTCAGTGCGTAGTGACTTAGGCGCGAAGCCGTTCGCCGAAAAGTGTGGGTTTTATCATTGATGTGGGATTAACATCAACGCAAAGGAGGATAAGATTTCATCACTTACCCAGACAGAAGGTCTGGATTGATGTCAGTGTGTAGTGGCTTAGGCGCGAAGCCGTTCGTCGAAAAGCGTGGGTTTTATTGTTGATGTGGGGATTGACATTAACACAAAGGAAGATAAGGTTTCATCATCTATCCGGACAAAAGATTCAGATTAATGTTGCCATGTAGCGGCTTAGGCGCGGAGCCGTTCGCCGAGAAGTGTAAATTTTATCATTGATGTAGGGATTAACATCAACGCAAAGGAAGATAAGGTTTTATCATTTACCCAAACAGAAGGTCCGGATTGATGTTAGTGCATAGCGACTTAGGCGCGAAGTCGTTCACCGAAAAGTGTGAATTTTATCATTGATGTGGGGATTAACATCAACGCTAAGGAAGATAAGGTTTTATCATCTACCCAGACAAAAGGTCTAGATTGATGTCGGCATGTAGCGACTTAGGCACAAAGCTGTTTGCCAAAAAGTGTGGGTTTTATCATTGATGTGGGGATTGACATCAATGCAAAGGAGGATAAGGTTTCATCACTGACCCGACGGAAGGTCTGGATTGATGTTAGTGTGTAGCGGCTTAGGCGTGAAGCCGTTCGTCGAAAAGCATGGGTTTTATCGTTGATGTGGGGATTGACATCAACGCAAAGGAAGATAGAGTTTCATCATCTATCCAGACGGAAGGTCTGAATTGATGTCAATGTAGTGATAATGCGTCAATCATAGTTTCATCATTTCATCTTCATCATCATTCCTTTATCTTTTTTTTTGACTCAATCATTCGTCACCCCCGATTTCAACAGTCTCGAGGACCCAAGCGCTTTTATCGACGATATCGTCTGCGCCCTTCATGAAAGAGCGGGTGGGGAGATCATGTTTGCCGACGAGAAAAGGCTGATCTTCTACGATCCCGCGCGTAACTCGTTCAGGACAATGGTCATCTCGGGGCAGCAAAATAATAAGGTCCGGTGGATACTCACCGGCCCGGACGCAAAGGAATATTTTGTGTCCAATGGAATTGTTTATTGCTATGATGATACCCAAGGGCTCAAAGCGATAGGCGATATCGGCCGGCCCGAGCTTTTCGACATTCAGGCTTTCCTCGTCGACCGTTCCGGCCTCCTATGGTTAGGCACCAATGCGGCAGAGCTGCGCCAGATCGACCTGAACATGCCTTTTTTCCATCCCTATCTCACGCGATGGTCTTTTCACCAGGACCTGCTGCGCCAGGAATTCGGCATCTCACTCGATAAGTTCTCCGGCTGGCCGCTTACCCGTAAAGACTACCGGTCGTCGAGCTATTTTGTCCGATCACTTTATGATTCCCGGCACCGGCTATGGCTGGGTCAACGCGACCGGGTGGGATATTATGACAGCGTTCACCGGGAAATGGTTTGCTTACCGCGCGTGCCCGGCATCGGCGACCCTAAAGACCTCACGCTTGGTATCCGCGGCCTGAGTTTTTCGCCGGATGGACGATTGTGGATCATCGCGGACAACGGCTATATCGGCTATTTCGACAGCACAAGGCGGCAATGGACCACCCTATTCACCGCGGGCTATATGCAAAGACAGTTCGGCGCAGACATCAATCCGGCCGATCTTGTAGCCGCGAATGACAAATTGTGGATCAGCACCACCGGACAGGGACTATTTTGTGCGGATGTCGCCGGCGGAAAGATCCGCGCGATCAACAGCCACACCTGTCCCGGAATATTCCCCACGGACCTGCTCCTGGGACTCCAACGCGATCCGGGCCGGCCGGGCCTGCTGTGGATAGGCTCCTACGAAGGGTTGATCTGCCTGAATATAAAAAGCCTCGGCAGCCGGGTGTTCACCACGGAGGATATGCTGCCGGATAACATGATCTATTCTATCGCCGTGGGCAAAGCGGGCTGTTGATATCATGGTTGCAAGACATGGTATGAGTGATAGGATGGGTTGGGCCAAAACTAATTGGATTGGCTGATCCAGATCTGGTCACAACTGAAGGAACTTGGCATGGATCCACTCCTCTTTTCACTAAATAAAATTATAAAAATATGATAAAAATGAAGATAATATTTTTAAACACTCTAAATAATAATACAATATATTGTTATCATTAAAAGGTAGTGATTTACTTATCATCATTACTACCAAACAAAGGAAATCCAACTCTGTAGAACTCTCTAAATCTGTTTGGGCCGGAAGCTGAAGGTGAGGATGCTTTTGTGTCAATCTAAAGATACGCACAAATGATACCTTATGCACAACCATAAAAAGGTGTTCTAAAATCAAGAGAGAATGCTTTAAGCGTCAGAGTTGTAGATACTTGATGTCCAGTGTATAGTGAGGTCACTTGGTCAGTATTCACATTGAATCTTTGCCACACTGTAGATAAGAATTGCTCTTGAGCAGTCGGTGGGGCACTCAGGCATGGGGTGCTATCTTCATCTACTCCCACTAAATCTCTGTACATTGATGGATACTTCTAATCAAATGCTTATAATACATACAATAAATTCTTCGATCTTCTATAATGATTGTACTATGTCTCTATTTTAATAAAATTGGCGGTGCAACAATTGTTCTACCTCTTTATTCTAATAAAATTGGTGGTGCAATCCACTACATTTGTTTAAAAGAGGGGGAAAAAACTTTGATTTCTAGGGACTCAGTAATCCATGCTTCCATGTAGGATGTTGACTGTGGGGTACAGCTACTAGACCACGAGAAGACAAGATAAAAACTATATGATACTACGATCACCTTAAATGAGACACTAAGTTTTTGATACGATCTCCACCATCTACATATGATTGTACTAAAAAGAAAGTAAATGATGCAGGCCACATTGGATAATTTGGCATCAGATTGCAGCTGGTCATAATAGGTGGAAAAATTTTGTGGGAGAGAGAAGGCTGGATTATTTGAAAGAACTTGGAGAGAAGGGTGAGGAAGAGAAGGTTAGACTATTAGAGAGGAGAGTGAGGGACAGAAGGGCACTTTGCTGCCTTGGGAGACAACAAACAAATGAACGAAATGAATGAAAGAAAAAGAAACAAATGAAAAGAATGGTCATGATAAAATATAGCTTTTTAATTATCGGTCCCTGAGCTGACAGCTTTTCAATTATCGGCATCCCGACCGACAGTTACCCGATTATCGGCTTTTGAGCCGACAACTATTTGCGCATTGGCTATTGAGCCGATAGCTCTATAGTTATCGACCTCTGAGTCGACAGCTATCTAATTATCGGGCCCTGGGCTGACAACTATTCAACTATCGATTTCTGAGATGACAGATATCTGATTATCAGCATCCAAGCCGACAGCTATCCACTTATCGATGGCCAAGCTGACGGTCTCTCAGTCATCGGCACTCAAGCCTACATCTTTACAGTCATTGGCATTCAAGCCAACAGCTTTCCTCACCATCGGCATCCATGCCGACAGTTGCTCGGAATCCTTCAAAAAAAAGAGGGAAGTGGCGAACACCGATGAGGAACTTACAGATGGCGGTGAAGGCCGTGAGAATACCTGCCCAAGTGGCAGCAATGAAAAGACTTCTTTTCTCTTCCTTCGTTGTCGCAATGTAATGGAAGCCTCTTTCACCAGCATGCTCAACGATCTTTCGTGTGAGCACATGAAGATTCTCCTGAATGTAGCCCTTCACACTCCAACTGCGTAGCTCATCCCGTACTAAGCGCCCCATAAACTGGCCCGTGATGAGGGGAGCCGTTTCCTTAGTGTATGGTCTTCCGAGATAGATGATCATCTCTATCCGGTCGAGGATAGAGGTGATTTTTTCGAGCTTGAAGATGAGATTGACGGAGACGCCAGAGGATTCGATATCATCACGAACTACCTGCAAATTGTGGCGCGAATCAGCGATTTCTTTAAGGATCATTTCTTCAGGAGCATAGGCGTTGATAACAGCATTGAGACGCAGGAAACTCGAATCAATCAATCGCTTTTCGTGAAGTCGCCGACGGATATCACGGCTGGTTCCGAGACTTGCGACCTGGGCCCCTAGGATGACCATAGCTTCTTGTCCATCGAGCTTCAGTGGTTCGAAGGAGATGGAGTGACGGATGGCAAAGGCCATGAATGTTTCATAAATGTTAGAGGCTTAAGTCTTGCCATGGACGGTCGGGGATGGGGAGAGGGGCATAGAGACCTGTGTTTTGCTTCACCTGTTTGGCCGAAGCACACGTGCGGCATTAGCCCACTATTTTGGCCACATGTCTCTTGAGACTTGGCCAAAAGAATTATCCCTTAACTAGAGCAATGATTTTATGAACCCCAAAATGACCAGCTAGTCCCCCTGCATGTAACTCCCAAACCAAGAAATCACGGAGTGAGGTCCGTGGTATGCAAAGCTTTGGCCCCTTGAAGAGGAACCCATCCTTCAAGATAGAACCCTCATGTTCCCTGCTAGAATGAGTGGTCAAGGTGATATAGATGCGCCCAAAGTCGGGGCAGACATGGTACTCATCCTTGAGCCTCTCAAACCCGGTAACCTCAACATGGATAGTGGACAACAAAGAGACCCTCCTACTAAGAGCATCCACAGCGCGGTTCTTACTTCCTGCCTTGTGTTTGATGACAAAGGTGTAGGATTAGATGTACTCAACCCAGCGGGCATGTCAGGTATTCAACTTTTGTTAAGAGTTGAGGTATTTGAGGGTCTCATGATCGGAAAAGATGATAAATTCTTTGGGCAACAAATAGTGCCTCCAATGTCGGAGGGACTGAACCACGACATAGAACTCTTTGTCATAAGTGGAGTACCATGTCCTAGCATCACATAGCTTCTCACTGAAGAAGGTCACTGGGTGCCCCTCTTGACTAAGGATCCCTCCTACTCCCATCCCGGATGCATCACATGTGACTTCAAAGACTTTGGAGAAATCAGGTAGGCATAAGACTGGGACTTGGGTCATTTTCTCCTTAAGCTCTTGGAAGGCATTAGAGGCGGGTTTGGTCTACACAAAAGTCTCCTTTTTGAGACAATCAGTGATAGGGGCGGTGATGGTGCTAAACCCCCGAATAAACTTCCTATAGAATGTGGCCAACCCATGGAAAATTCAGACCTCATGAAGGGTGTGGGGTTCTGGCCAATCAAGAATAGCTTGGACCTTCTCGGGGTCCATGGAGACACCCTTGGTAGACACCACAAATCCTAGGAAGGTGATGGATGTGGTCATGAAGTGACACTTTTCTAGGTTGGCAAATAGGCTCTCATGCCGAAGGATGGTGCAAACCTACCTAAGGTGGGCCTCGTGGGACTGACTATAGATGAGAGTGTCATCAAAATAGACCACCAGAAAGACCCCGATGTAAGGCCTAAGGACCTCCATCATAAGATGCATGAAAGTACTTGGGGCATTTGAGAGCCCAAAAGGCACTGCTAACCATTCATAGAGGCCATCTTTGATTTTGAAGGCCATTTTCCACTCATCTCCGGGCCTAATTCTCACTTGATGATAGCCACTCTTAAGGTCGATCTTGGAGAAGATAGTGGCTCCGGCTAACATGTCAAGCATGTCATCAAGCCTAGGTATGGGGAACCTATACTTGATGGTGATTTTATTAATGGCCCGACTATCAACACACATCCGCCATGATCCATCCTTCTTGGGGGTGAGAAGGGCCGGGACGGCACATGGGCTTTTGCTAATGCGGATGAAGCCCTTCCTAATAAGTTTCTCTATTTACCTCCAAAGTTCATCATGTTCCGTGGGATTGAGGTGATAATGAGGAAGGTTTGGAAGGGTGGCTCCTGGAACTAGATCAATTGCGTGTTGTACATCACGCATGGGAGGAAGTTGGTCTGGGAGCTCCTCCGAGAACACATCATGAAACTCTTCTAGGAGATGCTGGACTTCTATGGGATAGGGGTTGGAGGGGGTGGGCTCTCCTAGGCAAATGACCACCGCACATAAAGGTGCCCCTTGAGCTATCTCCTCTTCAAGCTCACCTTTGGTGATGAGATGAAGACCCTTGGTCAACCCCGAAGTCATACCTTGGTTGGGGTTTTGGGTAAACGGTTGTGTTGGAGGGGTAGAGTTCCCCGAGGCTTGGGGTGTAGTGGGTGATGTCCTTGAGGGAGTGTGTCCCTCTTAGGGATGGGACGAGGTGGGGAGGGGTTGAGACGGATAGTCTTTCACTCATGTTCAAAGGTGCATGTGTTGGGTCTACCAAAGATGGTGGCATCCACATCATAAAGTCAGGTCTACCTCGTAGGATGCTACCTACTTCCATGGGGATAACATCACACCATATTTGGCCATGGTAGGAAGAGAAGGTGAGGGGCACAAGGCAACGAGTGTTGATCGAGATGAAATTGTTGTTGATCCAAGAGACCCGGTATGGGCTAGGGTGGGGAGTGGTGGTAAGCCCAAAGAGTTTAACGGTGTCGGGGGACACGGCATTGACACAACTCCCATTATCTAAGATCACTTTTCTCACATGACCCCCTATCTTAATAAAGATATGGAAGATTGAAGTCCGACGCCAATCCTCCTCTTGGGGTTTGGTGAGGGTACATCTAATCACTCCTAGATGTGAGTCGGTAGATGTCATGATGTAGTCTAGACCCAACTCATGGTATTGGGCCTTGTACTCCTCCTCTTAATCTAGTGAGGCTTCGTGGACCTCAATTATGCCTTCAAGTTCCCCTTGGGGTGGGGGAGCTTCTTCCTCAACCAGCAAACTAGGCAACCCTCTAGATGGGCATTGTCCCGTGAAGTGTCCAAACCCTTGACATCTATAGCATTGTTGGTGCCCACTACTCGGGGTGGTCCCTCCTCCACTTGGACCCTTGGAACTCTGTTCCCTCCATGGAGGAGGATGGCTAGGGGCAGTCTTGGTTGGAGTGATGGTGGGAGGGAGATTGTAAGACCGCAATGGGGCATTCTCACTTGGGCTAGGGGCTTTCATGGGGGTGGGCCAGATTGGTTCGGGGCCCCATGCTTTTGGGATCGACAGGTCGGGGAGGAGAAAACCTAGGGATCCTAGAGAATCATTCAACATCCCGAGCTATTTGGTAGGCTTGTTCAAGGTTATCGACATCTCTCATAAAGAGCTCTCTTTTGATGTGGTTTTGGAGCCCATTTCTAAATCGGGATTGGGTGACAGTAGGGTCCTCATGAACTCCACACTTCAAAAGATAGGAGTCAAATTTTTCAATGTACTCAACCACTGTCTTCCCTTCTTGGGTGAGACTTTGCCACTCATCTAAGAGAATCTAGTGGTAGGATAGGGGTAGGTACTTATTCCCAAGTTGGTTCTTCATGCCTTCCCCAGTGTCAATAGGCTCTTCCCGCCTAACCCTTCTTAACCCTTCTTGGTTTAGCCAATAAGTCTTGGCTAATTTGGTGAGGTGCATCTTGGCCAACCTCACTCTCCTTGGGTCGGACATGGTTCCGGCGAGTTCGTCTCCGTTGAGCCGGCGGGCGCGGATGGTGCTGTTGGCGGTCAGTTGATAGATAAAGCGTTCGCATTGGACGTTGAATTCTGCTATCTGGGATGCGCGGGTAGCCGCGTCTGGGACTAGGTTGCGGGCCAGTAGTGAGCTTAGTGCCGAGGTAACGGGTCTGGCGTTGCTAAAGCGATAGGTGAGCGTCAGGAAGCAGCGGTGATGGAAATAGGGTCGTTCGTTGAAGTTCCGGTCGCTTTCCCGCACAATCCAGCCTGGTCGGTGCTCCCGGTCGTAGGCCGGTTGTTCGAACTTCGCCTTGGAATACCAGTCCTGCAGGTGAAGTATGCTATGGTGGGGGAGAGTATCGATCGCTTTTATCCAGGCGGCATGTTGCCTGATCAATTCGGTTCTGGACAGCGAGAAAAACTCGGACTTTGTCAATTCGTACACGAAGCTTGCGTCGCCGCGGCGGGAGATAATGCAGTTTCGGTCTATCTCGAGGATAGGCAGTCGTTCGTTTAGTGGGATCGTCATGGAACTATTTTAAAAGGTTAAGGAATGGCCTCCTGCTTTTGCAGGTCAGGTGTTTAGGGATATGCTTTCGGGCGAGGTGTTTCATCAGGCCGTGGGTGCCAAAGCGTTTGCTGAGCCAGGCAATGCCTCCCAGTGCCGCCGCGCCAATGACAAATGTCACGATCAGGCAAATGGGTGCCGGTACCTTGCACGTAAACAGGAGGATGAATAAAAAGAAGTCACCGATCAGTGCGGCTGCGGCTAGGACGATATATTGTCCTTGGAAGCCTTTAAAGCGCAAAGGGCGGCCGATGGCCCGGTAGGTGGGATAGACGCCTGTTGTCATAAACCCCTCCTTCTAAAGGCCAAAAAAGGACTTGATCACTGTGGCAACCACGACCAGAAAAATGCAGCCAGCAAACCATGCCGCCCCAGCATGAAGGGCCCGACCGCCCGGCTTGCCCCATTCGGAGTAAACGTGTATCGCCCCTATCAGCGCCAGGATTCCGCCGATCGCATACATCAACTGCGCCGCGGTGTCATAATAACCCCGGATCAAGGTGTTGGCTTGGGTGATGCCCTGGTTGCCATCCTCGTAGTAATCATGCACCGTCCCGCTGGTGTGACGAGGAGAAAGGGCCGCAGGAGGGCCTCGAAGAAAAATGGCCACGGGTTGCCGTGGCCCTCGAGTTGGGAAAGAAAAACGTCCCAAAGGACGGGGCCTTTATGGTACTTTAAAGACAGCGCTGTCAATGCCTTCTGATCCCACATTCCGCGGGGGCCTTCTCGAGCCAGCTTGCCCGGAGATCGGCCCCCGACCGCATCTCGTTGAGGCCGAACTCGGCCGACTGATTTGAGCTCACGTCCCAGCGCGAGTTGAAGTTCAGGTCGCTGGACATCCATCGCAGATGCTGATTAGGTAGCGCTACCTCGCGAGGTGGCGATGCAAGTCGCAGTTCGTGGGGCGCCGTTGGGCAAGGCCATGAACCGGGCCCTAATTGGGTCAGCTCTGGCTGGTAGACCTTGGGCGCAGGTGAACCGGCGCTCAGCCCTGGCGGGGTCAAAAGTGAAGTGTGCCGTCGCGGCCTTTGCGATCGCGGCGAGTTCCTGAGTCCGGGGAGAGGAAATGGTTGAGTCGACCAAGGATAATGGTCGGATCCAGGTGTTGATCATCACGGGTCGGGACCATTTCCATCACCGGTGGCGTACGGCCTCGGCCCGTCTGCGCGAAATCCTGGAAGAAAAACCGCATTTTGAAGTCCGGATCACCGAAGCGTTCGATGGGGCGACGAGTGCGACGCTCGAAGGCTACGACGTGGTTGTCCTCAACTATTTCGGGGCGCCTCGGCCGACTGCAGAAGAGCGGCGCTGGGGCAAGTCGGCGGAACAGGCGCTGTTCGATTTTGTGAGGAACGGCGGGGGCATGATCGTCACCCACAGCGCCTTCTGGATGGGCGCATCCTGGGGAGACGAGGGCGATCAGCTGGTGCGGGTTGCCGTCCGGGTAGTGCGGCTTCAGGGCCATGAACACCCCGTTCCCGCTGAACCCCGGCGGCTGACACCCACGCCAGGCGCCCAGTTCCTGCCGCAACCGGGTGTCGTCGGCCAGTTTGACGATACACGTCCCGGGCCGGTCCGGGTCGCGGACGTCGACCAAGAGGATGTACTCCTGCTCCCGGGGCCGGAATCCGAGGTATTGATTTGATAAACCCAGGGGCCACAGTTAACATCAGCATATATCAAAAATATTACTTCAATGTACACCCTACAAAGGTAAGGGATATGTGAATTGTTGGTTTCAATCAGAAGATTGAAGTCCTACTCGAAGTGGCAGAATTTAACCTCACATTGAGAGATCTTGCTACAACAATGCAATTCCATGTGTTTAATTCCAACACCTCTTACAAAACTCTACTCAGTCGGCCATGGTTGCAAGAACTCTTAATAGTGCCTTCTACTCTACATCAGTGTATCAAATACTAGCATAATGGGAAGGAAGAAAGAGTGTTCGCTGACATGCACCCATTTGAAGTGTTTGAGTGCCATCTACTCGATGCATCTCTTTACATGGGAACCGCCCAAGAGCTAGTGAAGAAAGAAGCACCTGCTAAGAAGAAGTAAAAGCAAACTTTGTCAGGCGACCGATTTCTGCCACCACCACCTGGATATCTCACTTCCTTGGAGGTCTCTCATATTTCGGAGGTGGGAGATGTCTCTAGAGCCATGCTGCCAGATGCTTATCCCAGATCAAAAGTGGCAAGCATGGAAGAACTATTTGAGTATATCAAGGTGCCATCTGGGCTTTTCAAGCGCGTACTGGACCTTGAATGTCAAAATGTAGAGCCATGGAGGGTCATGGAGGTGCCCCGTTTCTATGAGTTGCCCACAATATTCTATGTGGGGGAGTCTGTTGCTAAAGAAGATGAAGATTGCATCTTTCCTGAAGAATCAACGGGCCGTATGGTGCCGATAGCAGGCCTGGCCTATATAGCTGATCGGGTCTCCCGCCTTTCGGCTAAAATACAAGTCCCTTCTCTTCAGTCATTCGGCCAAAGGGAGGCATTCAAAAAGCAATGGTGTCCACCCAACACAAATAAAGAGCTCCTGAAGATTACTCAGAGCCTGGGGTTGGGATATTCTCTTCAAGAATACTATCAGATAGAGGTGGATGTCATCTCCACTATTTATACACTTGAAAGCCCATCGAAAATAGTCTTTGATGTCTACTCGATCATTGATGAAGAAATAGAGCCACATCCCATTTTGGTTGTACTCTTCCTCAACATTCATCCAAGTCTTGGAGGATACAGAAGTCACCTTCATTTTCAACGGGAGTGGGAGCGCTCGTCTCTAAGAAGCATGGAAGCTACCTTCATTTCCAAGGGGTGCAGGAGTGGTCTAGGGAGCTTGGAAGATACCTTCATATTTTAGGAAGATGAGAAGACTATTGCTCCCTCTTGGAAGCTGAAAAGCCACCCTTTGTATTTTAGAGGTGACTGTACATTTGTCTCCTGAAGAGGACAAGATTATTGCTCCTTGTTGAAAGCTGAAAAGCTACCCTTTGTATTTTGGAGGTGAGCGTATGTTTGTCTCCTAAAGAGATGAAGATTATTGCTCCCTCTTGGAAGCTAAAAAATCACCCTCTATATTTTAGAGGTGAGCGATCGTCTGTCTCCTGGAGAGGAGAAGATTATTGCTCACCTCTTAGAAGCAATAAAGTCACCCTTAGTATTTTCGAGGAGAGTGTATGTCTGTCTCCTGAAGAGGAGAAGATTATTATTCACCTCTTGAAAGTAGTAAAGTCACCCTTAGTATTTTCCAGGGGAGCACATGCCTGTCTCCTAAAAAGGAGATGATTATTGCTCGCCTCTTGGAAGTACGAAACTACTAGTGTCTATGTGAATACTGAACATGGGATGAAATGGCAAAAAACGTAGCCCAATCCACTCTTTTATTGGTAAAAAATATTAATATTTACATAATTCCAAGTGTGAGGGTTGGATTTCCCGGCCATTATGGGGTGATAGCTTATAGGCCCCCTTCCCTAGGACTTCTATAATCTTGTATGGACCTTCCAAGTTTGGAGCCAACTTCCCCGCGGCTGCACATAGGTCAGCAACGCTGGCACGACGTAGTACTAGATCTCTAGGGAAGAAGGGCGTTCCTTGACCCGAGCATTGTAGTATTACGACATTGACTATTGATAGGCGACTAGTCGGGTCTGGACGCGATTTCTATCTTCCGTCACCAAATCCAGATTTTTTTCGTAGTGCTTGATTATTTTGTGTCTCGTCGAACTAGATGACTTTTAGAGTTAGATTGAATATCTCAACTGGTATGACTACCTTAGCTCCGTATGCCAGATGAAATGGAGTCTCTCCAATGGCTGCTCGAGTAGTAGTGCGGTGTGCCCACTTTCTATCATATAAACTGTTAATTATATAGTGTTTCCTGCATTATTTCATATTTCTATGTACCTCCACACTCCTTTTAGCCCTTCCGAGCCCTCCGGCTCGTGGGCGGCCTGCTAGAATTCAAATGGTATCGGGTTACACCCGGTATCCAGATCTTGGGTCATTACAGGTAATTTTTTCTTCATGATTTCCCTCCATGCTCATGTAGGAATTCAAGCATCCATAAAGTGTTAAGAAGAATTTCTAACATCCTCATGGCTAGAGATCATGGATCACATTATGTGCGATGAGTGAGAGTCCTGTCTCAGGTATATTTTCTAAGTTATGCTTGCAACATAGCTATGACTCTTCCCCTTGGCTCATGCACCCACCAAAACTAATTTTCTTCTTTAATATATGCCGTGACGCATACCTATCAAGGTTTGGGGCTGCATTATTTATTCCAGGGATATAGTCCTTGAAAATTCAAAGGAAGTGTATTAAATTATATTATAATGTTGCATGCAAGCAGGATGAGCGGGTTTTCAAAATCAAGTTCATGCGAGAGAATTTTTTCCTTTTTTTTCTTCTCCCTTTTTAAAATTTTTTTTAAAGGGCTTGGTTGGAAAACCTGAAGCATGGAAGAAGGGTTTCATGTATTAAAGTGGATCTTGATAGGACAAGGAGTTGGTGTTGTCCAAAGGGGAGTCATTTTGTTCATTGACCCAGATGGGAGATCTGAGCCAAAGGTAGGATGGTTATTGGATTAAACAAATGGTTGTGATGCTGATACATAAAGTATCCTTTTGTTCATTGGTGAGAATAGCAATTCTAGGCCAAAGATAGGGCAATTGTCGGCTTAGACGAAATGTCATGACACCAAGGCAGAAAGGGTCTTTTTGTTCATTGGTGCGGATGAGAATTTCGGGCAAAAGATAGGGTAGTTGTCGACTTAGACGAAATGTCATGATGCCGAGATAGAAAGGGTTTTTTTGTTCATCAGTGCAGATGAGATTTCTGGGCTAAAGATATGGTAGTTGTCAGCTTAGATAAAATGTCATGTCGCTAAGGTGGAAAGGGTCTTTTTGTTCATTGGTTGATTTGATTTAGCAGGTTACTTCAGGTTTATTTACACTTTCGTACTTTTCTCCATTTTGCATAGCATATTCTCGCAGTTGTACTGTGTGATTTCTCTTTCTATTTCTTCAGACATCATCACAATACGCACACCTATCTTTTGCACCCTTTTATAGGGGTTAAAAATCTCCTCCGGGTGCGTTCTCCCCCCTTTTCTAGCATTGTTTTGCACATACGGGATGGATGCTACACACATGTTTCTAATGGATTTTTCTCCTTTGTGTTTGTCTTTGATTTGCAGGAGAGCATGGATTGAACGTAAGGCCCTCTTCTTCTAGCCGGCTGGAAGGAGAGGAGGTCTGATCCTACAAGTTCCCTGCACCCCGTTGTCAAGCGCAATCAAGCCTTCATCTTTTTCCAAGATACACGGCTTTGTACCCTTCATCTCTTCACCTTTTGGTATTGTTGCAACCTTGGTGACGATCACAGTATGTTTTTTTGATCCATTCATCCCCATTGTTCATACCTTCATGCCGGTTCATGCCTTTCATATTATCATGATATTTGCATAGTTTAGGGGCTGGGGGGTAGATACATAAACATCAACAATAACGTGAAGAGCATGAAGTTGAACACACCTGTTGGATGTTGCCCTTTAAACCCCTATGCAAAGGGTAGGGAAAAGAGTATAATGATATGAATTGAAGAGACGTGCAAGTGTTGTACAAGAGGAGGTCTCAACATGGTTGAGATGTAGGGAATAATAAATGAAAGTATGATGTAGGCCAACAGATATAATAAAATAAAAGACAAAGAGGAAAGCAATCCGGTGGGATTGATTCTCCTGACTTTAGATTGGCATTTGGGAGGAAGTCTCCGATAGGATGAAGCTTTGGATGCAGAGAGCCCTCCCTTCTTAAGCTAGAGATCCGACAACACCTCCCCTTTTGTTCAGCAATTCATCCCCCTCTAACAGGCGAGAAAGGGGGCTATTTATCTGGGAGAGATTAGTTCGACAACAATTAGGAAGACTGATTAGATTTGGGTTTGGATTGAGATAAACATGGCAAGAGTCTTCCCAGTTCTGGAAAACCACAGGACACCTTTCCTCAGTTGAAAAGGACTCCAAAACGAAGAAAGAAGGAGGTGCGGTCGCATTCATAACGGATCAGTTCTGCCCCGTTACGTAACATAACGGATCAACTCTGCCCCGTCATATGGCATAATGGATCAGGTGAGGTACGTTAAAGTAATATAGTGCGCCTCCTCTGGTCTGTCATTTTCATCTGCTCTAATTCCAGACACAACGGTCATAACAGATCAGGCACAGTGCATTATGTCACATAACGCGCCACTACTGGTCCGCTATGGCCACCTGAGTTATTTTTATAAGACTTAAAGACCCAGAGAACATAACGGATCAAGGTCGGTCCGTTAAGGTCTCCAGAACGTGGAAAATCCATAGTTTTCCACAACTATAACGGTCATATATACGGGCATTATACTAACGATTTATCTAATGCATGCATGAGCATAACGGACTAGGTGTGGTCTGTTAAAGAAGTATGACGCGCCAGGTGTGGTGTGTTATAGAAGTATGATGCGCCAGGTGTGGTGCGGTATACACATAACGGTCACTGGCGTGACCGCCATGTGAGCTGGGCAACAAACGGGTTCGGTTTGAAACCGAGCCACCCCCTGGTCGACCGAAATCGACGGGGTTCGCTACAAAATCTTGTAACCAGCCCTTCCCAGCATCCATACCACTCAATAAAAGCTAGAAAACATAAATACAATGCCCATGGATAATTAAAAACACTAATTACCACATTTTTAGAGAAAAATTAAAAATAGACATTAACTAGGCTAAACGGGCATGGATCGGCATGCATGTGGCGTCAAAACGTTCCTAGCACAGAGGCGGTCCCATCCCCCTACCTCGTTCGCATCGAAACGGTCGTTCTGGTCGCATGCAAGCGAAGTGGAGGCCGCGCCCCTCTCGCCCCATCTCGTCCAACCGTCCCACAAACCGCAGAATGGAGGGTGTCAACGTGATCTCCTCACCGCACTGGTTCCAACGGCGTCCCCTGTGTCTCGGTCGGGCCCTAAAATCGGCAAAATCGAGAAGGAGAGAGAAAGAGAGAGACGTTGGGAGAGAGAGGGTGAGAGAGGGAGTGAAATCGGGAGAGAGAGAGAGAGATAACGAGAGGGTGAGAGATTAGTGGGTGGGGACGGTTTTAAGGTTTAAAAAGTATTAATTATATTTGGGTCAGGACCCAAGGGGCATAGGATGTGGGCTCGAATTGTGTATCGAATAGATGTAAAAATACTAAGGGGCTTCTCACGCCGGATCATGGTGCCGAGGGAGAACTCGTGCCGGTTCACTTGGCAAGGGGGGCGCCGATTTAGGTTGCCTTCAAGGGCTTGGCCGATTCATGGTCATAAAGGGCAGAATGTGCCGATTCAAGGATAAAAGGGGATAAAAGGAGAATGAAGGGGTCTGGCCGGTTCAACACCTCCCTCCTCCTCTCTTTTTTTGTCCCTTTTCTCCTTTTATTTTGATTTTACCCTTTTTCTTTCTTATTTCATTTCTTTTTCTCTTACCCTTTTTCTTTCCTTCTTCTTCTTCTTTTTTTTATATTCTTTCTTCCCCTTCTTTCTTCCTTTTTTTAGCACATTCTTATGAATAAGAAAGCAGCATAAATGAATTAGCATCAGAGGAAGGGATGCACATTGGCATTTGTCTGGAGAAGCGTGAATCATTTTAGCACTGGTTTCAGCAATGATTTCAGTACGCCCAGGGAGGCGAGAATTCTTTTAGTGTTAATTTCAACATGTCATCAAATGCCCAGTATTGCCTTAGTTTTGATGAACCACTTCTGGAGTATCTATTTCAAAGCTTCCGGGCTTTGGTTTGCAGTTTCGAGTGGTTTCTGACTTGTGCCGAACCCGTGTCAGATTACTCGGGCTCCATCCTGATTCGGCATTCGGCACTGTGAATTATATCCTCAAGCTTGCTCCATGAATGTGGAGAGTGTCTTCATCAAGTGGGCAATCACTCAAAGTATTTTCGCCCTCATTAGCAGCTCTTCGACCTCCTGCCGACCTTTCTGGCTTAATGTGTGCCTCGATCTGGTACTTGGGTTTGATGCTGATATTGCCTTGGACACCCTGTTTTGAGGGACCAAGGATATTTCTTTGGCTCGGGAAGCTTTCTTATTAGGTGGCAGACTGCCAGGTGTGTTTTCGTCCTGATCGAATGAGATATAGGGTTTGTTCGGCTCGACGAGACCCAGAGTTCTTTCCCCTAAATTTTTGGGTGTCCACAGAACCTCACAGAATGGGTCGTGAGGGCCTCTGCACTCTGCTTCAGATTAGCCCCTTTGAGAGAACTTACAATAAGTATTGAGGTTAAACACCCATACGATTCTAATTTTATCCATGGGGTGCAACAAATTTCAGATTTTTACTTTGGAAACCAAAATTTTACGTTGATGCCAACTATTATAAGAGCAGTTCAAGTGAAACATGCACCTATTGACGTGAGAGTGCACATTGATTAGACACCAACATCCCTAGTTACTCAGTGTAGCTCACCATTCTGCTTCAATTAAAACAGAGGTAGCAAGGCACTTCATAACTTTGTCCACTCCATTTCATTGATGAAGGGACTCGATTTCTCACTGAAATAATTGCCATTTCTCTGCCTTAGGCCTCTGAGCTCAGTACACACCTTTTTGCATGAGGATATACATTTATCAGATGCCAATATCCATAGTTACTCAGTGTGACTGAAGTTCATTGCATTCATTAAGTGTAGCCCTTTTTAGAGTACTCAGATTTGATTAATGTTTAAAAATAATACTACAATGAAGTTATACAGTCAAAGATGCATTAGTACTAAAAATAAACTTTCAGATTCAAGAAGGCATAATATGATAAAACATGAAAAAGTGGTTTAGGTCTATTAAATCTGAATACAGTCACTTTCAAGACCATTTAATTTTAAATCTTAAGAAATCATAAAATTTAAACTAATAGTTAACATATTTTAGGCAGTCATAGAACTCCATAAAAGAAGACTCTTCATTTGAGAGTTACTCTGATAAATGAGCTTAGAAACAGGTAGGGATTCTCCCAAAAATTCAGAGCGTTCAAGGAAATTGGAGTAAACAGCCAGTCATGAAGAAGTAGATGATAGATCCTCAGAGATACCAAGGAGGTTCATGTGACAATACAACTCAGACCCAATATGGAAAACATCAAATGATAAACAGGATATAGCAGCTGATGTAGACATGGAGTGCACTTGGGTAGAGAATGGAAGTAGGCAATGAACTTCTCCCCATGAGGATGTGCAGTGGGCTCAAATGACATAGATGTGGGGCAGATACAAGCTGAACTACTTACAGAGATTCAAGGGCTACAAGATAATGACCCGGCGTTAGGAGAGATCAAGGGAAAAGTTGGAGAGGAGCAAAAACCCTTGATTGAGGAAAAATTACAAAGAAACCCCCCGATTAAGAAAAAATCACAAACAAATCCTCTATAGAGGAAAAACTGTAAATAAACGCCAATTCATGAAAAAATTACAAAGTAACTTCAGTTCATGCTCAGGGCATGGGGGTCCTTTTAAGCTTGGGCTTTCATATCACATTGTAATGCAAGGGTTAAAGAATTTCTTTGGTAATTAATCAAATGTGTTCAGATTTACGCTGAAGTAACTTAACACCGACTATGGTCGGTGAAAAAATGTCCAGCACCCAAATTAGTCGGTGAAAAAATGTCCAGCACCAAAATTTTAAATCGTATGTTAAAAAGAAAGTGCGAAAACAATCATGCACATGCTAATCGATTAGTTAAATCAGAATGTGCATATTTATTCATAATGGATAAATTAATATTTTCTGATTTTTTTCGTGTGGTAAACAAACTGGCACACCCAATGGGACATTTCATGCCTTTCATCTTTCTACCAAAGAGATATCTATACTTTTCCGAAGGTTGTGATTTCCGCTTCTTTGTGTCCTGTTATAGGAGGAAGAGGAGGAGAGATACCTCCAAGCTGCAAAGCCCGAGTCCGCAAACGCCAACAACTTCAACAACAGTAACGGCCGCAGCCACCTATGGCCCGCAAATCATTGCTAATCATGTCAGATTCAATTATCTAGTGACCCCAATTGTGTTCGGGGATTTTCCTCCGGTCATCGGATCACCTTTCTTTCTCGGGGTGATTCCCGTAGTCTAGGAAGTATTGGCCTCAGGTGGTACTGCTCAATTTTCTCTATATTATGAGCGTCGTGTATGTGACACAGGCGTACCTTGACCCAGACGATTTAAAGTTCGGGTGTTGGACACTTTCCCACCGACCATAGTCGGTGTTAATTTATATTAGCGTAAATACGAACACCTTTGATTAACTACCAAAGAAATTCTTTAACCCTTGAATTACAATGTGATATGAAATGTCAAGCTTAAAAGGGCCCCCATGTCCTGAGCATGAACTGGGATTGCTTTGTAATTTCTTCATGAATTGGAGTTTATTTGTAGTTTTCCCTCGACAGAGGATTTGTTTGTGATTTTTTCTCGGGTCACGGTGACGGTGTTGGCGGCGGGGTCGTAGGCGTAAGTGGTGGTGCCTGTATTTGGATCGGTTTCGGAGGAGAGGCGCCCGGCAAGATCGTAGGTGCGAATGGTGGTGAGCGCCTCGCTTCCACCCGCACTGGTGCTTTGGCTGACGACTTGGTTCGCCGCGTTGCAAGCGTAGGTGGTGACAAGATCGGGTGCGCCGTTTAGCCCCGCCTTGGTCGCCGTGAGCAGGCGACCGGCGGCATCATAGGCGTAGGAGACGGTCACGCCCGTGCCGTCCTGCTCCCACGACTTGAGGTCGCCGATGTAGCCGGCCTCGTAATCGTCGCCGTTGCTGGAAACACGCGACACAAGCTGGCCGGACAGGTTGTAGGTAAAATTCACCCAGCTGATAAGCTGCCAGGCGGCTCCATCCCACACGTAGGATTCGGTGCGGACGATATGGGCGTACTGATCCCGGTAAGTCGCATCAAAGGTGCTCTTGTCGGGGATAAGATAGACGGTGCTTACGGTGTAGCCGTTGTAGGAGGAACACGCCGTGGCCCCCGTGGTCGCGGCAGCGGCTCCGGTGATGATGCCGATGAGTGAGGCCGTGCCGGTCTTGCTGGCGGTAAAGGTGGTGCCGCTCAGGGTGCCGCGCTGGCGCACATACGATTGCTTTCGTCCGCTCGCCGAAACAATGGCATGAACTTGACTGCAAAAGAAGTCATCGGCGGTGTTCTCCTCATAATAGCTGGCGGATGAGGTGAGCGTGCCGCCCGTCCCACTGGTCTTGTCCGTGCGCGTGGCGGTCACCACGGTCATTCCGTTCACGGTCGCGGTGGAATACGCGATAGTGGTGTTGCCGGTTGCGACACCGTCGACCTGCGTGTGAATCGATGTGGGGCGGGTCAACATACCAAAGGCATCGGCCGCGTAGGTATAGGTTGCCACCACCCCGCTCGTGCCCGTGCTGGTAATCGTCGCCGGGGCGTTCAAAAACGGTCCATTGGTCTGGGCGATCGTCCCCATTTGCAAATAATTGGTGCTTGAAAAATAAGTATAGGACTTCCACATGCCACCATTAACCTGGGTGGAGGCAAGAAAACCGTAGCTACCTTGAGCACGACCCCTGGGAGTGGCCATTGCTGAATCTTCTCCGGCATATTTTATTGTGGATTTCTATGGTCACCCCTTCTTGCTAGTCTGGTTCTGGGCAGAACTGTGCGCTCCCATGAAAACGGTCGCCACGACCAGGACTGATTTCGGAATGAAGTGGAACTAGCGCCGACGCAAAGCTCTTTCAGAGATATACAAACCTAGGCTGTGGCAGGAATTTAAATGTTATTGGCATTTCCTTGAGGGATTTTTGAACTGACTGGTTCCTTAGACTCAAAACAGACTGGGCAGATTGGGATCTTCCTAACGATGAGATTTGACCAAGGAGGAAACGGTGGATCTGGGTGATGGGAATTCTATGTGTGAGAGAGTGGGCTGTGAGGGACGTGCACAAATTTTCTTGTAATTTTTGGAAGAGGTTTGAAGGGTGGGTTGGATTTTATGGTGGAAGGGTGGTCGGATCTGGACTGCAGAGGCAGAATCAGATCTGATCTGAGAACAAATTTTAAAGAGGGGCAAACATGTTCCAAAATTCATGAAAAAAATTGTGGAGGTGGGATTTGGTGGGCAGTAGCCCCATTCTAATTTCAGCTCGTTCTGAAATAGGAAAGGGGGTCAAAAGGCGAAGAAGTGGACTGCTGGAACACCGATCTGCAGAGAGATAGATCTGTGTAGATAGGGAAAACAAAATCAGAAGTGGGGGAAAATGAAGATGAAAAAATGTGACAATTTTTTTGGAGAGGGAGGATTATGTGGGGAACTCACCCTCGATGTTTAAGCCTGATCAGATCTGGGGTTTGAGAGAGAAAATTCACGCTTCAAGCCTCTATCCAGCAGAACTGCAGATCTGGACAGTAGCTCGGAAGAAGGCTCATGGTGGCTTATCGGCGGCACGAACCGCGGTGGCTGCGGCGATGAAACCTGGTAACCAGAAGAGAAGATAGATTTGGGAGGGGAGGACTTCACACCCTTGATCAAGAAGGAAGAAGGAAGAACAAGAGAGGGAGAGAGGGGAGGGCGCCCAAGGCGCTATGTAATTTTCTTCAAAAATTCTTCATTAAAATCTTCAAAAATGATGCAAGAGACTTTATATACTAAACCCTAGACCTAGGACGGCAATCCGCTATCCGCGGTGACTTCTGGGTGGACGCACCTTGCGCATGCTGCCTATGCGACAGGCGACAGCATGTTTTGCTACTACAAGGTGGCCGCTGGTGGAGACGCATTGCAGATCACGCTAGCCGGAGCCGTGGGATTCATGGATTCCTACGTCTATCGGGTGCAGGACTTTGACGCGAGCAACGGACTCGAAGCCCAAGCCACCTTGACACTGGATCCGGGCAGCACGGTTGTACAAGGCGGACCGCGCAATGCGCTTGGTCTAGTGGTGATTGCTCAACAGAGCAATACCATCACTGGATTTACGCCGCCATCTGGCTACTCCAGCGATGGCATAGGCGCATTCAGCAAGAGCTACGGCTCACACGGCACGCATGCCAATGCGTCTTCCATTAACCCCGGCATTCAAGTGGTGACGCCCTCAGCTTCCTTCGGCGCCATCACTGTCACGGTTGCTGTTCCAGCGATCCCATAAAGGCAACGCATGAGCTTTCTTCTCAACGACCCCAGGACGCGCGACCTCGACGACAGCGGCGCGATCATGCCCGGGTGCTACCTGCGCTTCATCGAGACCGGCACCACCACCCCGACTCCCGTCTATTCTGACTCTGCGCTGGCGACAGAAATCACCGATCCCGTCACCGCGAATGCGGCCGGGCGCTTCGTCGCGATCTACGGGGATACCTCAGTCGTCTACCGGCGCCAGCTGTACGACGCGAATGACGTGCTCATCAGCGACACCGACCCGATCCACCCTCATGTGCAGTTCCCGGCTGGCACCATCGTGTTCTTCCGTGGAGACGCTACCGCTAGGGATGCTGCCTACCCTCCCGCTTTGTGGCAGGCGTGCGACGGCACCAACGGCACCACCGACAACCGCGGCAAACTCGTCATAGGCGCCAATGGCAGCACCTACGTGGCAGGAACTGCATACGGCACCGCTCCCGGTGGCCTTACCACCTCGTCGGACGGAGCCGCTGCCGCAGGAGTCACCGGAGCCACTGCGCTGACCGAGGCACAAGGGGCAGTCCATCGCCACAAGATGTTCGTCAATGCGACCGGCTCTGGTGCGGTCAGTGCGACGACGCAAATCTACGTGAACCATCAAATCAATGAATTCATTACATAGTTCAGTGCATGTTGAGCCAAAAATAATGTCATCTACATATACCTGATCTGTGATGAGACTTTTATTTAGACCTTTGTAAATAAAGTCTGATCCACCTTACCTCTTTTGTAGCCTTTGCTGAGCAGAAATTTTGTCAGCCTTTTATACCAGGCCTGAGGGGCCTATTTTAGTCCATATAAGGCTTTATTCAACCTGTAAACATGGTTAGGGTGTGCAGACATCTGAAATCCAGGGGTTGTTCTACAAAAATCTTTTCCTTAATGAATCAATTCAAGAAAGCACTCTTAACATCCATTTGGTGAAGTTTAATGTTTTTGGATCAAGCAAAAGTTAGTAAAATTCTTATTGCTTCTAATCTAGCAATAGAAGTATATGATTCATCAAAATCTACTCCAAACTCCTGGCAGTAGCCTTTAGCTACCAATCTAGCTTTATTTCTTGAAATTATTCCATCTTCATTTATTTTATTTCTAAAAATCTATTTTGTTCCAATGACAATTGCATTTTCAGGTCTAGGAACTAGTTTTCAAACATCATTTTGTTCAAGTTGTCCTAGTTCCTCATTCATTGCATTAACCCAAGATTCATCATTTAATGCATCTTCTACAGTTTTGGGTTCAATTTGAGACATTAATACAACTAAGGCTTTGTTATTTACATCTCTATAATATGACCTAGTCCTAGGGGGATCATGTAAGTTGCCTATAATATTCTGTACAGGATGATCTTTCAGAAATTTTAAATTTATTGAGGACTTGATGGGAATCGACATCGGACACTAACATTTTATTTTTATATTTGTATCCTTTTAGTTTACTTTTATATCCTTGGGAAAGTAGGTTTGCAATTGTAAGGCTTTATAAGTCACTTTGTTATTCCCTAAGGATCTTTGGGTTTTTATATAAAAGTTTAGTAGGTCCAGCAAGGGGGCCCCACTCATTCCCCGTTGGTCCACCTAAGCCCTAGGGTCCATGTGGGACTGGTCAAATGCCAAGGTGGACTTCTAGAAGGGCTTGACCATTCAAGGGGACAAATGGTGAAAAAAAGTCCAAGATTCTTTCCCCCCTCAGGTAGGACTTCGGGCGTCTTGACGGGGCGCGAAGCGGGCTGCTCAGCCGGCGAAGACGGGCGGGCGGCTTCCGGCTTGGGGTTCAGGAGTTGCGCCGTCCGGCGCGATACTCCGTGGGGGAGACCCGGTAGCGGGCCCGGAACAGCCGGCAGAACGTCGAGAGGTCGCCGAAGCCCGAGTCCAGGGCGATGCCGGTGACCGGGGCGCTGCAGCGCGGGTCAGCCAGCAGCCGCGCCGCATGTTCCAGGCGCCGGGAGCGCACATAGGCTGACGGGGTCGTGCCCATGCGGGCAAAAGTCATCTGCACATAGCGCGCGCTGACCTTCAGTGCCTGGGCAATGCGCGTGGCCGTGAGGTCGCAGTCCAGGCAGTTGCGGTCGGCAAAATCCAGGATCTCATGCCGCAGCTTGTCGGCCTTGCCCAGCGCGGCCGGGGCCTTGCGGGCGCTGCAATAGGCCATGTCCACCAGCGGCCAGATCACATCGCACAGCGAATCGGCCCACTCCAGGTCTTCGCCGTGTTCGAGCTGTTCCCAGGTGGTGCGGATGAACTGCGACAGTACGACGCCCGCGCCGCTGGCGCCGCTGACCGGCACGCCCAGCATGTCGCGCAGGCCCGGGATGCGCGCTTCGGCACCCGCGATCGGCAACCGCACGATGATGGCCGCGGTGGGCAGCAGCTGGCCAACCAGCACGAAGGTCTGCAGCCACGGCTTGCCGCGGAACTCGAAGCGGGCAAAGCCGTAGGCGGCGAATACCGCCAGCGCCAGCGCGACGACGGTGGCGCCGCCTGAAATGATGCAGCTGTTGAGGAAATAGCGCGGGATGTTGGAGTTGAAGAGCACCGTCCAGTAGTTGCCGAGCGTCGGCTCGTTGGGCAGCCAGTGCGGCGGTACCGTGAAGAGCTCGGGCAGCTTCTTGATCGAGCTCAGCGCCATCCAGACGAACGGAAACAGGCACACCACCACCAGCACGATGGCGCAGATCGCGATGGCGATTTTCGGGGCAATGGTGCGCTGGCCGGCAAGGCGGGTGTCCTCGCTCATCGGGCAGCCTCGGCGCCCGATGGAATGATCTTGACGTAGACGCCGACGACGATCGCCGTCACTGTGTTCCCGTGAATGCAAAGAAAGCCATAAAATAGAAAATACTTGAGAATAATATTATTAGACTGGGGTAATCAGGGTCAAGACACTATCCGCAACCATGGCGTGCGAGATAGAACTATCGTCCCTCGATGCTTCAAACCTAACGATCTATCCCGCGATCAATCATGTGTACCTAGATCATCATCATTTTTGTTAGAGGGGAACATCAGATCCTGGAACACATGAATGACCAACCAATTCTCAAGATAATTTAACATAGATACCATATAGTAATGCATTAAGGGATTAAGGATATGGAATACTCACCTAACTTACCTGACAGATTAAGGACATGGTAGGGCTGCAAGAGATCATGAAAAGAGTTTTGCAATCATATATATCATGAAATAAGTCAAGCAAGCCAGAAATACTACTAATTAAGCACAGGATGCAACAACAATAAGGATAAAAGCTCATTCATTATTTTAGCCAAAGGTAGCATAGAAACAGTCTATTAAAGACCGCCAGAAACAAAGACGGCCCAAATAGAACTGCAGAGCTTCAGCAAAATTTGAATTTCATCGTGGCCTCAAAACGGCCCTATGGGTGACTGCCAAATATATTAACAGTCATGGGATAACCATTTCATGGAAGACGGGTCGTCACTCAGAGAATGAGCCTTCAATCTAAACAGTCTGAGCTAGACCACCTGAAATCATAAATGATCTATCGGTGGACCACCTTCTGATCGTCGGTTTCAAAAAAAAAGAAACTGACCCCAATTGTCTCCCTCCTTCTCCCTCTCTCATTTTCTCACAGCGAGAACCACCGCAAAGATCACCCCCCCTCTCCCTCTTCTTAGCACACCGCACTGAGCCTCCCCCTCTCTCCATCTTCCTAGCGGACAATGGGTGTGGATGCGATTCAAGCGTCAAGTTTTAGGAAGGACGACACACCGTACGGCCATGGAGGGGACTCAAACGCTGCCACTGGTGCTCTCGCCAGAGGGAGAGGTTCCACTGCCATCCACGGTCGAGGTGTCACGCCCCAACGCGGAATAACGGGACGTACAGTTAGAAACTAGCTAGAAATAACATTAATATGCTAAACTAAATAATTACATAGGTGCTATGGAAAGCGGCACTGGAGCACGCACGACACCGGCGGGCAGTCCCAGCCTTCGGTCGCCACCATCACCCCGACGAGCACGCGCAGCTCTCCGCGCTCCAGCGCGGCGTACGTGCGCGCCCGCTCGGCGGTCGAGGTGTCGCCGTAGACCTCCCCGGTCGGCACCCCGGCGGCCCGGAACTCCTCGGCCAGCGCGCGGGCGGCGTCCACGCTCGGGGTGAACGCCACGGTGATCCGGTCGGCGGCGTGCTCGCGCCACGCCTTCACGATCTGGTCGACGTCCTGGGCGACCATCTCGCCCAGCTCGGCGTCCTGGTAGTCGCCGCGGGACACCTTGGCGGCGTTCAGGTCCAGGTGGTCGGTGACCACGACGCGCCCGCGCGGCGGGACCAGCCATCCGGCCTCGATCGCCCAGCCGATGGAGCGTTCGAACGCACACGACTCCCACACGTCGCCCAGCCCGAGCTTGTCGCCGCGGACCATGGTGGCGGTGACGCCCATCGTGCGGGTGCCGGCGAAGCTGCCCGCCCAGGCCAGCGTGTTCATGTAGCTCGGCGACGCGGCGTGGTGGCACTCGTCGACGATGACCACGTCCCACGGGTCCACCGACGAGGCGTCGATGCGGGCCTGGCGCTTCGCGTTCGAGATGGTCTGCACCATCGCGGTCACGATCGGGCGGCGGAACGAGTCCGCATCGGCCTGCACGCGCCCGACGGGAATCTCGGGCGCGTGCATCCGGCAGCGCTCGCCGATCTGGTCGAGCAGCTCGCCGCGGTGCGCGAGGGCGAGCACGCGCCCGCCCTCGCGGGCAGTGGTCGTCGCGATGTCCGCGAGGACGTCAGTCTTGCCGCAGCCGGTCGGCAGGACGATCCCGGTCCGAGTGACCCCCGAGGCCCACTCGGACCGGATCGCCTCCACCGCCTCGCGCTGGTAGTCGCGAAGCGTCCTGGTCATGGCTCGCTGACCTCGCGCGGGTCGTACCAGCCGCTGTGCGTGATGGTGCGCCGCCGCAGCGGCAGGGACCCGGCCAGCAGCTCGGGTACCCGGCGCTCGGGCACGCTGTGCCAGCCCGAGCGCTCGGTGTAGACCTGGGTCTCATAGGCCACGAGGCCGTCGGGGTGGGCCTCGGCAGACAGCTTGTAGGCGGTCACCGGGCCACCGTCGCGACGTGCGCGGCCAGCGCCGACTCCAGTTCGTTGATCCGGCGGCGCTGGTCCTCAACGCAGTCGGTGGCCTCGCGGATCACACCGCGCGCCCTGTCCTGCACGGCCTGGGCCTCGTCCAGCGCGGCGGCCTGGGACTGGATCACCTGGTCGCGCCGGTCCAGCTCGGTCAGTACGGCGTCGACCGCGAGGCGGTCGCGGGCCGGGTCCAGCCCGAGCGCCCGGGTGGAGAGCCAGTCCTGGGCGACGTCGAACGACATGCGCGCCGGGGCGGTCACAGCTCGTCCCACTCGTAGCCGACCGCGCCCGCGAAGGCGTCGCGCAGGCGCTGATTCTCCGTCTGGAGGCGGGCCACCTCGGCGCGAACCTGGCGAAGCGCGGCGTCCCGGTCGTCGATCACGGCGTACAGGTGCGCGGCCAGCCGGGTGCCTGCCGCGGCCTTGTCGCCGAGGTCGGCCACCTCATCCTGGAGGCGCCGCAGCTCGCGGGCCATGCCGCCTTCGGCGGTCGCCATGTCGTAGCTCATCACGCCGCCCCGAACAGGTCGTCGGAGCTGGCCGGCAGGCCGGCGAACGGGTCGCGGCGCAGGTGCCCGGTCGGGGCGGCCTCGGTGTCGATCCGGGCGCACGCCTGGCAGCCCAGGCACGCGCTGTACTCGTAGCCGTCGCCGGTCATGGAGACCATCGGGACGGTGCCCGAGCCGCCGCAGAGGTTGGCGGGCAGGGGGCGTGCGGCCTTGGCGGGGCCGCTGCTGGGGAGGTTGTTCATGCCACTACTGTAGCACGTAGTCTACTCGCTACACAACCCATCCGCAGGTGACCGAGATGCCCGCGTCCTGGAGCAGGTCCAGCCCTTCTGCGCTGCGGAAGTAGTCCCCGAACCACACCGCGCGGACGCCTGCGTTCACCAGCACGCCCGCGCACGCCAGACAGGGCGCGTGCGTGACGTAGAGCGTCGAGCCCGCGGTCACGGCCCCGTGATAGGCCGCGTTCGCTATCGCGTTCACCTCGGCGTGCACCGACCGCGTGCACGGCCGGTCGTCCGTGTGCGAGCAGTGCGGCATCCCGCGCGGCGGGCCGTTGTAGCCCTGCGCGAACGCGCGCCCGTCACGGGCCAGCACGGCGCCCACGTGCAGCCGCGAGCACGTCGAGCGCTCGGCCCACGCCCATGCGACCGCGAGCAGCGTCTCGGGCAGGCTGCGGCGGGTCACGCGAACCGCCCCCGCGCGTCGCGCGGCTGGCGCCGGGAGTGACGGACGCGACCGGCGGCTGGCATCCGCCGGTGAACGTCGCGGCACTGCCGGTCCAGGCGGCGGTCAGCCGGGCTCCGGTCGCGCAGCTCGCGGGTCATCGCCAGCAGTCCGCGCAGACGGCGATGGTCCCCCAGCAGTCCGCGCAGACGGCGATGGTCCTCCAGTGCGGACCCTCGTTCGGGTCGCAGTGCGGCGGCAGGGCGGCGCGTCGGTAGCGCTCGCCGACCTCGATCCGGCCGCGGCAGACGTCACAGCCGCGGACCCGGCGCGATGTCCGCTCCGTGTAGAGGGCCCGGCTCACCGCGCGGGCTCCGGGTCGAACTCCCCCGCCTTGACCCCGGCCACGAACGCCGCCCACTCCTCGCGCGTGTAGGTCAGGAAGAGCGACTCCAGCCGCGACGAGCGCACCGCGCGGGCCCCGTGCGGCAGCTTGGCCACCTCCACGCAGTCGCCGTAGTTGCAGAACGAGGACCGGTCCCAGTCCAGGCCGGCCTCGCCGTCGAACTCGTCCACCAGCTCGCTCACTTCGCCTCCAACATCTCGATGATCCGCCGGGCCATCTCCCGGCAGTCGCTGCACACGTGCCCGCGGCCGAGCCGGTGGCGCCAGTCGTGCAGCATCCGGGCCGCGGTCTCCACCTGCTCGTCGTCGGTGGCGCTCACGGCGTTGCTCCCGCCTCGTCGTCCTGCGCGGGTTCGGGGGCGCCCACCCCAGCCGCGTCGAGCGCGGTGACGATCTGCCTGCCGGTCTCGACCAGCCAGCCGATGTCGGCGGCGGTGTCGAGGCGACAGAGTCCGGTGACGCCGAGTCGGTATGCGAGGGCCTTTCGGACCATGTCGGCGGCCACACGGATGCGAGCGGCCTGGACGTCGGATGCGGGTTCGGCCGCCCACTCCCCCTCCCCCCCATCTGTCGATGCCGCCCTCTCCTCCCTCTCCATCTCTCACTCACTCGCAAGCGTCGCCCTCTCCCCCCTCTAGATCTCCCCCTCACTTGTCGGCCACGCCTCCTCCCCCTCACCAGTCGGTGCCGCCCTCCTTCCCTCCAGATCTCCCCCTCCTCACACGTCAGCCACGCCCTCTCTCTCTCTTTCTTTCTCTCTCTCTCTCTCTCTCTCTCTCACACGCACGCATGCGCGCCCGCGAAGCCTGCAGCATTATTTTGTAATTTTACACATTAGTCTCAAGATTAACTCACTTTTTTTTATCAAATTACACCTCTATTCTATCAAAGTAATCCAATGACTTAACCTAACACCTCCACTCAAGTTAATCTAGGCTAAAGTTTAATCAGCTACCAAAGAAGGACCAAGGCGCTTGATGGCTTCTGTTGTCAAGCCTCTGCTGGATATGTGGTAGACTTGCGCATGTCAATTCTTTCCATTGAATGCATTCAACAAGATTCAGTGGTGCCCAAGTGGCTATATATTTATATATATATGATCTTCGTATGCTGGAGGACGGGTTGTTTGTTTGTAAGTTTGATCTCCACGAGGACATGCAGCGAGTCATGGAAGGGTTCTAGATCATCAAAGGCCACCCATCATCCTCCACAGGTGGTCCTCTAATCTGCGTCTAGAGATGGCGAGCTTGAAGAACACACCGTTACGGGTTACCCTTCGTGACGTGCCGTTTGCTCCTTTGGACGTGGAGATTCATCGGCAAACTACGTAGCGTCCAAGGTGAGCCATTATACTTAACACAAGCTAATGGAAGAGGGGAAGAGATATTTGAGCTTTGCACGCACATGCATGCGGGTTTCTGCAGAGAAAAATCTCCCCGGATGACGTCTTCTACAGGGATCAAAAGAGCAAGGTGTGCATCGCAGTATGTTGAATCTAGAAAATCGCACGCAGTTCTAAGGTCATAAGTACATGAATTATAACTCATTTAACCAAATACGGGACTATTACCTCCGGAAAATTATACCCAAATATTTTAACACTCCCTCACGATTAAGATGGACCGTAGATATTAATTGGATAGAAGTGACAAAATAGTCGGGCCCGAGCCGGGCCGACCCAAGAAGGCAACATTACATACTGCCAACGGATAAAATATCAAACCCTTGAGAATAACATATATGCTAAAAGTAGCAAATTCTTCCGCAGCTAGGTACATTTCTATGCATGTAACCCTAGTTTGTGCCACACATCTATGACTTGGTGATTGGGACAGCGTTCATCTATCAGAAGGCATTGAAAAGGGGAAAAAAGAAAAAGAGGTAAGAATCCAATCTTCATCTGATGGCTTATTTTGACATATGTGAGCTGCGTCATCATTTCATTGGAATCTCTCAGGTCAACATGAAATTGATTTCACCCAGGAAACTCAAGACAACTTGCCTCTGTGAGATTTTGTAGTACAAGTATGCTCATGGATCCTCACTTCAGCATGACAACACTACTCTTCCCAATAAGATATGAACAGACTTGGCTTCTCCTCTATCTCCTTCCTCTTCCCACGGAGATTTGTATTGTGGGGGTAAAACTTGATAAGACTAACTTGCAGCGACAATGATGGAAGTTCCGCTGCAGAAAGAATGCTGTTGTAAACAATCACTAATTGATAACCTCATAAACTGCATGTTAGTTACCGGCAGTTAGATCTTCCAAGAAGAAGAAACAACGTGCATTGTATGAAAAATGAAAGACAATTCCATGACAGGTAAGAAGACTAGGGATGTAGAAAGATTCATAACACAGACATGGATCTTAGGCCCTGTTTGGGTCGAATCATGCGCGAGGTATGTTTGAAAAAATCCTCATTCGTACAAGCAATTAACGTGTCAGGGATTTTTCAAAATGGATAATCCCATTTGACAAGCTAGGTTACAAGGGGGTATCATCGGGCGAGCAGTCAAATTCATGGGCATCATCGCCCGTGCCCGGGGGCGAATGCGCCCTTAATTCCTGTTTAAGGAGCGACATTGTGGTAAAAAATGGGGCGTCAAGGAGTCAATGCCTGGTTATTGCTCTTAGGGCCCCTTTGGTTGGGATTATCAAGGGATTTCAACATTTGAATCTCCTGCATAATTTCATCCCAACCAAATGACCCAAAGTTGCCACGACTTTTGTATTGGGTGGATTTTTTAAAATGGAGAGAGCTAGCGGTCTACCCTTGGACCGCTAAGCTCCAGGAACTCACAAACCCCTAGCGGTCGCTCTTCAGACTACTAGGTAGGGTGGCAGCCCCTTGCCTGACCGCTAGGCGATGCCTAGCGGTCAGTTGTAAGTCGCCTAGCGGTCAGTCGTAAGACCGTTACCCCACCAATCTCTAATCGACCAAAACACGGACAAATGGTCACTCCTTCGACCGCAAGGCAGAGCCTAGCGGCCTAACTTTGGACAGCTAAAAGTCCTGGCGGTCTATCGCGTGACCGCAAAGCTCAAACCGACATACTGGGACCCTAGCGGTCGCACACTGGACCACTAGAGCCCTAGCGGTCACTGAAAGGATAGGTAGGTAGTCCCGAACTGGAAAATGGAAAATCATGCCAAAAACTCGATTCCACGCCCTGTTCACGCCCACGTGAAGGGGAAAACAAGGGGAAACTAGTCCCCTACCTCTCTAGCACTTAGAGGACCCCTTTAAACCCCCAAAATGTGGTCAAATTATTACATCGGGTGCACACCCCAAAAATATGGATTTTTTCCCAAACGCCCAAATAAGCCAACTCGACTCACCACGGCCTGCGAAACTCGCGGGAAAGGAAGTGCACAAGTCAAGGTTCTGTCCCCCTACCTCCACCGAAGATTTTACGTGCCGTGGATGCCGATCCACGAAGAAAATGCCGTTAAACCCTCACCGGCACCCCGAACTCATGACCGAGCTTCGCCGTGCCACCATCCCTCGATCCTCGACCTATCCTCGCCATCCTCGCCCCCGCGCCATCACCACCTCACCCTTGCCTACCGCGGTCGGTCACTCGCGAAGAAGAGAGGGAGAGGAAGAGAGGTGAGAGAGTGAGAAAGAGAGAATGAGGAGAGAGAGTGGGTTAAGGGGTTATATATAGAAAAACTTAAAAATTCTAGATATTCAAAAAAATATGAAAAAATTACCTCCGTGATCCTCAAAAGATGCACAA
The DNA here is from genome assembly GCA_024336825.1 of Amorphophallus titanum. Classification (NCBI taxonomy): domain Eukaryota; kingdom Viridiplantae; phylum Streptophyta; class Magnoliopsida; order Alismatales; family Araceae; genus Amorphophallus; species Amorphophallus titanum. The sequence goes on along the minus strand of JANBPO010007391.1, from coordinate 93,016 downwards.
CGCAGTGGTACTATCCCGGAGTCATAGAACACAATGGTTCACCCTGCATAGTGTTTCGAAGGCTCATCAGGGAAAAATACATGTAAAGTACAAAACACACTCCGGGACTCACAAAAATGATCCGAACTCTATTCCATTTCAGAAGAAGGTCTGGGATTACATTGAGGCAGGAAAAAAAAAGAGAAAAGGGAAAAATACAAGGCATACAAAAAAAGGGGGGGCAGGCCCGAGCTCCCTCACCTATCTCTTCTCCCTCACCACCTTCTCTCTCTTTACACTTTGGAGTAGGGCTTCGCCAACAGAGCCTCTTCCTTTTTTTCTTCTCTTTGTAAGTCTTTATACGACTGCTTGCAGGGTGGACTTCGAAGGGGGATGGGACACTATTGGGTCCACCGATCGCCTCCCCCTGCCATATCTCATGCGTGGGTCACCCCCATGGTGACAGGTGTACGACGGCTTCCCGGATATAGCAGACGTCGCCTCCATCTGTCTCCATCATCCGCTGTGTGCCATTGGAGCAGGCGACGGCCTCCAATTGTTGAGAATGCCCAGTGGTTAATGGCCAGCTTCGGGCTCCCACTGTTGCCACCGGGTGAGCGACTGGGACGTGTCACCGGATGAAGGCTTGGCAGGGTGTACCAGTTCATAGGGCAACAGGGTGTACCGGTTCACTGGGGTGTACTAGATAAGTAAGACGTGGGATCTGTCGAATGAAAAGGGGCTACACTGCTGGTTCGTGGGCGTGGACGTCAAAAATGATGATGATGATTATACGGCATGCACGTCTCGAGACTCAAGAGGAAGCCGAAGATGGAAATGCTGAATAAACCTCATGCCTCGCCCGATCAGGACGAGAATTCATGTGGTGGTCCGCTACCCGATAAGGAAGCCCCTCAAGCAGAATAAATGACCGCGACTCCGAAAAGAATCCATTCGCGCCTTAAAACGGCATGGAAGGGCCTTAAATTGGCACCCCCCCTTGCTTTGATTAAAACGGTGCGCCCCTTGCTTTGATTAAAATGGCGCGCCCCTTGCTTTGTTAATACGACGCGCTCACCTTTTGAAGGATGCCCCCTTCGTATTGCACTAAAACAACGCCACCCCCCTTGTATGCTAAAACGGCGCGCTCCCATTGAAGGGCCACCCCTTTGAATGCACTAAAATGGTGCCACCGCTTGCATGGTTATTCCGGCTTGATCAGCTTTGAAGAATGCCCCCCTTTGATGCTTATAACCCGCCCGTCGAACGCGGCCACCTTGATCCCGGCGTCGCGCATCCACCGGCGCATCATGTTGCTCAGGTGCTCGGTGCAGATCCCCGCCGTCGGGTTCGTCTGCGACCGGATCAGTGGGCCCGTGCGCGACCGGATGCCGGCGGTGTACTCGGTCATCGCCGCCCTGACCGTGGGCGGGACCGGCACGAGCCGCTCGTGCGAGCCCTTCCCGACGACGCGGAGGTGGCCGGCGTCGCGGTCCCAGTCGCCGAGCTGGAGGCGCACGACCTCGATGCGGCGGAGCCCGCACTCGATCATGATGAGCACGATCACGCGGGCGCGCAGGTCGGGCAGCACCGTCCACAGCGAGCGCGCGTCGGGGGCGTTCAACGCGCGGGGCACGGACCGGGGCAGCGTCGGCGCCTTCATGTCGACCATCGGGTCCCGCTGGACGATCCGCTCGCGGACGAGCCAGCGGACGAACCCCCGGACGATGCCGTACTCCAGCCGGCTGGTCGAGGCCTCGAGGTGCTTGCGTGTGGCCATCCACCGTTCGATGTCGGCGGCGCCCATGTTGCGTGCCGGCCGCCGGCCGAACGTGGCGGCGAACCGGGCGAGGCAGTGGCGGTGGCGGGCGATGGTGGCCTCGCCGATCTCGCGTCGGGTGCGGCGCCCGGCGAGGTAGTGGCGGATGTGCGGTGTCAACGTGTTGGTGGTCATGTCTGTGACCATCGGCACGTCGGTGGTTGCGTTCGGGTGAAGATCGTCGTCACGTGTGACGATGTGGAGGCGGGGCATGGCAGGACCCGGGCGCCTCAGGCGGTCTTGCGTTCGGGGCGGGCGGTGCGGCTGCTACGAGCGGCGGTGATGGGCGTGCATCGGGACACGGAGGTCTCCTGGCCAGGGTCCGTGTCGGGGCTGCCGGCCTGGCCGGTCTCGAGCCAGGCGAACGGGACGCCGCAGCGCAGCGCCCACACGCGCAACACGGATCGGTTGGGGCGGGTCTCGCCGCGCAGGTAGTTGCCGACGGTGTTCTTGTGGGCGCCGAGTTCCTCGGCGATGGTGTCGCGGTCGATGCCGGCGATCTCCAGAGCCAGCGCGAGGCGGTGCTTGAGCTGGAACTGCGGCCCCAACTACCGGGCGCGCTTCTGCACTCGCATGCTCAAGATTGAGCCGTATGCAGCGTGGCTGATGAAGCAGGACCAGCCGATCACGACGTATGTCGGCATCCGCGCCGATGAACCCGAGCGGGAGGCCGGCGACTATACGAAAGTTCCTGGCGTCGAGATGCGCTTTCCCATGCGCGAGTGGGGCTGGACGATTGGCCACGTCTGGGCCTATCTCGCCGAGAAGGGAGTGACGATCCCGCGGCGCACTGACTGTGCCTGGTGTTTCTATCAGACGCTCGGCCAGTGGTTCGACTTGTGGCGCGATCACCCGGATAGCTACGCCGAAGCCGAGGCAATCGAGGCTCGCATGGGGCACACATTCCGAAGCCCTGGCCGCGATACGTGGCCGGCTGCGCTGAAGGATCTGCGCGCACGTTTCGAGCGCGGCCATATCCCGAGCGGCGCTGACATCCAGGCCGATATGTTTTCTCAAATGCAATGCAGGGTGTGCCGAGCATGAGCACAACTCTGGGAGAGGGAGAAAACCATGGGTGATCGAAACCGAGGCGTCTACCACAAATTCAACGTCGAGCGGACGGACGGCAAGAGTGAGCCGGGCCAGAAGCATCACGGCTGCTTTTACTTCGTGCTCGACTGTGACCACGATCCGCATGCACGGGCGGCGTTGCAGGCATATGAAAAGTCTTGTCGCGCCACGTACCCCTCATTGGCGGACGACATCAACAACATCTTGATGGATCGCGACTTTGGTCAGCTGGACGCGAACCGCTCAGCGCAGGAAACGAGAGAAAGCCCCGAGGCTCAGCAGCAGCGCAACTCGGAATGGGATCGCCAGCGCGAGCAGATCGCTGCAGCCCTTGAGCGCGTGCGCGTGGTCCTTGCCGATGATGTCGGTCGTGACAGCTGGTTCGAGACGCGCTTCCCCCAGCTGCTCGAAGAGCGCGGCGGCACCCTCGTGCACGCCTATGGCGATCCCTGGATCATCGAGGGACAAGGGACGGCGGGGATCGAGGCGCGCGCGCAGATGGAGGGCATTGGGGATCCATAGAGAGTCCATTTTATGAAATATCTGAAAGATCAAAAGAAAAAGAGGCGCAGATGGTTAGAGTGTTGTCAGCTGAGATTAACTATGGTGGCTTCTAAGCTTCCAAGAGGCAAGCACTCATGCTCCCTTAGAAACTATGGTAGATTCTAAGCTTCCAATAGGTGAGCACTCGTGCTCCCTTAGAAATTATGGTGGCTTCTAAGCTTCCAAGAGGTGAGCATTCGTGCTCTCTTAAAAATTATGGTGGCTTCCGAGCTCCTAAGAGACGAGCGCTCATGCTCCTTGAGAAACAATGGTGGCTTCCAAGCTTCCAAGAGGCGAGCATACATGCTCCCTCAGAAATGATGGTGACTTCTAAGCCCCCAAGAGGCAAGCACTCATACTCCCTCAGAAATGATGGTGGCTCCAAGCCCTGTGGACATGTAAAATTTTACGTCCATAAGACTTCTCAGATAAGTTTAGAACAAATGCACACAACTCCAGACGCGTGGTGTCAAAGCTCGTCTGAACCGCTCACCGGACAAGAGAATCTCAGAAAGGTCCAGTGGGTCGGCCTGAGGGAGTCCGACGCTTGAAAACACCTTACGCCCGCCAGGGCACACTAAACCACAGGGAGCTAGGCATTCCTGGATCAATACATTGTCGTGGATTCACCGCGTGGCTATGGCAGCGAAGAATACACCGGGAGGCTCGAAATCCCTGAGTCCCCGAAGAGGACCAACAACTACGGACGACAGTACGCACGATAAAAGGGCAAGTACCCAAATGATGTGGTGGCCTTCCCACCCATCTGATTCGGGGGAGTCTCCCCTGGATAATCCAGTGGCGCTTGAGCCTTCTTGATCTGGTGGCTCCCAGGCCTCTCCTCATTCAGTGGCAGAGCGCATCAACAACCGGTGGCCCTTCATGGGCTCTTGATCCGATGGTGTCTCCGAGCTTCTCATCCGGTGGCTCGTTTAGAGCTCCCATCCGGTGGCCTTTCCAAGCCCCATCTGGCGGCTTGCCCAAGCCACTGAATTGGTGGCGCTTCCTTCCTAGTGATCCGGTGGTCCATGTGGGCACATCATCTGGTGACTCACCCAGCAGCCACGAACCGGTGGCCCCTCTCTACTCCCAATCCGGTGGCCTATTCAGGCTGATGAACGGGTGGCTCTTGGGGCCTTCTTCATCCGGTGCCCCTTTTAGGTTGTTAAACTGGTGGCGCATGGAGCCTTCCCCATCCGGTGTCTCGTTTTAGTAGCCATCCAGTGGCCTCCAAATATAACGCGATCCGGTGGCTCCGGCAACGGCGAAAATGAGGGGCCTTCTTTGATGAAAATGATAGGACCACCTTTTCCCAAGTCCACTGGACATTACCAGGGACCAGGGGTCCCTGCCCTCCGGCCTCTAGGGCGCAGCGGTGCGGGCTCCGACCTTTGCCCCTTCTGTGCTAGCCCCCCGACCCATGGTGCTGCCAACCTTTTGCTCCTCCCAAACAGGGAAGCGAGGATACAGCAGTGGAGGTGGGAGATAAAAGACTGGGAGAAGCTTCTCCCGTTGACCCTCTCACTGGCAGCGTGGCACGACCCTGCATATAAAAGAGAGAGAAGAGATAGAGACAAGAGGAGACTCTCTGAAGGTTGGAGGCTCTAAACTCTGGACTCTCAGAGAAGATGAGAAGAGAAGAAGGAAGGAGCCTTCTCCAATGACCACCACCACCCGAGTGAAGAGAGAAGAGAGCAGAGAAGAATAGAAGAAGAAGGGTGAGTGAAGAGAAAGAGAGAGGTTTCATGAGGGGAGGAGCTAGTGCTCCATTCTCTTCCCAACCATGTCTTATTTTCCTTCTGGTCCTCCTTTTCCCTTTTGTTTTATTATGATGTATTAACTCCCCTGGGTTGCTCCCTGTTGCAAGAATAGAAGAGTAGTTTTGTCAAATGTTCATGGCATGTGTCTTCTCCCCTTTTTGTGCCTCTGTTTGCTATTATCTGTTTGGGCCTCTGGCCGTCGTACTCATGCTTGTTATAGTCTGTGTCGTCTAAGGCTCTTGCTCCTCTTCTGGCTGAAGATGCAGAGTTAATTCAACGTGATGAGTGAAACTCTGAAGCCTATGCCTCAGGGAACACCTCATTTGAGGAGTTAGAAATAGCCCTGTTCGCATTGGTGCTCTTCGGATCTCTATGGAGGTCTCTCATATCTCCCCCGTACCACCGGGTTATAGTTTTTTCCCTTGTTCGATTGTCAGTTCTTCTTTGCTCTGTTGGGGTCTGGGCAGTTCTTACTCCATTACCTCTCCTTTATTCTGCAAGTGGAACCTCCCAGTCCATGTCGAGCCTCTTTGACAGCCTTAGCTCCATGGCCTTCTGGCCCTTATGATCCGGTGGCCCAGCCACCCTTCCCATCTCATGGATCCAGTGGCACCAGCACCAACTCGATCCGATGGCACCACCACCCACTTGAGCCGGCAACCCCTTTGCATTCTTGATCTGGTGGCTTGGCACCACGCTTGATCCGGTGGCTCCACCTCAACTCGATATGGTGGCTCACCAACACACGTGATCCGGTGCCCCCCCCGCCTCAACTCGATCTGGTGGCTTAGCCACCCTCTTTGTCGGTCTGATGGCTCGGCCACCTCCCCTGTCCATCCGGTGGCTTAGCCACCTTCCCTCGTGATCCGGTGGCTCCACCTTCCCTTGTGATCCAGTGGCTCCTCCCCAACTCCATTCGATGGCTTAGCCACCTTCCCTTGTGATCTGTTGACTCCACCTCAACTCGATTTGGTGGCTTAGCCACCCTCTTTGTTGGTCTGGTGGCTTGACCACCTCCTTTATGTGTCCGGTGGCTTAGCCACCTTCGCTTGTGAGCCGGCAGTTCACCATCCTCTCTACTGATCCAGTGGCTCAGCCACCTTAGCCTTTTGATCCAGTGGCCCTTGCCACTCTCTTGATCCGATGGCCCTGCCACCCTTTCTTCCTGATCCAGTGGAGCCCCTTCCCTGCTCTGTGTCTTGACCGTGGGCTAGTGTCTTACATCCGTTGGTTTGAGGGCTTTCTCAAGGTGTTGCCGCTTTTGTGCACACCTCTACTTTGGGACACGACACTCCTTGTAGACACGTACCCACTTTACCCCTCTCGCATCCAGGTCTGGGGGAGATGCTGCCAATTTTTTTCCAGAATAATACATATTAGAAATACAAAAGGAAGCAACAAACAAATGAAATAAACAACAACATGACGCTCCAGTGAGACAAAAGAACTGTGGAAGACATAAAGAGAACTAATGATGGGGACATCACTTACCCCCTCTACATTTTTGAAGCCCGGATGGATCGTCATCAAGTGCCATCATGATCTTACACTTCTATGAGTCATGTCATGTAAAATAAAATATAACAACCTTTGACTATAACTTAGCCTAATAAGACAAAAGGGAAATATACATGTAGTATTACATTTATTATACACACAAATACATACGCAATACATAAATACGTGACGCCGAGTCTTCAGGAAGCCGAATCTCCGAGTCACAAGCTCGGTGCGGCGGTGCGGCGTCCAGTAGTGGGCCCGGTGTCCCCACCAATATCTTCAAGTGTGTAGTCACCACACAAGCTATCTTTTCAAAACAAACATGTTTGTCCATTCCGCAATCAGACCCGTACACTAGTTATCATCATATTCCTACACTGCAAGATACCCCTCCAAATGAGAGAGACATTGTACTGAGATGTTGTCGTCGTGTCCCAGTCCCTGACTCTACCATAGTATCTCTGGCGTATGACTTGTAACAATAAGCTATTATCACCAGAACCCAACTTCCATAGCCATTTGCACAGCAAAGCTTGGTTGAAATCTCTAATATTTCTGATTCCCAAACCTCCCATCTCCTTGCTCTTGCAAATTTTGTCCCATGCTACATCATGCCATCCCCTGCTCCTGCCTCCACTGTCATGCCAAAAAAACCACGATTGTGTCGATTCTTACTTCCTTACAATCATCCTCAGAATTTGGAAAACATAAAGATAATAGTTGGGGAGACTATTCAGCACCGATTTGTAGAGCACCATTCTTACCCCATATGAGAGAAGCCTCTCCTTCCATCTTTTCAATCTAGACTTATATCTTTGCATTACATTGTCCCAATTACAACAATGTAGGACCCCTAGTGAGAGAGGTAGGCTCAAATAGGAGATAGGAAAATCACCTATATGGTAGCCTAGGATGAAAGGTGCTCTGCGAAGGGCTTCATCCTCCATATTAATCCCCACTATTTGGTTTTTGCTGAAATTTACCTTGAGCCCACTGACTTCCTCTAATGATTCCAACATGAGCCTAGTCACATATAGTTGCCTCTGACCATCTGGTAGAAAAAAAAGAAACAATATTATCCGCATCCTATAAGTGGGTGATGTGAACATTACCTGCTCCGACCTGGAAGCCCTTGATTAGTTAGCCCATGTATTTCAGCCCTTAGCCCCATCCTGCTTCAGTTACCCTACCAGTCCAAACTATAAGCCCATAATAAATCCTCTAGTGTCTGAATGGTTCTCTCTAGTTGGCCATTGATTTGGGGGTGAAAAATTGAACTAAACCTCAACTGAGTTCCTAACGCTTCTTGCAAACTGTTCCAAAATCTAGCTGTGAATTTAGAATCCCAATCAAAAATAATGGAAATAAGCACTCTGTGAAGTCTCACAATATTCTGAATGTACACCTGAGTTAGATCTTCCAGGAGTTGAGTCTTCACAGTCGGCAAGAAGTGGGCAAATTTGGTCAATATGTCTACAATTACCCATATGGCATCATGTCTCCTTTTAGTTCTCAGATAATCCATGACAAAATCCATCATTGCATGCTCTCGTTTCTATTGTGGAATCTCCATTTGGTGTAGTAAGTCTGCTAGTCTCCAGTGTTCAGCTTACACTTGTTGACAAGTCAAACATCTGTCAACTATGTCCTTCTTTATGCCAATCCACCAAAATTATTTCTTCAAAACTCTTTACATTTTATGCTACCTGGATGTATGAAGTAGTGTGATTTGTGAGCCTTAAACGATAGGTTTTCCTTTAGTTTCTCATTTTGGGGTACACACAACCTCCCTTGACATCTGATAGCTCCGTCGGTTCTCTAAGTAAACCTAGGCATCTCTACCATTCCTTGCAATTGTTGATCATTTGCATGTGCTTGTACAATTTGTTCAGCCATTACAGATCGAATAGTTAGTCAATGCAAAACTAAATCTTCTTCTTCTTCTTTTTACATCGGAGAACACCTCACTACATCAGCCATCATCCTCCAATCCTAGTATAACTGCACTACCACTAATCTTTTCCTGCTCAGTGCATCCGCTATCACATTGACTTTTCCTGGATGATAATTCAATGTGAAATCATAATCCTTCAAGAATTCCATCCATATCCTCTGTCTAAAATTCAATTCCTTTTGAGAAAATATATTTTTTAAGTTCTGATGATTTGAAAGTACTTCAAACTACTCTCCATATAGATAATGCTGCCAAATCCTGAGAGCGTGTACAATTGATGCAAATTCTAAGTCATGCGTAGAGTAATTCTTCTCATAGTCCTTTAATTGCTCTGACCGGCTCGTCTACGCGTCCGCCTTTGCCCTCGGCATGGTCGATGGTGCCCTCTTCGACATCCTCGTCGATCACACCGCGCGCTGACCAACCGCCGACGGGCGAGTCGGACTTCGCTGCTTCGACCGTGACCGTGTCTTCCAAATCGTCGCTCATGCTGCTCCTACGCCGCGATCTGCGGCATCAACTCGGGTGGAATCTCGGGACCGGCCGCTCCTGACGGCATCGGTGCTCCTGGCGGCAGCATGGGCGCTGCGCCGGGCATCGAAGGGGCGACGGGCTGAGCCGGTTGCTGCATCTGAGCCACTGCGCCATCACGCTCCTTGATCGCAGCGCCTACCAGATCGAGGTACTGCTGGTACCGCCAGATGACCTCGTCGGGTGCCCTCTCCGCTTCCGCGTTGTTCAGGTACGCCTTGGTCATCGTCAGCTCGAGGTCGAGGTCGTTGTACTGCGCTGGCACTGGCATCTCGTCCTCGACGTTGGCGAGCATCTCCATCTTGCGCTCGGCGTTGTAGAACGCGCCAAGGGTGATTCTGTTGGCCCTGGATAGGTCCGGCTCGTCGAAGAGAGCGGCCGAGAGCCACTGCGGGATGATGCCGGCCTGCGCGAGCTGGCCGACGGCGGAGAGCTTGCCCGCGCGCGTCGTCGGGATAAAACCCTGCGGCTCGAGCTGGAGCTTGTACTGGTCGGAGTCGAGCGAGACCTTGTCGTGCTCGAGTTTCTCGATAGCGTCGCCGCGCTGGTAGTTCGAGACGTAGACGGACGACGACTTGGGACTGGCGGCCCGCTTCCGCGCCACGCGCTTGCTCGCGTCGATGTAGAGCTGCGCGCCCTCCATTCGATAATCGGCGTACTGCGCCTCTTCCATCGCGAAGCGGTCGCTCTCGATGTCGTACTGCGTGTCGAGCGCGACGCCGGACGCACCGGCGCCCAGCGATGACTTCGAGGACGCGCTCAGCCGCGAGACGCCGGGCAGGTCGTAGGCCTGGTTGATGAAGAACTCAAGCGCCTGGATTTGCGCGTTGGAGAATGGAGCCGGCGCGTTCCACGTCGGCGGGCGCGAGCCCTTGTACGTGATCGCGTGCGGCATCCAGCCGGTCAGCATCTTTATATTGATGTCAGGTATTGCCATTTCTTGGATTTGCATTGGCGATGTTTTTGTTTTACTCAACTGTGCCAGTCTTGCTAAAGGTATGCCAAACATTCTCTGTTGAGGTGAATAGTTTTTCCTTTAGCTACTTTGATCCCAATTCTTCAAGCTTAGACAGTTTTAGTGAATAAAATATTCTTGGATGTAGAATTGTTAAGCATCCATGCATTTCTTTGATGTAGCCTTTTTTGTCACAAAAATGGGGATTAAGGTTTCAGGCAATTGTGCCGCTGTCATCTACATTTTTACTGGAGTATGTATGTAAACAAAACGTAGAGCTGATTTTTCTATGTAGAAATATGATCATCACTTTGATGGTGAAGTTTGTAGATCTTCATGGAGATTGGATAAACAATGCTACCATAGGCTTCTCCATAAGACACAACTCAAATATATCCATATAAATATCTACAGGGGTGGTTGTAGTAAAATGCACACAAAGAAACTTTTCTCACCATGGGGAACCCATTAAATGGGTCATTTAACTCAGATCTCTTGGTTTTCCACCTGACACCAAAGTGATAGGTATAAGCTGGGTGTGCCACAGCATCAGAAATAATGCATTGGATCTAGGAAGTTACTACCTTAGCGAGGCTGACACTAGCATTGCAAGATGCCTTTTATATCTGGTCTACATTTAACCTGGTCCCCCCTCTCCCCTCAAAAAAAAAAAAAATTCTGAATTGGGTTATGTTGTCAGCATTTGCTCTCTTTCCACCTGTTGGGACATATTTCTCTCTGGCAGCATCATGCCATGTTCTCATGTAGAGGTGTCTCTTGAGAGTGAAAAGTCTACATGTAGTTTCTCTTTGATTTTGCAGTTGCAATCTACATAACATAGCACAATTTTTCCTTGCAGCTAAGTGGAGCAACAATGCTGAACCTCTCTCTTCTCACCTCTGATATGTGGGCTGTCTTGATACGCATTTTTGCTTATCATGAGAAGGTTTTATGCCTGTACATTGTAATTCCATGTCTTAGGATTTCTCTCAAATGCCTTGTTGATTAAAACTTTTTGCCATAATCCTGCAGGTTGATTGGATGTACTTCATAGCATTTTCTGTGCGGACCGTGTGCAATGAGCTTCCACAGATCATGATCAATAGACTTGACAAACATGCGCAAGTTGTTGAACCACAAATTGAAATTAGTACCATCAAAAACCAATGGATAGGCCATGGATACAAATCAACAAACAATTCAATGCAACAAACTAAGCACGCTCAGAAATGCACCAAAGAAGCTACACGATCTACTATGGATCGTTGGATCCGATGAAATAGTAACCTGTTCTGATACCACTTGTTGGACAAGGTGCTTTAGTACTAATTGCTAGGCGAGGCAAGGAACCAGAGGGGAGGTGAATGGATACCCGTTAAAACTCTTGCTTAGACAAAACTTCACCTTTTGAAAAACTTACTTCGTTTAAACAGATGAAAAGTGGAACGCTCGAAAGCCTAATGCAGAGAATGTAGAAATACCCTAGTGGTTAAATCACTCAACCACGAAATTCAACTATGGTATGATAGAAGGCACAGCACTATTGGAGAAATGATGTATAGGTCGCACTTAGCATTTTGACCCTTCTGAGTGCAGCAATATAAGACACAAGAGATCACCCATGAACTGAACATATTTCATAGAGAGAAGCCAAGACACTAAAATGCAAACACAATATGAGATTCTCCTGAGCACAAGGACAAACACGTTGCAGTTATGAAGATTATAGATGGGTAGCACACTTAGGATCATCAACTAGGCACACACAGTAAACCTGCAACTCACAAGGAGCAAACGCACAAGGCAAACCATAGTGTACTAAGATTTTTTAGGTGGTTTGGCTAGACATCAGTCTACCTACGTCCACCCCTCACTCAAGCCCGAGTGAGGATTCCCTTGCCAAAGCAAGACGCAGACTCAGTTTATAAACAATGGCTACCTAACAGCTTGCCCTGAGGGAGACAAATCCCTCAACACCGATCCTGCAACTCACAGGATCTGAAACCTGACCTTGCCACCCGTAAGATCAGAACTGGAGGACCAATCCTCCCTTCCTCCAAACCAAAGGGGAAACCACGAGTAGCATACCACCACTCGCGACCAGAGACACAGTCTCCCTTCCTCTGACATCCAGAGGAAAATTGGAGATAAATCTCCCTTCTCCTGTAAATTACTTCCGCTTAAACTTTAAAATCATTATTTTATAATGCATTCGTAATTCCAATTCATTATGCACCTCCTCAACCAATTCTCCCAACCCTTATGGGGCCTCATCAGCCTCTTGGGTGGCGTCTCCGAGTTCTTGGTATCGATTTACCGATACCCAGATCTCCGGGTTGTTATAGGTTCTTCCCCTGAAGCCTGGACTCGGCTGCGTGTGGGGGCCCTATGGTAACCAAGCTAACAACCGTCTCACTCGGGTCACGCTCTTCACCACTCCCAAGTGGGTCCGCACCAGCGTGTGCAGGAAAGCGACGACTAGTGGACAGGTCACTGGAGGTGAAACTCGACTCACAAAAATCACCAGTCAAAAGGAAATGGGACGGCGGTCCACTCAGGACTGCCACTCAGCCTCGCGGTCCTCTCTAGATCGCAAGGCAAGCCTAGCGGTCTCCCTGAGACTGCCAGGGTCAGGCAAACGGTCGAGCCATGATTGCAAGGGAATGAGCCACAAGAGAGCGTAGTGGTCTATCGCCAGACCGCTAAGCCAACCAAACGGTCCTCTCCGGACCGCAAGGCAACAAGAAATGGTCATGCCCTGACTGTTACCCAGCACGTGGCTCCCAATGGTCGAAAACACGCACCCCGAGGGTGCTTCGGTCAAGCTGGAGAAATGGTCATCTAACGATCGCTAATCTGAGGGTAGCAGTCTATCGCGTGACCGCAACCCTGAGCCTAGCAGTCCTGGGCAGACTGCTAAGGCCTACCGACACTACAGGGTTGCTTAGCAGTCTCCTGAGGACCGCTAAGGGAGCCTAGCGGTCCCTGGAAGGGCCACATGGCTCACCCGAGCGCGAAACCGACAAAAATCTCCAAAAAATCCGATCCATGCCCCGATCATCGCCCGATGATGGGGAAACAAAGGGGAATCCATCCCCAACCCTACTAGCATGATTCTATACCCTTAGATCGATCAAAAATTTCACGAAATGGGAGATCCGACGCTTAATCCTAAAACATGCATTTTGACCCTCCTGGCTCAAAAACACCCCTCTCGACCTCCCCTCGGCCTACAAATCACGAGGAAAGTGGTAAAGAGTGTAGGGATCCGTCTGCTCATAAATCCCCCTTTGTAGGATAACCATAATCAACTATTTGAGGCCGACTTCAAGATTCTTGAGGTCGACTCCTTTTGAATGAAAGTGCACCATTAAGTGACTCGAGGGTGAAGTCCTCCAAAGGTTAGTTCCTACAAAACAATAAAATAGAGATATGCACTCAATGAGTATCCTTCAACAATGGGATATTTAAAAGACACATACACACAAGATTTGTCATCATTAAAACACAACAACCAAAATCAACTAGGGAACCAAAATCAACTAGGGGATCCAACAACATGATATAACAAAATAAATAACAATAGTCCACAACTAGTACAGAGATAAGAAAGAAAAGTACAGCTACACGGGACATACCCCAGCTCTGACCTCTAGCACTAACGTTGGGCACCCGAACCACACTGAGCCTCAGACGCGCTCCCCTGAAGCCGCGCCTCACCTGAAACATGGTAAAAACACACAGGGAATGAGTCTCAGAACAAGACTCGGTAGGGATCACCCGAACCCTACCTCGCAAAATGGAAAACCGCTACGCTAGCAGCTAAGCGTGTACCTTAGAAGTAGAAGCCCTGCACTACAAGTACTGGTCTCACGACGTGAAAACCCACACATGCACGCCACGGCAAAACAACCGAACTCACCGGCCAACACGACCCAAAACCCAAAGGTCGAAGCAACTGAGACTAACAGTCTGTCACTCCCTGTCTAGAACAGAAGTACCTCCCACTAGAAGAATGACCGGATGCATCCACTGACGTCTTATACCGTGTCAAAAGTGTCTAGCTACGACGCCCCGGGCGTGAGACTCAGACACACACAAGTAACCATAAAGTGAGTGACTAGCTGGGGTCACGCCCGTCGACGCGTGTCCAACTGCCCTCAACCACATGTGCACACACAGACCGTACGCACTAGGTTCAGCCTCTAACTGGTTTTCCCCTCAGTCGGACTCTGGCCACTACACGTGGGGTCCGACGAAAAGTAGTCTAAAAATCATCCTTAGGGTAGCCCCTCCACCACTCCCTAGTGGGCCAGTACACGCGTACCGAAGGCTACGACTAGTGGAGTGACTCTCAAGCCACGAAAAAATAATATCTGAACCCGATGAAGTACGGGGACCATCCGGCGTACCAGCACCGTCACACGGTGACCACAATCAGAGAAGAAACGGGACTGCAAACCACCCTGCGTAGTCCAGAGCCCGACGGTCCCACCCAGACGTGCCACAAGCTCTGATGGTCTACCACTGGACTGTCATAGGGGTCTGACGGCCCAACACAGGGGCGTTAGGCCAACGGCACAAAACGCACTGTGACGTGCCAACCCTGGTGCATCACAGTCCCTGATGCGCCTTACCCAAGGCGTTAAGAGACAAGTAGAAACAAGCTGTGACGCACACCACTCGGGGCGCCACAGCCTCTGATGGACCACCTCAGGCGCATCAGACACTCGGTGTGAAACGAACTGTAACGCACCTACGATGATGCGTCACAGCACCTAACAGACCAACACAGGTGCATCACGGTCATGGGCAAACACAGAACGTAACGTGCTCCTCAAGGGGCATTACGTCACCTAACAGACCACACTGGTGCGTTAGGCCACGAGACCAAGTTGGCTATAACGCGCTCCACCAGGGGCGTTATAGTCCCTAACGGACCATCTCAGGTGCATTAGGTGGAAGGTCGGATGCGTTAACTCTAACACGCCTTCCTAAGGGTGTCACACTACCCAGACGCCCCAGCCCAGGCGCGTCAGGTGACTATGACCCCCAACGATCAGAAACCAACGGTCGAATCACTATGACGGACCAACCCAGGGGTGTCACAGTCACGTGGTGGTCTATCGTGGGACCGTCAGGCCCACGAACGCCAAAGCCCAAAATAAAGGGAGTGTAACGCACCTGCCCAGGCGCTTTACACACTTTGGCGGTCACTGGAACGATCGCCACAGTGTCCCGGTGACGAAACGGCGAACTCAACACAAAAATTGTAACCACGCCCCCATACCTCCATGAGAGAGGGGGAAATCAAAGGGGAAGCCCCCCGAGCACCCCTAGCATGATTCTAGGCCATCAAAATACCGAATCGTGGCTCCAATCCATAGATCGGGTGAACTCTCCCCAAAACATGATTTTGCCCTAACCCGCTCAAAAACACCCCTCTCGGCTCCCATTCGGCCTACAAATCGCGGAGGATGACGGGATGAGCATAGGGATTCGTCCCCCTATCTCAATGGAGCGAAAGTTTTGCTGAATCGATGCCGAAATCACGAAGAATGCTTTTAGAACCCTTGAACCTTCATGAAACCCCATGAGTTCTACGCCGCCTCGACGGTCACACCGTTGCCGTCGTCGCCACACCGCCGCCTGGCGCCATCTACAGTTGAAGGGGACGCGTCGTGGTCGTCGTCGGTCAAAGGGAGAGAGGAGGAGGCGCTCACGGTGGAGGAGAATGAAGAAAGAGGAAGAAGAAGAGAAAGGTGAAAATGATTAAAGAATCCCCCTATTTATAGAAAATCTAGATTTCTAAAAAAATATCAAAAAATAGAAAATCATGCTTCCGCGATCCTCAGAATACACCGATCGTAACGGTACCACTCACGTCTGGGTGAACGACTCGGTTCGCCCGCAGCGGAGTTCCCAGGATTTGATAGAAACCGGGTCGAGAATCGAAAAAACACACGAAAAAGTCACGAAACGCCTCCGGGCTTCTGAAACGACCCCGGATCGCACCGATCCGAACATGAAAGATGTCAAAAACGTAATTTTAGACACAACGGAGTCAGACGCTCTGAGAAAATAAATCTGAGACCTAAAAATAAGGATCCAAAAGGTCCAAAATATTACAGCGGTAACCAAAGAAAGCGTAGTAAACAACTAACATGAAGGACAGGGAGCTACAAGTAAGGAACAACGGCGGTAGCCACAGCACACCAACACTAGCACAACCCAACGACGGTGACTGGAACCCGAAGATAGTAAATAGAGGGGCCACACATGGTCCTCAAAAATAACCCCTACTCCCACAGTCGGATAGTCTGTCTGGACCGACAAAACCATAGACACAGCCACCCGACCATACACAGAATCGACACTCTCGGGAGAATCTCCCGACCCTGAACTAGAACCAGCAGAAGACCCATGCCCAAGCACACATGGTGTAACGCCCGTGTCTTAATGCATCTGTAGTGGTTCGGACCTGCATCCGATTCTGTCAGATCTGCCAATTTTTACAAATTTTTTAGCTATTTTCTGACATTTTTCTGAGACAGTTAAAGTATTTTAATGTATTGAGTGAGGCGCCGCTGGTAGTCTATGGCTCGAATGCTGGCGATCTCTCTGGTCGCGCTCACCAAAATCGAGGTTCTCCAGCAGTTTCTACTCGTTCACCTCAGATAAGAAATTGATGACTCGGAGAGAGGGGTTGCTGGTCTCCAATGAAATCACGACTTTCGTGCCATACACCAACTGGAAAGGGGTTTCACCGGTGGCTGTCCTTGGAGTAGTTCGGTGTGACCATAGTACGCTTAGTAATTCCTCGAGCCAGCTTCCCTTGGCTTTGCCGAGCCTGGTTTTAATGCCTTTTAATATGAATTTGTTGGCATTTTTGACCAGTTCATTGGCATGAGGGTGGGCTACCGAAGTGAAGTGGTTGTGAATATTTAGGTCGGTACATTTATCTCTAAAGTTGTGAGAATCAAATTGCCGACCATTGTCGCTCACAATCACCCGAGGGATACCATAACGACAAGTGTTCGACTTCCACACGAAGCTCCATACGACTGATTTGGTAATCCTGGTAGTGACTTCGGCTTCAATCCATTTTGTGAAATAATCGATGGGGACGATGATGAACTTCTTTTGGGCCTGAGCCGTAGGGAATGGTCCCAGGATGTTGATTCCCCACCGGGCAAAGGGGTATGGCTCGGTAAGGGTGATGAGCTCTGAGACAGGATGGTGGACCAGATGGTCGAAGCGTTGGCATCTATCGTATTTTTACACGTAGGTCGAGCAATCACGCTGAAGAGTGGGCCACCAGTAACCTTTTTGTAGCAAGATCCTGGCGAGTGATCTTCCTCCCTGATGCGCGTCGCAGATGCCTTAGTGAACTTCTTGAATTGCTTGGCTGGCTTCGTCGGCGCTGAGGCACTTGAGGAGGGGACCGGAGAAAGACCTACGGTACAGGGCGTCGTCCAGGATGATGAAGTGTCGGGCTTGATACTTCAATCTCCGAGCTTCCCGAGGGTCGGAGGGCTCCTGGGAGTCTCAGAGCCAGGATACGTAAGGGGTCTGCCAATCGCTCGGGATTGTCGAGTCAATGATCATGAGCTCAGATTCAATGCTCGGTCGTTCGAGCTTGGTGCGGACACCCGAGCACACAAGCAGTCCGGGTCCAAGGCATGCAACACGAAGCACATATGTAATAAGGATACATACATGGGCGCATGCTCACACTTTCCGGCGGTTTATATATATCAAGGTCGTAGATATATATATATATATATATATATGTGTGTGTATTGTTGTGCAGGCGGGCGGCTCCAACATAACTAAGTGTATACATACGTGTTGTTGTGCAGGCGGACGGCTCCAACACTACAAATTAATTGAGCCACACAAGAAGATGGAGCAGCAATGACCCATTGCCGGCAACGATGGGCCAGGGGTTAGACCAGTGTTCGAACTTGTTTAATATAATTTGAACGCGCCACGTAATGCAAGTAACAAGGAACCACTCGCTTCCCATTTGTTTGTAGTGTAATCAGCTGCAGGTTGCCATCCCCAAGTGCGTCTCCCCTCTCTTTTTACACACACAATTTTATACGGCAGAAGACTCATCCATATGTCAAAGGCAAAGAACAAGCGCCACTACCACACGTACAGCTATGAATATTGTGTATATGATGCATATACTTTTCCAAAGAATTATGGCTGCGGTTTAAATCGGTTTAATTTAGAACGAGAACGGACGATGGAGATATATCCAGAGTCCGGCTTATGAGGCTGATTATTTGGCATACGGATGTGCAGCCAGATCGCTTGATCGTGACTTTTAGCAAATGAGATCAAAGAGCCAGGTTCTTTGTTTTTATAAAATTAAGAATTTGCAGTTGTCATGTTGAAGAATTTGTGTGTGATGATCAGGCGCCGTGATAAAATCGATGAAGTTGAACTCAGATCGGTTGCTTAGGTTGCATTTGACATCTCAATTGGACGTGAATTATGATCTTGAAATTTTCACCTCTCAAAAATTTTATCAAATATATATCAGATTATTTTAAAAATTAAATTATTATTAATATAATTAATTCCATAATGTTGATTAATTTCAATGGGTGTTGAATTATTAAGAATTTCTTTTATGTTATTTGGGATGGAGTTTATTAAAATGTTGTAGGATTTTTGGGTTGGTTTAAAATTGAATTGGTTATCTTGTTGTTTGTAAGGGGTTGTGTTTCACATACTTTTTTTTTTGTTGCGGTTTAAAATGTGAGGGGCCGACAGACCATCTGCACTAGGTCGGGTCCTCTAGCTGATTTTCCCCCCAACCGGACTTGGGCTGCAAAGGCAACGGGCCCTACGATAAACCAGCCTAAAAATCATCTCTCACTGGGTCACGCTCTCCACTACTCTCGGGTGGGTCCGCACCCGCATGCGCAGGAAAACTACAACTAGTGGACAGATCACTGGAAGAGTAGACTCTCTAGTCACGGAAAATAACATCTGAACTGAACAAGTACAAGGACCACTTCTCATATCGACACCGACTCATGGTGACACAAGCCGAGAACACACCTCCCGAGACCCCACGGCACCCTAACACATGGCCCCCACATGATGCCTAGCATCAGTCAGACCACGGGTCAGCACGTGGGTCGAGGTCCACTCGCCCGGAGCTCGAATCGACAAGGGAAGAACCACTGGTAAACCACACACAGTAAACGGTCCATCATGGGCCATTCCTGGGTAAACGGAAGGTCGATAGGCCGCTTCAAGGAATGAAACGGCCCGCCCTAAATCGTCCTAAGATATTGAACGGTCACCAATCGAGCCATTCCACCACAGACCTACACGGTCAGCCTTGGACTGTGGATAACGTACACGATCCCTCTAGGGACCGCTCAGACAGTGAACGGCTTCCCACGGACCGTCCAACTTTTGGACTGAGCAAGAAACCACACGGTCATCCTCAGACCGTTCAGAACATAAACGGTCCGATGACAGGCCGCTTGAGGAGTTGAATGGTCCCTATTGGGGCCGTTCAGTTACCCAACGGCACAAAAGCCAAACGGTCCTCTTGGGACCGTTGAAGACTTAAACGGTCCAACTTTGGACTGTTCAAAGGAACTAAATGGCCATACCCTGAGTGTAGCCCTAACACTGTGCAACGGTCAAAACCCCATGGTCAGAAATGCCTTGGGAGTCACACTGGCTCCACGGGGCAAACGGTCGGCCTATGGGCCGTCCAGGGGTGAAACGGTCGAGTGATAGACTGCTAAACCTACTGACAATACAGTAACCAAAATGGCGGTCTCCAGATGGCCGTTCAACCCATAGGCGGTCTGCCTACGGCCGCCCAGCCACCTAGAACAATCTGGCTCAGACTGGGCACCGCCGTTTCGACAACATCGGGCGGTGCGTCTGCGGCGACGATCACGATGCCCGGTCCGGACGTTTCCGCCCGTTTGAAAATCGTGTACGTGGACGCCGTTCACGGCTCCGACGCGAATTCCGGCGAAATCGGCAAACCGAAGGCGACCCTTCGCGCGGCGTTCGCGGCCGCCGATTCGTCGGGTGCGGAAATCCGCGCCGCCGCCGGGATGTACCGGATGGAGGAAAAGATCTTCCCGGCCGTGAAGTTCACGACGGAAGGCCGCGTGGTCGTCCGGAACTGACGTCCTTGTCCGGCTTCGCACTCTTTTGTCATCTTATGAATTTTTCGATTCGCTTCCTTGAAATTGCGCTCGCGGCGTTGTGTCTGCCGTTGATCGCCATCGCCGACGCACCGCCGGCGAACTATCCCGCGTGGTGGTATGACGGCGCGATCGCCGGCACGAGCATCACCTCGTCGGACACGGCGCACGAGGCGTCGGCGAATTATTCGCCGATCAATCTCGGCCAGCTCAAGTGGGTGGCGACGCGAGCGAAGAACTACCTCGATGCGAAGCTGCCGGGCGGCTCCCAGCTCGACCTGGCGACGCTCTTTCCGGCGATGCCGACGTCGTCGGATTCCGGATACGCGGCGGCGGTGGAGGCGAACTACGCGCCGGCGAATCTCGGGCAACTCAAGGCGGTCTCGAAACTTTTCTACGACCGGCTGAACGCCGCCGGTTACGACACGAACGCCTACCTCAGGACGCAGGGTTATCCGTCGTCGTGGACTTCGGTTTATCCGTGGCCGGCCGGCGGCGACGTCGCGCTCAACTACTCCCCGGCGAATCTCGGCCAGTTGAAACTGGTCTTCGGCTTCGATCTGACGTCGTTCGTCGCCGATCCGGCGGATCTCAATGGCAACGGCATTCCGGATTCTTGGGAAATCGCGCACGGATGGACCGTCACGCCCGGAGTCGTCGAGCCCGGACACGGAGCGGAAGACGATCCGGACGGCGACCGGCTGACGAACGCGCAGGAATACCTTCTCGGCACCGATCCGAATAATCCGGACACCGACGGCGACGGCATTCCGGATTATATCGAAACCCTTACGGGCTCGGGATATTCAGCAACCCGCATTTATCAATGGTGAAAAAAGATACATTACTTCCCCGGCGTTTGGCAAACAGTTCAGGGACAACTTTGGACAAACAATCGGCGTTAGTATTTCTGTTCCACTGTTTAACGGGTGGCAGGCCAAAGCAAATTATCAAAGGTCAAAGATCAATATTAAAAACCTCGAATATCAAAAGGAATTAGATAATCAAACTTTGAAACAAAATATTTAACTACATAATAAAAAATATTAATCAAATTATACACACCCCACCATGTAAAGATATGTTTTTGATCATATAACTTCTTGACTCATGGAGGTTGGCATGTCCAGGGCTGTTTTCTGCATCAAACTTCTGCCAGGCAGTGGAAACAGGGGCATCAGAGATGTTTTTGGTGTCCTTGGGTACAGGCACCTTTCTAATCAATGTCAAAATGCTGTTGTTTGATGGGTTTGCCATGAACTGGAACATAGAAGCTAACTCTTGCAAAGGAGAGGATCAGCCGTTAAGCTTGGAGGCTCCACATGAAGGTGACTGGCATAGTTTCCAGATCTTAACCGCTGCTCCTCAAGGAAGGGAACAAATCCTCCTCAGTACAATTGAACTCAGAAAATGATCTTCCAGCAGTAATATAGGAATTTCAATAAAAAAAGAGAAGTAAAACCAAACCCCCAACAACCAGCATAGTTTACAAATCCACTAAAAGTGTGTTTTAGGTTCAGAACATTTCTAAGAGGGTGAAACTTGCAATGGCATGTAAAGAGAATCTTAGATACAGAGTTCCCAAAATCCATAAAACACAACCACCGAAAAGGCCATGCTTAAATCATGTGAGTAGATAAAATTCAGAATATTCCCTGCAAACCGACATAAGGAATTTTAAGATCTCAACAACATCATTCCACAAAGAAATTGGACAAGGCCTCATGAAGTCAGAAATTTCACGGGGTCACAGCCCCACACTGTTGACAAGCAGTCTCCTGCATAACTTCCAATGGGAGCATTGGTGTTTGTATTCTTTCCTTTCAAAGGTCCATAGCATAGTTTACAAATTCACAAAATCCCAAAAACAGAACCACCAAATTCAGAATCTTTCCTACAAATTCAGAAAAAAGAAGCAAGGACAAACACAGGTACACAAACCACAAGTGCTCAAGTGCTCCAAATCAGGTAACAAAATGTCATATATATCTGTCAAAAATGAGTACAAGTGTGTGGAGGGTGGAGGAGTACAAGTCTCTCTCTCTAGCTCTCGCCTCCACCCTCCTCTCTCTCACCGCCTCCCCCCTGTCCCCCTCTGTCTCCCCGACGTGCCCGGGGTGGGGGCATCGTCCCCCGCGCTGCACTCGGAGCCGAGCTCCGTACCTCCTCCTCGGCGTGCTGGTGGGAGGAAGAGGCTGACGCCGCGTACGTCGTGCTGGCAAAAGCACTGGAGTGCCCTGCCGCTCGAGCACGCTCGCGTCCCCGCTGAAGACGCTCCTCGGAGATCCACAGCCGCTCCCGGACTGCGCCCAGCTCTGTGCGCATCGCACCAAGCTCTCGATCTCGCTCTGTCCTCTCGCGCACCCGCGTGGCTCTCTCACGGTCCAGCTCCTCGCGGTCCCAGGCCCGCTCTCTCCGCTCGATCTCCAGGTGGATGCGGAGCTCCTGGGCGTCTCGGGGCAGCTCCTCGCGCTGACCCGCCGCGGCTACAAGGCGGGCCACCTCCTCCTCCAACTCCGTGACCCGCAGGGCACGGGTAGCGACCTCCGCACCAGCCAGGTCCGCCTGGGTCCGTAGCTCTCCCTCCAGGTCCGTGACCCGCTGGTCACGGATAGCGAGCTCGGTCCCGGCCAGGGCAGCCTGGGTCTGGGCCTCCTGTAGCAGGTCCTCCTGCATTCATCAAAATCAACAATCAGTCTCTAAACAAAAATTCAACATATCTTAAGAGAAGTTAGTGTTATTCCACTCACCTGTGTTGCAGAGTCGCCCTGGGCCTGCTGTAGCCCTGCTATCTGTTGGCGGCATGCGCCAACCTCTATCTGAGCATCCACAAGCCGCCTCCTGACCTCTGTCAGCTCCACGGCCTGCAACACATCATCATCATATCAGACATTGCAACAAATTAAAGAATATCATGAAAGCAAGTTTAAAAACTCACCAGAGTCGCACGCTCAGTGCGGTGTCTCGCCACGAGGTCCAGGGCCTCCTGGAGCTCCTCAGTCTACATCCATAAACTGGCCTTGTCATATAGCAGCAACCAGCTCAACAACAATTGGCATTGCAGAGTTATTTCTCTAGCACCACGCTCGTATAGTCCGTAAACCAAATAACAAGAACAAACTATGAAATTCGGTGCTGTGCTACCCAGAATATTCAAATGGAGTAACATACTAGAACATTGTTTACCAGCCAAAAGCCAATTCATCAAGGCCATGCCTACCCGATTAGGTTGAATCTAGGAAACTTTTTGTGACAGAATTTTTATAAGGACTGAGCACTAAGTTTGAATGTCCTTTGCTGGTCTTGCCATATGGAAGAAGCCAATCGAATAAAGATCGGCTGACATTGCAAAGTTATTCCTGTAGCACCATGCTCGTATAATCTGTAAACCCATTAACAAGAACAGACTATGAAATTTGGTGCTTGGCAATCCAAAACATCCGAATAAGGAAATTCATGGTATAGGATCCTTTATCTACATAATTAATAAAAAGAGAGCTACATGTGTAGACAAGATTCAACGAGACTCCATTTTGGCACCTCCACATATTGAAACAAATATGCAATTCTGCAGAATAGACATCGACAAAATGGTGTATGTACAAGCATACTCTCACATACGAACTCTCACACTTGCATGACCACAATAAACAAAATGTTTTGCATGTCCTTTTCATAGGGCAGGTCACCAGGAAAATCAGGCAAAATGATACAAAATTAGAAAAGCAGATACAAATCAAAACACCAGATGGGCTATAAGTCATGGAGAAGAATAGGATATGTTGTTTTCCAGCCCCCACATAATGCTTAACATATTCTAGGATTAGTTCTAGGTAAAAGACAACAAGAATATCAATTTGATACTATAGGGAGATGAATGACCTGAAGTCATTCCACTTTGATAACAGAATAAGGGAGAATAGGATGACTTATTCCGCCTATTTATCCTTAACCGAGTTTGGTAGCAGGGTTAAGTTATTTGGGGTCGGTTAGAAATAAGGCCATTATTCTAGGAATAACTCATTCTACCATTTCACATGGAATGAGTTATTCTTCGGGTAAGAATAAGTTATCAAACTCAAAAAGGGCAAACCTAAGGAATAACTCACCCTGACCCACCTCGCCCAACCTGGTCTTGAAATTGCTGAAGAAATTTCTGTTGGATGGCTTAGAAATTCACCACTTGATCTTCCGACAATGCAAAGAACCAATCCCGAGCCAAGCCTTCTAGTGACAGACCAAATAAATAAGTCATCAAGTGTTGGTCATGTCAGAATTGGACCGACTCATAAATGAACTCCTTTAAGTGGACATAGGGGTCACCGACTCCACCATAGTGGTGATATGCAGGAATTTGTGAACGCGGTGGAAGCTGAAGACCTTGGAATGCAAACAGGACACTCAAAGAAGTTTTGGGATCAATTTGACTTTGAAGTTCATCAACCTGGTGTTGGGTTTGAGCGATCATTTCCTCAATGGGGAGAGATCAAGAAGGATGCAAGTCAGCCTGAGCAAGAGAGTGTGAATTTGGACCAGGATTATGATATTGGGCCGGATAAGGGGATCCAGACTGGGAAGAAGGGAAGCCCATTCCAGGAGTGAGAGGATACGTGGGCCTGAAAGAATCATG
Organism: Amorphophallus titanum; assembly: GCA_024336825.1. Taxonomy (NCBI): domain Eukaryota; kingdom Viridiplantae; phylum Streptophyta; class Magnoliopsida; order Alismatales; family Araceae; genus Amorphophallus; species Amorphophallus titanum. The sequence continues at coordinate 68,078 of JANBPO010007391.1, read as the reverse complement.
AACATGAGGACCCATTGGGTCAGCAGCATAAGTAGAAGAATAATGAGGCCCATTAAGAAAAAATTGACCATCAGAAACTGGGCCAGCCATATAAGAAAAGGAAGACCTATTAAGATGGAGTTGGTCATTAAAAATTGGGCCCGTGTATGGGAGGGAGAAGAAAGAGGCCCATGAAGGTAGGAGGGTTCATCATGAGGAGAAGGCCCACTAAGATGAGAAACAGGCCCATTAGGGGAAAGGGATCCATGAAGATGATTTAGAATGAGCCTTCGTGCCTAGGCCGGATCCATTTGGCCAACAAGAGGTGACAAGTGGGCCATGAGATTTGTTTGCGGGTCGAAATGGCCATGAGGAGATGGGCCAACATGGGAAGAGAAATCCGCACGGGAATAGGAAGATGAAGAAGGTAGGTACAAGGGATTAATGTGGTGCTCCATGAGGGAGAATGGAGACTAAATATAAGGAAAATCAGGAAAATACAATGAGGGAAGTAAGAGCTTGAGGATCAAAGAGGGGGGCTGACTGCACAATGTAAAGAAAAAAAAAACAAAGGTAAAGAAACCTATGACAATGAGGCTAAACAAACGGACACAAGAATGTTGCCAACACACAGAACGGGTCTCGCACGGATTTCATGGCACACGAAGGCCAACCAACCCGAACACATGATGCAAGATGACGAATCTTAACCCAATGTGATCTCCTCCAACCAATGGGAAAACTCAATACACCACCGACCAACGGAAGGTCCCCTTGCTCGACCTGACCTCGAACCTTGCACACGCTGAGAATAGCACCTTCCAGCACCGAAAAACCATTACCTCCCTCAAGTCAGCACCTTCGACACACTCACCAAGTATCTTGTCGGACCACGATCACAACACCTCTCGATGCACCATCGCTACGACTCCTCGAACCGTAACACACCACGCCTCGAGCCCCAACACGAGCCATAATCGGCACCCGCCAACGCTCATCCTCGAGCCGCAAGCTCGCCACGGAACCTTCACATCTTGAACCAGATCCAGGGCAACCACAGTCCAATCCAAGAAGATCCACCACTCATCTGAGCACATCTCAACCAGAGCGCCCGCTCCGCCAACTCGAACAATAATCTCAACACCACAGGGGCTGGATAAATCCTCAGCTGGAGTGGCCAAAACCAATAACAACTCCTCCAGGTGTGATGTCCCGGACCCTTTCGGATCCTTATTTTTGGGTCCCGAATCTATTTTCTTAGAGCGTTCGGCTCTGTCGTGTCTGAAATTACGTTTCGGACATTTTTCATGTTCGGATCGGCGCGATCCAGGGTCGTTTCGGGGGCCCGGAGGCGTTCCGCGACTTTTTTCGCGTGATTTTCTGATTTTCGGCCCGATTCTCGGCAAATCCTTCGGCACGCCGTTACGGGCGAACATGGTCGTTCACCCAGGCGTGAGTGATACCGTTGGGATCGGTGCGTTCCGAGGATCGCGGGAACGTAATTTTCTATTTTTTCATATTTTTTAAAAAATTTAAATTTTTCTATAAATATCAAATCCTTTTCCTCTTTTCTTATTCTTCTTTTCAACTTCCTCTTCCTCTCCCCACGTGACCGCGCCCTCTCCCCCTCTCTCTCGTTCGGTCGCACGACGAGCTCCCTTTGGCTGCAGACGGCGTGGGGCGACAGCGTGACGATGACAGCGACGGCGAGGCGGTCGTGGCGGCGGATACATTTAAATGCCTATTAATTCTTAATAACTCTTATTTAATTACTAATAAATCTGAGCAAAATTCTTAAAATTTCCAAGGGTGTTACTCCCTCTCCCACTTAAAGAGAATTTGGTCCCCAAATTCATTACATGATATTTATGGAGAGTGTAATTCCTACTTATAATCAAATAGTTCTGGGAATCGCTTTCGCATGGTTTCTTCTGTCTCCCATGCCGCCTCGTGTGGCCAAAATTTGTTCCATTGGACTTTGACCATGGGAATGGTTTTATTCCAAAGTTGACAAACCTCCCATTCAATTATCTTGAGTGGCCTTTGCTCGTACGTCATATCCTTTTGTATCTCTAGATTGTCATAAGTTATGACATGGAATGGATCAGGGACATACTTCTTGAGTATAGATATGTGAAACACATCATGGACTCCGGCTAACTGAGGAGGTAAAGCAATGTGATATGCAACTTCACCAACCCTTTCAAGAATTTCAAAAGGGTCGATAAATCTTGGTGTGAGCTTACCTTTAATGTCAAATCTTCGAATACCTCGACCCAAAGAAATCTTGAGAAACGCATGGTCTCTTGCTTAGAATGCCAGGTCTCTTCTTCTTTTATCAACATAGGACTTTTGCCTGTCTTGAGCCATCTGGAGTCTTTCATGGACAAGCTTTATCTTTTTAGTGGTATCTCGGATGAGTTTCGGGCCTAGAAATTACTTTTTCCAAACTTCATTCCAGCAGATAGGTGAGCGACAACTCCTTCCATATAAAGCCTCGAAGGGTGCCATTTGTATACTAGTTTCATAACTATTGTTCTAGGAAAATTCCACTAGAGGCAAATGATCGTGCCATCTCCTACCGAAGTCAATAGCACATGCCGTGAGCATATATTCTATCACCTAGTTTGTTCTTTCAGTTTGTCCATCAGTTTGTAGATGGTAAGTAGTACTAAAGTTAAGTCGGGTCCCTAATGACTATTGTAGACCCTTCCAGAATTGTGATGTGAAACAAGGGTCTCTATCGAAACTAATGGTAACAGGGACACATGTAGTTTGACTATTTCCTTCATATATAATGCTGCTAGGATATCAACAGACCATCGACTTTTGATCTTGTAATTTATATTCCAACTATTGTTTAGAATTTCAATGCATAACTACAACACTCTAAATAACTCTTCTGAGCTTTCCAGCTCATAGGTGGCGGCGTAGGATCCAAATGGTATTGGGGTTGACTTGGTATCCAAATCTTGAGTCGTTACATAAATGATGCAATCTTGGCCTTGCACTCTAGCTTCCCTTATGAAAACTACTATTTCTACATAACACCTAAATGGTGGCATGGAGAATTAGCCACTAGATGAGTCTATCACCCTTTAGAGTCTTTCTCTTGTGCCATTTTCCAATCAATTGTTGCACATTGTCTTGAAAGATGTTGTCTTGAAAGATGGTGTCACCTAATAACCTACTCATAACTTATGCCTATAGACACATTACTTTTGACATCATATTGAGTAAATATCATATCACAGCATAATGCCCCAAAGTGGCCCTCAAAATTAGCTTATTTGTGTGATTTTTTATATTTTTTTGATTTTTCCCATTTTGACATAATTCCTTGAGCGCGTCGCTCTCCTTGGATGCGATTCAAATCCTCTCTCCAAAATACGGTTGATCCCCTACCCGCGTTCATCTTCAAGTTGCGATCGCCTCTTTGGATGCGATTCTACAATTCACGTCACTCTTGTTTGACGCGATTCATCTTCCTACCTTCCGTCTTCACGCTTTCTGTCTCTGATGCAAAAGAGTCTCACTCTACTTCATGTCAATATATTAAGGCACCATTCAGCTCTGACCTTCCACAAATTGACTTTTGAATTCCACCTGAAAGTGAAGTTATCTAAATCGTGCCCTAGGAGGAAGGTGCGTTTCAATTTAAATCGCGTCCATCTCCTTAGATGCATTGAAGCTCTCCATTTTTTTATGGATTTTCCTACCTTAATTAACATTTCTAGATTGCGGTAGTCTAGGTGGACGCATTTCAAGTTGCACCCTGCCGCCCAAACACGTTCTAGCTCCGTCTTCTAGAAGAATCAGTCTAAGCCCAATTACTTCATTTTTCTAATTTGAAGTTTATTTACCTTTGGGAAAAGTTTTTCATGGTATTCCTAATATAAGAGGAGTCTTGTGAAAGTATTTCCTCAACCCAATTGATGTGGGAGGAAAGATTACAACTCCATGAAAGTGAAAATTACAACTTGCATAAAATAAAAGAACAAGGGAAGAAAGAGAGCCAAAAAATTTGAAGAATAGCGCCGTCCACATGTTGTGCCGAGCCTTTGAGTGGTCGCCCCGCTTTCGAGATGAACGCCGCCTTGAGAACACCGAAGTAGAACTTCCGCCTTGGGAATTTGGAAGAATATAGAAGAGGGGAAGATTGACAAAGAAGAGAAGAAGAAAACTCTATAAAAACATAGAGAATTGGTGTGTGTGTGTGGGTGTGAAAATAGAGAAGTGTGAATATGAGAGGGTATGGGAGAGATAGAAGTAATGAATAGTGGAGAAAGTGTAAAAAATAGAGCCTAAGAAGAATTCAAATGCCTTCAAAATGAAGAAGAATTAAGATATGAGGAAGAAGAGAAAGTTGCAGATCAGGAAGAGAGGAAGAAATTTGGTGAAGAGAGTAGAGAGAGAAAACATGTAGAGGAGGATGAAAGCTGAGGAATAACGGAGGGCTGCGCATGGTTGAATAGTGAAAAATGTAAAAGATATAGCTTTGAAAAACTAGAAATGGCTTGAAAACTAGAGAGAACTGGCTAAATACGAAGAAGAAGAAAATCTAGAGCATTGAAAAATGAAGAACTTTTTTGAAGACAATAATTCAAAATGAAGAACAGAAAGTAAGGAAAAGGCTAAGATCTCCGGTCGGTTGCTCTTAGGCGGGTATTTATAGCGTGCAGGGCTTTCCACAATCGTGGCTTTGGGGATCAAGTCAAAATCTGACTTTCCAGCATCAAATCTTGATCGAACTAGGCCTCTTGCCATGGATGGAGTCTTCCTTGCATGAAACATAGAAGGATAACCTTGTTTAGAACTTCCCGCTTCCGTTTCAAGTTCAAACTGAATTGGTGTCCACTGTAGTGGTCGCTCATTCTTTGGTAGCGTCTTCCATAACGGTTGCCAATTCTTATTTTCTCATTTTGCCATTTTTCTTCTTTTTCTTAAAATAGAATTAGAATCTAAGCTAACTGATGCTGAATCCTTTTTTCCATTTTCCAACTCTATTCTTTATATTTTTCACAAATGGAATTGTCATCATTTCGGTAGATGCCAAATGGAAATAAGATCCTCAATTCTGCCCTTATCACCAATAGAGGGGGCATTCCATTGAGGATTGTTACCCGTTTAAAGATATTATTGAAAGCCTGATCCAGAAAAGGTGAAGTATAGATGGGTGAGTACAGAGTGGACCCTCCGCGCCTTCACCAGATGCCCAGCTTTAAGAGGATGGCCAGCATCACCCCTCCGCATCAGCTGAAGAATAGTGTGCTCTGAAGGACGTCTCAAGCTCATTGGGGTATGGCAGAATGTTGAAAGAAATGCAAGATATGAATAAGTGCCCTATTTTGGGGGCAGATATTGAAGCAATAGAAGATAAAAAGATCCAAAGATAAAGAAGCTACCACTCTATACTGTGATATGTTGTCGACACTTGTTAAAGTTGACAAAATATATGAAAGCAAAGTTGGCCAACGTTAAAGCTAACAACTAAATGATGGAGCTGAAATCTCTTTGAGAGATGCTCCCCAGAAGATGCCCTATAAAGATGCAAACCGAAAATGATCATATCCTCTCGTCCTCCACAACCCCTCATGGGTCACTCTATGTGAGAGAGGAGCAATTAGATGATCAACTGTCAGACATGACCAATTTATTCACAAGGGCAATACTAACCTAAAACGATGTTAATAAACATGATATGGGTTCCCTACAGCCAATGCCAAGTGATGAGAGCCGAAAGGGAGGAGTCCTCCAATTGCGAAGAAGCCCATTCAAGAACAAATGATCACAGATAGCATAGATGGGCTAGATGGCCAAAGAAGATGCTTAACCATTAGCATTAGAGCTGACAAATATTCCAAAAGAATTTTTTTACAAAGATACCCAAGCATATCCAATCGTTGGCGTCCAGGCCAACAAATATTCAAAGAAGTTCAAGATGTTCAATCATTAGCATTTAAGCCGACCGATATTCAAAGATATGCAAGATTTTCAATCGTCGGTGTCCTGGTCGACAAATATTCAAATATATTCAAGAATCTCAAATTGTCGGCTTCTTGGCCGACAAATATTCAAAGATATCCAAAGATATCTAATCGTCGGCGTTCAGGCTGATAAATACTCAAAGATATTCAAGATGTTCGACCATTGACTGACAGATTTTCATACTACTATAAAGATGATGAGATCATTTATAAATGTATCAAGATTATATCATCAAGATTATATATATATATAATGAGACATAATATTTGTCATCATCAAAACTTCAAAGCCACAGGGACACAACAGTTGGGAGAGTACAAGGTTGACCCTCCACAGCCTCATGAAGCGCGTCTGAGGAGAGTTGTGGCCAATATGATTTCTTTATACCAGGCACTATCTGAAGAAGTTGCGCAAGCTAGCACTTAGCATACTTATGAGGCCTGCTTTCCAATGCTAGCAAAGGAACAATAGAGATGGCAGCAGATCCCTACAAAGAACAAGAAGAAAGCTACACCTCGCCTGAGGGTGGGGGCACATATCTGTGGCATCACGCCACGACCTACTCCTCTAGTGCCAGCACCAATCTGGACCAGCTCGCCTACAGTAATCAGAATACACACCCACAACCAGAGGAGACAGACTCCGTTATCGACTGTGAAAGAAATTAGTCCCGAGGCCTGGCAGATTTAGGACTACATAAAAGGGCTAGATGAATATGAACAGCCTGAGTTGAAACCTTTGCTGATAAGGGACCATGTCCCATGGCAAGAACTGGAAGAGCTCTCACTGGAACAAAAAGAAGAAGCTGACAGAGCAGCAGAAAAGGATGACAGTCTATTCTGGGGGTAAGCACTAGCTAGGGACAAGAAGAAGAAGCAAAAGAAGAAAAGAAGAGCCTGGAAGGCCAAGAAAGAGACAGTACTCTCCTACAATACCCTGTTTGCCCTCTTCAATCTACCCAGTAAGGAAGACGAAGAGGAAATATGCTTCACACCTGCTGTCGAGCCAAGCCAGGCCGATGCCGTAGCCGCTACTCATGCAACCTGGTCAGGCTGAAAATGGGGGCGCCAGTCACCCGCCAACCACAACATCATCTTCAGGGGAGAGCAACCCTATAAGATACCTCCTCTGGAGGTCAAGGGAGCCCAAATCTCTTCTCCATTAGGGCTATACAATCAGAGTGGGGCCAGTAGTGCTGCCTCTTCCTTCCTCGAATTCCTAAAGATGTCTAAGGGCAAGCATCGGTGCCCGGATGCCAGCCCTGCCATCGGGGGGTGCTTCGTGTATAACTTATTGAAATTATTAGATTTTTAGTCGTTCTTCCGCTATCATGTCTGCCTCATCATGCGGATATCGGCGGTATGGTCGTCATGGCTCAGCAAGAAGGAAAAGTCAGGGGCATCGGGCCGCATTCCCGGCCGGATAGCTTGGCGAAGCTCGACGGTCGCACGAAGGAAGCGATCCGGTTGCGCGAGATTCGCTCCGACCTCATCCACCACGTCGGTGGCAATCCGAGTTCGGCCGAGCGGATGTTGATCGAACGCGCCGCGTGGCTGCTCTTTCACATGGAGATCATGGATCGGGCGGCGGTGTCCGACGGCATCATGTCCGAGCGCAACGGCCGTGAATACCTCGCCTGGGCGAACTCGGCTCGGCGGATGCTGACCGCCCTCGGCCTCAAGAGCGCAGCGGCCAAGCCGCAGACCCTCGCCGAGTTGCTGCGCCAGGATCGCGCGGCGTGACCAGGAGGCCAAAGCGCCAGCCCGTGACGGCCGGCATCCCACACCCTCTCGATTTCTATGATAAGCTGAACTGGCTTGATGGCCGCAATCTGCTCAGCACGATCGAGCCCTATCGACGCCAGATCTTCACTGATACGCTTTACAAATTCGACGCCGCCGGCCGGCCGCAGTTCAATTTCGCGCTTTGTGGCCGTGCGAAAAAGAACTGGAAGACTTCGGATCTTTGTCTCGCGGGCCTATACCGATTTTTGGTCTGGCCCTCGGCGCAGGGCAACGATGCTTTCATCCTCGCGAATGACGAGGGCCAGGCGGCCGATGACCTGGCCCTCATCAAAAAACTGATCGCGGTCAACTCGATCCTGGACGCCGAGGTGAAGGTGAACCTGAAGGAGATTGTCCGGAAGGACGGCAAGGGCGCGCTCAAGATTCTCCCCGCCCGCGATGCAGTAGGCGCGCACGGAAAGACGTACCTGTTCATCGGTTTCGACGAGATCCATGGCTATCGGTCCCACGACATCTTTGAGGCCCTGGCGCCCGATCCGACGCGGCTCGACGCGCTGACCTGGATCACCTCGTATGCCGGCATCCGCCACGCGCCGGGCATTCCGCTCTATGATTTTGTTCAGACCGCGAAGCGCGCCGACGATCCGCGGATGTTCTGGTCGTGGTATGGCGGCGACTTCTCGACCGATCCCGCCTTCGCGGATGCCGAGCCCGAGCAGCGCGCGAATCCGTCGATGGCCTCGTGGGGGAACGATGGGTATTTGGCCCAGCAGAAGCGCCGCTTGCCGACCCACAAATATCGGCGCCTTCATCTCAATCTGCCCGGCGCACCGGATGGTGCGGCATTCAATGCCGACAATGTGATGGCGGCGATTGTCGCCGGCCGCAAGCGTGTGCCGCCCGAGCCCGGCATCAAGTACGTGGCCTTCGTGGACATGAGCGGCGGCAGTAGCGACGATGCTGTCCTCGCCATCGCGCATCAGGATCCGGTGACGCGGAACGTTGTGCTCGACCTCCTGGAAAGTCAGACCGGCCGGCCGCCGTTCAATCCGCGTCAGGCGGTCGCGAAGTTCGTCGATCTATTGGGTGAATATGGCCTAAAGCGCGTCACCGGCGACGCCTACGCGGGCCAAACGTTCCGCTTGGAATTCGAGGATCGCGGCATCGCCTATTCGGTCAGCCGCCTCGCGAAGTCGGACATCTACGACGCGCTAGAGCCCCGGCTGAATGCCGCCGAAGTCGAATTGCTCGATCTGGCGCAACTGCAGGACCAACTGCTCACGCTCGTCATGCGCGGCGCTAAGATCGACCATCAACCTGGGGACCATGACGATTGGGCCAACGCCGCCGCCGGCGCGATCTGGCTGGCGACGAAAGCGGCCGAGCTCGAATTCGTAATTACGCCTCCCATCATCGTTACCACGCCACACGACGCCATGACTGCCTTCATGGGGCAGGGCTCATCGCCGACTGACATGCTGAGTTACTGGAAATGAGCGAGATATCGGGCGCGATCGACGCCATCGAGGACATCAAGCGGGAGATTGGCGAGGCCGCCGGGCGCCGTGAGGAGATCTTGCGGCAGCGGACGGCGCTGTCACCTGCGGTGTTCCGGGAGGAACCCGGCGCCGCGGAGCGCGCGGCCGAATTGAACGCCACGCTTTTCGCGGTCAATGGCGAAACCGATCGGCTGCATCAGGCGATGCGGGATGCGGAGGCGCGGCGCATCCGCGCGATCGACGAGGAAAGGAAGCAGGCATGAACACAGAGACAGCCACACAAGCCGTGGCGGACGCGGAGCGCGTTCGGAGCGATCTGGAGGCGCGGCACGTCGAGATGGCCGACCGAGCGGCCAGCCTCGCTCAGCGCCGCGCTACCGTCGCCTACGATGCCCTCACGGGCGATGATGGCGCCAAGGCGCAGCTCGACGAGATCAACCAGGCCGAGGTGCTGCTTTCGGGCGAGACCGAATCCGTCAAGGCGGCGCTGGGCGAGGCGTGTCGTCGCCTGGAGAACGCCCGGCGGGCGCAGGTGCAGGCGCAACAGGCGGCTGTCGCCTGTGAAGTCCTGGAGCGCGTCAAGAGCTTCAAGCGGCGCGGCGCCGAATTGGACGCGGTGGCACGCGAGTTGATCGACAAGTACGACGCCCTCGAAGCCGAGATCATGGCCCTTGGCCGGCTGGGCGTGACGCGGCCGACCGCCGCGCTGGTGCGGACCAACTGCCGCCTGGCGATGCGTTCCCACCTGCTTGAATCGGGGCTCGCGCCGGAACTGGAGCGCCTGGCGCCGCGAGACCGCCGGACCTTCGATGCCCTCGTCACCGGTTGGGGCGCCGAAATCGAGAACTGGGCCGCGCGATTCCTGGAAAACGACAGGCCCGAAGCGGCTTGAGAAGGAGAAGGACATGACTTTCGATGCAACGATTTACGTCGCCAAGAAGCTGGTCGCGGGCACGCCCGTCGATCTGACCAAGCGCGACTTTTACGAGAAACTGAACGACCTCGCCCAGGGGACGCGGCAGGCGGGCGAGACGAGGGAGCAGGCCTTTTCTCGCTACGCGACCACGACCGACGACGGGCGAATTCTCATGAAGGCGCATCGTCTCGCGAAGGGGCCGGACTATGCGCCGGAGGAGCCGGAGCAGAACGAGGCCGCGCCGGCCAAGTCGGTCGCCTACGAGCGCCTGATGGCGCTGGCCGAGCAGATCCGCGGCGGGGATTCCTCGCTGACCAAGGAACAGGCCTTCGAGCGCGCCATGCAGACGCCCGAGGGCCGGAAGCTCTACGCTGCGTACCGCAAGAATTTCCTGGCGGCATGACGTTGCGGGACTCTCCACCACATGGGGAAAAGAATCTAGATCTAGGGGAAGAATTGGCCTTTTTTTATTCTCCTATAAGACCCTTGTATTTTCATTTTGGTTGAAATTAATGCATACATTTTGGTGAAAATTATTTGAGCTCCAAGGCTTGGGCGCCCCTCTCTCTCCCCTCTCTTCCCTCCTCCCCATTTTTGCAGCTGAGAAGGCTATGTTTCAGAGGTGAGACGTCTCTTCTATCGATTCGTGAGATCGCCATCGCCGCCACCACCGCCATCGTGCCGCCATTGCACCACCGCCTACGTCCCCGGAGTTCTATCTACTCTAGATAGCCAGCTCTTCTCAGAATTTTTGCTCTCAACCACGAGATCCATTGGATTCCAAACTTTGAGGGTGAGTTCTGGAGGTTCAACCCACATCCCAGAAAAATCAATGGATCATCCAGCCTTCGTTTTCTATTTTTCCATTTTCATGCTCTTTCCCCTCCCAGATCTACTTGTAATTTGTCACCAGTCATAGCAACCAGCTATTCCGCCAATGTACCCACCTTCCTCATGTCCACATGAGCTGAAACTTTTACTAGGAGTTTTGTCCACATAATCCCTCGTCCACAAATTTTATTGGGAATTTAGAAGTTCGTTTACATTTTCTAAAAATTCCTCTCATATCCCTATTCAGCTTTGTCTGCCACCATCCAGATCCGACCACCCATTAGTGAAAAATATTTTTGCCTAACCAAATCTCCACCAAACCTTTCAAAAAAATATCCCCGTCTTTCTCTCTCTCCCCTCTACAACTTCCATGAAGAGCTCAACACCTTGATCAGAGGTTTACATCATGGTCAATGTCACTTCACAGGAAACTTTACTTCTACCTGGCCAGATCTAAAACTGAGGCTAGTTCAGTTCTAAAATTTCCCATTAGAAGTAAGGCCCCCAAACAATTTTCTTGAATTACATAGGGTCGAAGGATTTCAAGAGAGCTTTCCAACGGTATCTCGTGAGCGTCGATCTGACGTCGGGAGTGATCACAGTAGCAGATCTCGTCGGATCGCACACCTGAAAATAGAACCTGCAGATCCGTGGGAAGTAACTCCAAGTCTTGAAGATTGGAGCCGCGACTGTGTAAACAGTCGCTGTTTTACACATTTTCCAGAACATTACGTCATTTTAAATATCTTCCAGGAAATGACGACAATTGTAAGGGCGTTAGTTTATCATATGACGTCTTGTATCATGGCGTTTAATTTTAAAGTAACGCCTTAGGTCAGGGCGTTATTTCAGTTAATACAGCAATTGGTCAAGGACAATATCAATATTTTTAACAGGAGAGAATCATGGATCTAGGAATCATGAACAGGTAGAGAAAAATCACATGATGTCAGGACTATACTCATGCAGGAATTAAACTATCAGGAATTCAAGTTATTAATTTTTAAACATGTGTTGAGTGTATTAAATACTATGAAAATCAACGACTTGCACAGGGTCGTCTATTAATTGACGCCATGAGGAAAGGCATGAATAACATGTAAATAACGACTTGAATATAGCCGTTTCTTAATTAGCGCCTTGAAAATAGCCGCGCACAACAGAAATAATGCTTGGTGTCAGGTCGTTAATTCTTTGGGTAAAATAGAAAACGTCATGAAATCAAGAGAGTTTATATCTATATGTATGCATGCTTTATTAACTGTAGTTTGATCCAGAATTTGAGATTCAGAACCCTACCTTTGTGATGTGTGTCGATCTGGGTACTAGGGGACGAAGAGGAGGTACTCTGTTCTAAACAGAGTAACAGCAGTAACTTGTCGTAACAACACGTAGGAGGAAGGAGGAGAAGAAAACTGCAGCAAAGGGCGGCTTCTAGCGATGTAGACCGGAGGGACTCAACTAGCTTCTTCCACCGAGGTTCCTGCATTCCACAGGAAGCACAATAAGAAGGGGGAAGAAGAGATTAAACTAATTAGAAGAATAACCTTCTTCCTTACCGTGACTTAGTCGGGATTGACGAACAGAAAGGATTAAGGGTCAAGTCAGGGGTATTTATAGGCTAAAGAAACTCATAATCGGTTGGAGTTTGATTGGGGTTGGGTACTTTTGGGATGGAATCTTATTAGATCACTACTTCCCTATCTTAATCCTTTCCGTTTCAAATTCTCGGTTCCCTGTTCGAGCAGAACACGATAGCTGATTTTCGTTTTGCGATTCTCAGAGAAATAATGTACACGTCGGGTTGTCTAGATGCCAACTCTTCAGAATATTAATTTAATTAAATATAATAAGAAATTATCATCTAAGTGGTCGACGTGTATTAGTCTATGTCTTTGTGTAGAGACGCCAATTAAATAATACACGTCAATCAAGCAGATCCCAATTCCTCTACAATTACATCTCAAAATGCATCGGGTAGGTATGATTCATGGCACAATGGACTGTTCATTTCTTTTAGGGATATGAACAGTAGTACTTTTTATTTAGCAAGATTTCAAGAAAATTGAAGACATGAAAATTAGTAGAAAGTTAACAGGATTCCAGAAATATGCACACATGAATTTTATTAAACATGGTTCAATGGAAATTAAATTTTAAACATGTGTGATTTATTTAAATCATCAGGAACTTCACATTAGGGGACGTGCATTTATTAACGTCTTCAATCTCTACTCTAATTCAAGAATTAGTGCCTGTGTGAAAGGGTGCCAATTAATATGCATCCACTGCTCTCATCGCAAATTCTTCGTGAAATCGAAAACAAACAGAAGTACGTAAAACTTAACACTTCGCATGGATCTATTGCATAGATTAAGAAATATAACAAGACTATCACTATTTGCATTCTTGCATGGAGGTTTTTAGGGTTATGCCTGAGAGATAACATACTTGATTGATAAAAAAAGAAAGACAAAGGAAGCAGATGTGAAGAGGAAGAAGAAGACGATGACGACACGACGAGGAAGAAGAAGAAGACGGTGGCATCGACGCACCACCCATGCGCACTCACATGAACGTGATCACGCCCTGGAGTCTATAGCAATGGGATTTTGCTAGGCTCTAAGCCATTATTTATAGACTTAAGGACTTAAGAGTCCTACTTAAACTTATATTACTATACGTGGTAAATACTACTATATGATAAACTCAAATTACCCTAAACCACTACCGCTAGCCTTCTTTGGCCATTTTGGGTTATTCTTAAGATTGTAGGGTTTGTTAGAGATAATAACATTATTATTATTATTTTATTAAGGCCCAAGCCTATTAACGGATGAATGTTCTTTAACTATTTTATGACCCACTTACATTAGGTGCTTAATTCTTATAAAAGCTTTTGTTCCCCTCGAATTGCAACCAATCAATATTTTTGATATTTTCCGTATGAATAATATGCAATGAAAACAAATGCACATAAGCAAACTATGAAACGCAGGAACTCCCCTTATGTATGTGCACTTATGTCAATCAGTCCTGTTGACACATGAATGATGTGCAATTCACACATGCATGTATATGCATTGACTCCCCCTAACTAAATGCATTGAAGCATCATATGCGACATGAAGACCATGCAAGGGATTAGGCTAAACAAATATGCATGAAACACAAGAATTGATATGACTGACTCCCCCTAACTTTATGCATTGTATGATATCTCTGAATGCAACAAACACAATCAACATTGTGTAGGGAGTTTTATGAATTATGCTCATGATCATCTAGACTGCTCTAAATGCAGATATGAACCAAGGTACTAGGCGGAGGACTAGCCTCTACGCATAGTGTGGGTTTCCAGACAAACATGATCTGTCCTTCTCCTAGCGTACCATTTTATATACCTCTGGGTCATGCATGACAATGAGATCCAAATGTACTCCTATCAAATTTTCAATGAATTATGCTGAGCATATGCAATTGTAAATCTGTGTGCATGTCATGTATGCAGCTAAAAAGTGTATGCAACAAACCTTCAATGACTATGTGAGATATGCATCATGACATATGCAAACTTTTAACACATGCAGTTGTCATATCAAATATCAGTCACATGCAGTTCAGATTTTTAGAAAATAACATTCAATTCACTTTCAGCCCAATATATGCACAGATAATTCAATCATATGAATTGAGAGACTTATGAAAGATAATGCAAATATTAGATGCAAACATAAATATGTATGCATGATATTCTGACTAACAGATCTAGCATGAAATGCAGCTTACTGAAGAAAATTATCTAGAGTTTGGAAGATCAAACCTGTCAAGCACAAAGATGGGGTTGTACCACATTTGGGTGCCTTGGCTTAGTAAACCCCTTTATTCATCAGCTTCTAAGGCACTCCTGCAAAATAGATTCTTATTTTACAGATTTAGGTACCCAAGAGGTCTTGAGTCCTGTAATGCTAGTGGCATCTCTAAAGGATGCTCTCCACAGCCTTTGGGACGGGGGGAGTTCTTTATTTTTCGGTATTGGCACAGGAGGCAGGCACATGTGTGGCCGTCTGACCCTGGACTGGGCGGCCAAGGGTCTGGCTGCCTAGGTTGCTGCGTGGCCAGGGTCCTGGCCACCCTCCCCTCTGTTGAGCCCTGGACTAGGCGGCCAAGGTGATGGCCGCCCAGGGCCTAGGGTGACCCTGCCCTGAGCGGCCAGGGGTGTGGCCGCCTAGGCCCCTGGGCGGCCCAGTGTTTGGTCGCCAGACCCCTTTGGTCTCCGAGGTGTTGTGTCTTATGTTTTCTCACCCCGAGGTGCCCGTACGTGTTGCTGTTTCGCATGAGGGGTGCCCGAGTGACTCTTTGTGATCTGAGATTTCTGTGAATGTCTTTGTGGGCCATCCCTGTCTGTTGGTGGAGTGTGGGTAGTCATTATTGTGTCGGGCTACGCGCTTTGTTTGTCCCCGTGAGAGTCCCAAGACTGCTGGAGGTGCTCTGTGTGAGGGATATGATCGCAACTAGAGGTCCTTGTGGTGATTGCTAGCCGAGGTTCTTGTGTGTTAGTCCTCCGTCTTTGGTAGTGTTCTCGTGGACTATGGTCCTTGGCTTCCGTCCTACGTTTTGGTAGGTCTTATGTGGTCTGACAGTCATGGTTGTCTATCTGTTTAGTGGTCCTTGGTTTTCGTGCTAGTGAGTCACCTCGTGGTGGTTTGGTTTGGACCGGTGGTACTCCGGTGGTTTCCATGGTTACGGTAGGTTCTTCCTTAGTGACTCTACCCACTAAACATAGCTGACCTAGGCACGTTCGCGTGCCGACCCACCTGGGAGTGGTGGAGGCTTGTCCCATGTAGTGATTTTTAGGCCAGTTACTTGAGGGCCCCTTGCCTTTACAGCCTGAGTCCGACTGGGGGGAAAACCAGTTGGATGACCGACCTAGAGCAGATGGTTTGTGTGTGCACACGTGGTCGGGAGGCAGTGGACACGTGCTGACGAGCATGACCTCGGCTAGTTCTTGTCTTGTGGTACTATGTTGGTGTCTCGATTTTTGCCAGAGGGCGTGTAGGGAGGCACGTGAGGCTACGGTATAAGTTGTCGAAGGATGCATCCGGTCTCGTTGTCTGCAAGAAACTCCGGGGGTAAAACTGTCATCACCACTTTGACCAAGTCAAACACCGAAGTTTGTATTTTGGTTGGAGAGAACCCTAAGTTTAGTGAGTCTACTGACCCAAACGAAGCTGAAAATTGGATTAGATAGATGGAAAGGACCTTTAGGGTCATGCAGTGTACCGACCAAGAGATAGTTTTGTTGGGGACTTATCCAGTTAGAAAGAGATGCTCGGACATGGTGGGAGTCTGTAGAAGCGATTTTGCCCAATGATCAAATAATATGGAATGAGTTCTTAGAATATTTTAATGAGAAGTACTTTTCATAGAGAATCCGAGAGAAGAAGGCTATGGAATTTGCATTGTTGAAGCAACGAAGTATATCGACTGCGGATTTTGAAGCACAGTTTTCTAGGCTACCTCGTTATGCACCTCATTTATTGCACGGAGAAGATGAGTGCTAACAGATTTATGAATGGGTTAAGAGTAGAATTTATTCCTCAATTAGCACCATTAGAGATTCTAACTTACGTTGAGATGGTTAAGAAGACACAGCTATTAGAAGATGCTATAGATATGGCCGAACGCATTAACTGAATGCTTGCCAAGAAAGGGTTAATGAATGGTTCTAAGAATAGTGAGCCTACAAATGGAAAAGAGGCTGAATGGAGGGAATGATTCTAGCAAAGACAAGAAGCCCAAGAATAGGGACCAACAAATTGTTCAGATTAAGAAAAGATGTGAGCATTGTGATAAAGGTGGGCACCGGTCTGAAGATTGTTGGAGGAAGCTAGAAAAGTGCATTCATTGTGAGAGTGAAGATCATAGAATTGCTCGCTATCCTCTGATAAAGGAGCAAGTGCCACAGAATGAGCAACCAGGTGGACCGAAGTGGCAAGGCAGGTTGTAAGCATTGGAAGGTAACCCAAAACCTGGCTTATTTATAGTTGCATGATTGGACATGGTGATTGTTGTATTTTGTCATGCCGTAGAATTGATCTAGTAAGAGTAGATTGAGAATGCATGTTTTAGGATTGGTGATTTTGTACCCCCCCTTATTTTGAAAAGAAATCATGTAAATTTAGAGGACCAGATTATTTTAAATGGGAGAGGGTGTAGTAAATTCAAATGACACCCTTTGAAGCTTTATATGGTAGAAATTATAGATCACCCATATGTTGGGGTGAAAGTTTGACATCTTCTTTTAATGTATTTCTTTCATTGAATTCTTTCACACGTGAACATGTTAGAATATACAAGAATGATTTCCATTCGATTTATGTGATTATTTATTTTCAACAAATCTTGTAGCTAGCAAGTTTACTAAGAAAGACTAGTGTCTAAGGCTAGAGTCCACAGGTAAACTCCTTAAGTGGATAAGTGATTATTTAATTAGGACCTTGTGAATATGAGGAGAACCTCTCACTCTCTCACCACTTACCTGATCGTGATCTATTTGATTTTCTGCTAAGCACTTGATTGTAAAAAACTTGATCTAAACCTATTTTATTCCACGAAAGTTGATCATGCCTTGATTAGTAATTCATTCTCTTTATTGTCTTAATGTCGTTGAACAAGATGCTCTAAATCATTCTTGAACTTCTCTCGAAAACTTCACTTGTATTTTACACTACATGTCCTTAAAATGAAAAATTTTACTAGATCTATACTTTGGCCATAAACTACTATTTGAAAGTGTAGGTGCTAAGTGTCATGAGAGACAAAGCACTACATTATGGGAGCTACCTCTTGAGGCTGGAATGACGTAAAGTGATATATAACGGGAGTCACCTCTTGAGCCTGTAGGGGTCACCTCTAGAGTTCTTCATAACTAAATGTCTAGTTGTGTGCTATACTACGCTTCATGAGCTTTTCTTAGAAACTTGTTTAGCAATTAATAAATGAATTATTCTAGAGTTTACATGGGACTTGGGGTCCACCTGAACAATCAATGCCTAACAATTTTGGGGCCCTAATCTGGTCCTAGGTGAGCAAAGCCTGAAAGTACTTATGTTCGAGAGAGTTGAATGATCAGGTGTGGCATTGCACCAACTGACATGTAAGATTAAACTAGACAATTCACTTATTACATGCTTGACTCATTATATGCTTGACTTTCTATACATGATATATTTCACCAGAGAGTTAATACCCTTGTTACATGGCCATATTTACAATTCTATACTTGTTATTGATCTTCATGTTACACTTGAGTTCTACAATATCCATGTGTTTTGGGTGAGAGAGAGGGGTTTATCACCTTTTTGGGGAAAATGCATGTTTGGGAAAATGCATGTTTGGGTTGTGAGCTCAGATTGATTAGCCCAAATTGGATTTTGTGTATGGCATGGTGTTCGGGGATGATTCCCCACGTGTTTTGGAGGTTTCTGAGCCCAATGTGGACGCATCAGGCATGGGAATGAGCCTCCAAGAGAGGTCCCCAGAGGGGACCCTGTTCTGTGAACAGCCTATTTGGGCAGCCAGAGTGCTGGCCTCCCAGGGTTGTTGGGAAGCCAAAGGGGTGGCTGCCCAGGGTAAAGACCCACTGGGTGGCTAGACAGCTAGCCACCTAGGTGTCTGGGTGGCCAAGGTTGTGGTCGCCTAGACCTGTGCTGGGCGGCCACTAATTGGGCAACCCAGGCACTGAAGTCCTTGGTGCTAGGTGGCCAACCCTTTGGCTGCCCAGCAGGTCTAGGTGGCCACCTGGGCGACCACCACCCTGGCCGCCCAGGCATTGAAACCCTTGGTGCTGGGCGGCCAACCTTGTGGCCGCCCAGACCTATTGGGCCACCAGGGAGCTTGCCGCCCAAGCCACAGTGTGGTAGCCAGTGGGTTGACCACCCAGACACAATGAGCTGTGACTGGTTTTTTGCATTTCACACGAGGGGTGGTCTCAGTCTGTGCCATTTGCATCGACAGTCCATAAAGTAGCTACCCAGTCAGAGGTTCTTAGGTTTTCTCGAGGTAAAGTTGCCTTGTGTTACGTTACATGTGTATGATGATTAGTGTGGACCGGTGGTACTCCGGTTGTTTTCACTATTACGGTGAGTTCTTACTTTCAGTGATCCTTCCCACTAGACGTAGTTGACTTGGGCACGCATGTACTTACCCACCTAGGAGTGGTGGAGGCTAGTCCCGCGTAGATTATTTTTAAGCCTGTTATCGGAGGGTCCCTTGCCATTGCAGCCTGAGTCCGGCTGGGGGGAGAACTAGCTAGAGGACCCAACCTAGAGCAAATGGTTTGTGTGGGCACACGTAGTTGGGGGCAGTGAATGCCTGTTGATGAGCACAACCTCGACTAGTCCTTGTTCTGTGATATTATGTACTGTGTCAATTCAGAGAACCAGTAGCTTGCAGAGGTGACCCTGACTTCATCCTTGTGTCTTTGGAGGCACAAGTGGTACCGTCAAAAGTGTCTCCCTATCTTCTTCGTAACGGCAGTGGTCTCGTCCCAATCTGAGCTCGTGGCTGCCCAGGGGAGCCGATCTCCCCAAACTACGTGTATTCCTCCAGACTAGCAACCTGAAGCTGCTTGCAGAGACTCCCACGGCCAACCACCTGAAGATTTGGAGTCAGGGTTTTGCTGAGACATTCCAAAATGAGTCATCTTCTAGTACCATAAAGCGGCTCCATGACTGGACCCCGGACAAGTGAGTTACCAATTTCTTCCCCTGGGTGCACTGTTCAGTCCACTCAGGGACTGAATAGACACCCGACCATTGTTTGGGCTGTCTCTGTCTACTCCGACCTCCTCCGGCATCCCCGTAGGTCTCCGTTCGAAGAGGACTCGACAATGATTCCAACGACTCTAGCCACGTGTAATTCAGCACTCGGGAGCACTTACGACAGCCTCATCATCCTGCTGTAGTGGTGCTGTAGCAGACCGAGCCAGAAGGTAAGGACCCTGTTCGTGGCTCTTCCCTGACCGGCATCGCCAACCAGGAATTTCCCCAAAAATTGGGCGTCACCCTGATCCAATCTCGAAGATTTTTACACTGGTCTCTTCTACAACTGAGTCTGGGAGTGGTTGCAGCGGCACCGATATCGACCGCCTGTCTCTATTCCAGAGCACAAACAGAACCAGCACCCTCCGTTTATTTAGTTCTTAATTCATTTTTCCCTCCCCGCATGGCCGGCTTACCGCCCCTCCCTGTGGGATGCAGTGTTTGAATGTACTTTCTGACTTCCCCTCCCCAAGTTCAACCCCCTTACATGGGGAGTAGTGGTGTAAACTTTTGAATAGGTCGAAGCTTCATCGCCGCGGCATGTGGGGAACCTATGCTTCCCTGCTCGTGATAACGCGAAAGTTCATCGTTTCAAATACACGTATCAATTTTAAAAATTTCAACCTATACTAGATGAAAGGGAGACGTAATATGGTGGTGAGAAGGGTCAAATCCACAGGAAAGAATAGATTTTTAGAGTTAAAAATCTTAGAGTTCTGCATAACGTGTGAGGGAGTTAACCTTAGTCAACCTAAAGTTTGGACCTTATTCCCATAGGATTCCTATCTTGAGAAAATTATGCTTAATTTAAAACACTAAAAGGTCCACTTTGGAAAAATAAAATATTTTCCATCATATTAACTTGTTTGACTTGGGTGAAACCTTTCACATTGCATAGTTTGTATTGTTTGGGCTTGTCCAGGCCCATTAGTGGTGTTCTGTGTTGCATTCACATATTTTGTTGTTGATAGACCCATTTAGGTTAGCCCATTCTATGTGTCCATTGTCTAGTCCCATTGTCGCAGGTCCATTTTCCCTTGGTCTTTGCATTAGTGGGTCAGCCCCCCTCTTGTTCTCAAGCTCATTAAGCTCTTACTTCCCCACCTGTATTTTATCTTGATATCCTTGTATTAAGTCTCCATTTTCCCTCATGAAGCATTATTCCAACTCCTTATATCATTCTTCTCCCTAATCTTCTTCCTATTCTGGCATGGAATCCTCTTCACACGCAGGCCCATCTTCCTGTGGACCCCCGGATCCTTCTGAGGGACAAGCCAATCTTATGGCCCATATTTCCACCCTTGTTCGTCAGATGGACCCAGCTCAGGCCCAAAAACTCATTGCAAACTACCTTAATGGGCCTTCTTCCCTTGATGGGCCTTCTTCCCTTAATGGGCATTATTCTTCTAATTGGCCTTATTCTTCTAATGGGCCTCATTCTCTTAATGAGTGTTCTCCTTCTTATGCTGCTTGCCCAGTTTCCAATAGCCAATTCCACCCTAATGGGCCCTCTCCTTCTACCCATGTTGTTGTTGGCCCATTTAGCCCATATATTAATATTTCTTCTAGCCCCACATATCCTTCTACTCTCGGAATGGGCCCATATTCTCCTCAACCTCGATCCTCTCATCCGACCCAATATCATCATTCTGGTCCACATTCGCAATCTCTTGCTCAAGTTGGCCCACATTGTTCTCGATCTCTCCCTACCCCGGAGATGATTGCTCAAACCCAATGCCAGCTTGATGAACTGCAACGCTAAATTGATCCCAAATCCTCCTTAAGTGTTTCCTTCGCATTTCAAGACCTTCGGCTCCCGCCACCTTGTTGACTCTAAGCTGTCAACATTTTCTACCAGATGAACCACATCAGCACACTGCTAAACCATATCAGGTCTTGTCAACAATCTGTCACCGGCTTCAAACCAGTTCAAAGGAATACGACAAGGATGACCATACAATGCCTCATACGGTGCCATACCAATGCTGGAGTGATAACTGTTATTATAAGCAAATTTCATGAGTGGCAAATGCTAACTCCACGAACCTTGTCAGTCAAGGCAACACGATCTCAGCATATCTTCTAAAGTCTGAATCGTCCTCTCTGATTGACCATCAGACTGCGGATGATACACTGAACTGAAAGCTAACTCTGTGCCCAACGCTTTATGAAAATTGTGCCAGAAGCCAGAGGTAAACTGTGGGTCACGATCTGACACAAGTGAAATAGGAATTCCATACAACAGCACAATCTTTTCAATATAAAGTTCGGCCAATCTCTACACACTCAAGGCAACCTTAATCGGCAACAATCTAGCTATCTATGTCAAGCGATCAACCAATAGCCAGATACCATCGAAGCCTTGAGAAGTCCAAGGTACACTCACAATAAAATCTATCGTGACATGATCCCATTTTCACATCAAAATCTCCAACGACTGAAGCATTCCACCAGGCTTTTGATGCTCGGCTTTTACCTATTGGCATGTCAAGCACTTAGAGACAAATATAGCCAGTTCTCTTTTCATACCTGGCCATCGGAACAACCTTTTTAGATTCTGATACATCTTGGTAGTGCCGAGATGAATAGCAAAACGGGATCCATGGGCTTCACTCAGAATTGCACACCTCAATTCATCAATAGCTGGAATATAAAGCATGCCACAGAAGCTGACAGCCAACTCATCATCAAACTCAATGCCATGCATCATTACAATGTGGGATAAATCAAAATCTGCCTGCTGAGCTTCCTTAATCTGCTGATAAAGAGCTGAAGTCATCACAAGACTGGCACACACAGTTGTCATTGGATCAGAAGGAATGTCCACACTGAAAGTTTCACAATGAAACTGTTCCCATAATTTCCATTCACAAACCAGCAAATGACTAACTTGCACTTTCATGCTCAGAGCATCAGCCACAACATTCATTTTTTAAAACGCAATCATGGTTTCTTCATAAAAATCATATACAAGTAAATCATTTACACATAAAATCATGTGATGTCAATCAAGTTATTTAAACAAGCACACATTGTTTGTTATCATTAAAACCAAATAGCATATTCAACTTGGGGGCCCAACATCTTCCTTTCACAAAAGGAAGATCAGCCAAGGCAATATCAAGGCTGCATCGACCCCATGGTATTGTTGCGTCGACTCCATTGCTCACAGAAGGAAGAAAAGCCCAAGTGGCCCTCTGCTGTGTCGATGCCATCTTCATTGGTGCGTTGACTCCAAATGGATTCCCAGCAAATCCTCAAACAGTCTTCAAAGCTATGTCGATGCAACCATCCTACTATGTCGAATACACTCAGCTCAAGCCCCTGGCAATTTGGTTACTTCCCTCAAGCAGGTCGACATGGTTTTACAGGAGGTCGACACAAGGCTCCTCATAGAAATCATTATATTCATAAAGGATGTGTCGATGCACCCTCCATCTTGTGTCGACTCCATAAAGGTCAAGCTCACCAGTAGTTCAAGAAATTTTGAAGTAGCGTCGATGCAATGGTCTACTACGTTGATGCACTCGAAGCTCTCCATGTCAATTTCTGTTGAAATCACAATGGTATCGAAGAACATACAGAGGCTAAAAGTCAGTGACGTAAACCTCCAAAAACACGTATTTCAAGGTCTAGAAAAGGTTCCTAGGATAGAGATCCTATCTTTCTATCATAGGACAATTAGAATACCTTTTAATAAGGCAGATCTGTCAGGTATCACATTTGGGAAAGGTCAACTTTCATGGCACTCTGCCTTTTGGATACAACCAATGGGATTTTAGTCCAAGAAAAGCACCTAGTCAGAGGACTACCCTTTTCTATCCTAAGCCAATGAGCAAGCAGACTTTAAAAAGTTGTTTCAGTCAAAGATCTCTTCTGCCATGGGGCCAATCAAAGCATAGATCTAAAAGGGGTTAAATAAAAGAAATCTTCTATTTTCTCTGGACCAATCAAATTGAAGTCTGGAAAGATTCTTTTACTTCTGCTTTCCTATCTACGCTGGACCAATCAAGGAAGAGGTTTGTCCAAGAACCTTATTGAAGGGATACTATGCTGCGAAATAAACATATAATCGGGGTAATTTATGACTGTGGGAAAGGCAGCATTGTGAAAAATAGGAGACTAGAGCCCTTTAACATGGCATACACCCTGTGCAAACTCACATCAAACGAAGGTGATCGAACTGATGTTCCCCAAGAACGGATCAGACAGAGATCATATCAGGTTAGGTAGATCTCTGATGACCATCGGGGAAAGATTAATGACCCTCTGCACAGCCGTTCATATGGAACGAGGGCGCATATCACTTATATCCACCGGAGAAGAACCACCCAGATCGGGCATTGGGGAAGTGACAGAAACTGATTAACGCTTAGATTTAACATACAATAGGAATTTGTTGACAGTAAATGGAGAAGAGAGGAGTGGGAAAGGGAGTACACAGAACAATCATTCAATCGCACTCCGATTCATATGTTATTCTCTGAAGGGAACACATATTACATTGAAATAAAAGAGAAAAACTACATGAATCGCAGACAAAGAGCGAAGAAACACATGAGGGAGGGGGAGATATATCCCAACACGGGCACCATCCGGCGAAAACCAACCTTCTGCCACAGGAAGCCTCCGATCGTCCTTCTTTGGTGGCTCTCTTCTCTTTATTTTTGCTGGCTCGTTCTCTGCTCTCACCTATCTCTCTTCATCCTCTGTCTCCCTGCTCTCTTCACTACACTCTTTTTTTTGGCCGCTTTCTCCCTTTTTCCTTCAAAATCTCTCTCCTTCTTAGGGTTTCTTGTTCACAGCGGAGGCTTTTATAGCGGAGGGGGCCCGTCTTAATACGGTGTGAGCTTTTGCACACCGGAACAACTAGCCCTGAAGCCTTTTTATGCACTGGTTTAACGTGCCACCGGATCAACATGGGCCACGCCGGTTTAAAGCCCCTTCAAGCCATTTCTAGCATCTTTTGGCCCATTTAGTTTGTTTAGGCCCAATTGTGTTTATTTTCTTCTTTTGTGAAGGTTGGCCAATTGACCGGCTTATACTTGTTGTCTGGGATTCTGTTTGTTTCTTCGGGGATGGTCCCGAATATTCTTCCGAGCTCTCGGGTCTTGCTTTAGTGGTTGTCTGTTGGAGCACTCGATCATAATAAACTTGTCACAAGTGTGACTGGCACACCTACGCATTAAGTAAATAAACTAATAAATAAATAAACAAACAAAAATCCACCACCAACATCTATAAACAGTCCTTAGATGAGGAGCATGAGCACTTAAGTGTATCAATCATATCCATAAAAATCTCTTCAAAAAAATTAATATTGGGTTTAGCACAATAAGACTAGCAATGGGACTACCAGATCATATAGAGTTGGCTATGACACGAACAAGGTAGAGTCTAGACACCAAAAACATCCCCACGCCCCAAAGGAAAGCCAATGCACCTTACCCATGTTCTGTGAGACCACAAACCTGATTATGAATATCATCTTCTTGTTGAGTTGTTATCTTTTCAAGGATATAACATTGAGAAAGCTATTCGGAGAATTCTTGAGTGCTTTTAACCCTTTATCCTTAGAGATTATAACGATTCAATCTGCCACAAGATAAGCTTGCTTGTTTGACCACTCTACTCTGTGTGATCGCCAAGCCATAAGAATCCCCTAACCTAGAGGTGGTCTAGTTCTTTAACCATGTACAATGACTGTAACAACGGCAAAGTAACTCAGATACATGATTTCTATAGCTCCCCAAGTACAAGAAGCAAAAGATGAAAGGGGGATAACCTATCTTCAAAAAAGGTTAGTCTAGTATTGTGGGGCTCCCACTACTGAGGTGTCCATGAGGGTCAATTGCATAGAGTCTTTG
Source organism: Amorphophallus titanum (assembly GCA_024336825.1). NCBI lineage: Eukaryota > Viridiplantae > Streptophyta > Magnoliopsida > Alismatales > Araceae > Amorphophallus > Amorphophallus titanum. The sequence goes on along the minus strand of JANBPO010007391.1, from coordinate 42,428 downwards.
CCCTACCTTTCATAGAAAGGCTGGTTCTATTTTTGAACATGTGATGTCTGGGTTAAATGGAGTATCGAGGATCCCACTCAGTAATTCATATTCGAATCATTAGTGCAATTTGTAACTACCCATCCTGATAGGACTGAGGCAAGGTTATGACTCCACATAGTTAGGCTGAGATGTCATATAATGTATCTCGAAATCCTTTTGCTGTGAGGCAATCCCATCAATACAACATTGTAGACAAGGTGGTTATAAGGACTATCTTTGTTCAAATGGACATAATAATGTTAACATTGTGTGACCATCAATTAAAACATGAACTAAAATTGGGAAGGAGCTTGTACCAATGTTGAATGAAAATTATGAAATAAATGGCAAATAAAGAAGGAAGTAGTGAACGGTTAGAAAAATTAGTTTACAGCCACTACAACATGAGACTGAGAATAAAGAACATGAAGTTGAGACAACAGTTGCAAGACAAACGCGTCGTAGAGGATACAACTCCAGAAATTGATGTAGACGTATTATTTGATGATGACAATCCCTTACATCTTGGGTTAAGGTATGAGAGCAGGTTGATGAGCCCATTTTTGACGTTAATGACAGAACATGGGCGGAGAACATATTAGATGAAGATGAGCCAAGGGATCCAGAATTCAGAAAACCAGCAAAGAGAGCCAGAGAGACTCGTGCACCATAAAACCCCAATGCCTTTGTTTGGCGACGACACCGAGCAGGAGCTTGAGTTTGAGCTAGCTAAACACTCAAAATCAGATAGTAGGTCAGTCACTCCTAGAATGGTCAAGCCACCTCCATCCTTAAGAAGAATTGCATCAGTGCATGAGATAACTAAGAGAACTAGTACTGCTGCTCGAGAGAACCAAACAATCGAGCAGTTGAAGCAAATTTATGTGAGACACACGCCCAGGGGAAAAGGACTCCTCTCAAAGATGAATGAAATTATCACACCAAAAGAGAAATAAAACAGAGGCAAAGGCTAGAAGGCGATTGGTTTCTTATGATTCTGATCATGATGATGATGATGATGATGATGCGCCAAGTGATGATCCTAGTGCAGCTGCAAGTACTACTACCGGCGGTGACACGTATGCACCTACTTCCTCCTTCCACGCTGACACAGGCAGAGGATACAGTCATAGTGAAGGAGGATATGATTCACAAAGTCAATATGGACATCTAATAGGTTATGGAGGTGGCCAATAGGAAGCAGGCATGTATGAGTGGGGTCATCAACCAGAATTTCAATTCCACCCAATAGCAATTATCGGTCAGCATCCTCTTCTCATCGTCGAGGTTGTACTTATGTTAATTCTGGATTCCAATCAAGCCAACAATCTTATATTCTAAGAGGGATCCAAAGAGAGATGCAGGACATGGCTACATCATTGTTTAGTTACAGTGAATATACAGAATATCTGTAGCCTTTTTATAAGTATCAACATCAGAAGTCAGACGATGAGGGAGAAAGTTCTTGTTATCGGGACTCTGGGCCATATAAACAGTCTAATAATAGACCGCCATCCATCCTAAACGGTCTATCGCTAGGCCGCATTTAGGCTGGTGGTGGAAATCAATAAAATGGGATGAATAGGCCCATTCAACCCCAAAGACCACGCCAAATCAAGGCCCATTAAGCCCGAATCCAAGGCAATTCAAGTGCAAGCCCAGTCAGGGAGGAAATACTCATAAAATAAGCCCAAATACCTAGAAATGTCCCAATGAGTAATAGACAACTTGAGGCATCATAAGAAGAATGGCTCAACTCATAGGTAAAAAATGGGTGTCAACAGTTGCCCCTCCTTAACGTCCTCTTTGCAGGGGAGCGAGTAGAGGTGAAGTGAAAGTGAAATGGAACATGGAGATGAAGCGGAAATGCAGCGGAGTGGACTGAAAAGAGGACGTTAAGGTAAACGACACCCGTCCTCAACCATCGAGTGATAGGAATCTCCCGAAAAACTTCGAACCGATCACAAGGACCGGCTAAATCGAGTGATGCATGCCTAGAGGAACTAACAACTAAGGGAAATAAAACACGACCAACCTCCTCACTGGAACGCATAGCTGATAGGCAGTCAGAGCAAGTGAAAAAGAAAAGAGATGAGCAATTAAACTCTAGACAGGAATCCTCGGCTAACCAAACTGAGTAAATAGATTGAAGACAACCTTCTGACTCAGAGTGGAATGGCTCTCCTTACCTAAAACTATGGATACATAGCTATCCACCATTACTGAGACATCTTAGATAGATGAGGACACATGAATGCTCAAAGATGCGCATGATGCATGCTGGGCTAAAGAAAAAGGAATCATCAAAACGAATGCAAAGAAAGGATAAAAATAGGAAAATACTCGAGAATAGTATTGCTAGACCAGACAAATTAGGGTCAGGACACCATCTGCAACCACGGCGTGCAAGATAGAATCATCGTCCCCCAACTCTTCCAACCTAACGGCCTATCCAACGATTAAACATGTGCACATAGATCATCATCATTTTTGTTCGAGGGAAACATTAGATCCCAGAACACATGAATGACTAGTTGGTTCTCAAGGTAATATGTCATAGGTACCATATAGTAATGCATGAGCTCCTCAATTTACCTCCTAAGCTCGGCATGCTCGGTGGGGTTGAGGCGATAGTGGGGGAGGTTGGGTTGCTTGTTGGTTCGACATCTATTGGCTCGGATGTCGATGGTTGAGAAGCTGTCGGCTTAGGAGCTGACGATCAAAAAGCTATCGGCACGAGAGTCGATGATAGAGTAGCTGTTGGCATGGAAGCCAATAATTGGATAGCTGCTGGCATGGGAACCAATAGCTAGATAGCTGTTGGCATGGAAGCCAATAATTGGATAGCTGCTGGCATGGGAACCAATAGCTAGATAGCTGTTGGCATGGGGGCTAATAGTTAGATAGCTGTTAGCATGGGGGCCAATAGTTGAATATCTATCAGTTTAACGCCCCGTCGGTGGAATGCTAGTCGGTTTAACGCCCCGTCAGTAGAATGCTAGTCGATTTAACGCCCCGTCGGTGGGATGCTAGTCGATTTAACGCCCCGTCGGTGGGATGCCAGTTGGTTTAACGCCCCGTCGGTGAAATGCTAGTCAGTTCAATGCCCCATCGGCGGAATGCTAGTCGGTTTAACATCCTGTCAGTGGAATGCTGGTCGGTTTAACGCCCCATCAGCAGAATGCTAGTCGGTTTAACGCCCCGTCGGCGGAATGCTAGTCGGTTTAACACCCCGTCAGTGGGATGCTAGTCGGTTTAACGCCCCATCGGCAGGATGCTAGTCGGTTTAACGCCCGTCGGTGAAATGCTAGTCGGTTCAACGCCCTGTCGGTGGAATGCTAGTCGGTTTAACGCCCTGTCGGCGGAATGCTGGTCGGTTTAATGCCCCATCGGCGGAATGCTAGTCAGTTTAACGCCCCGTCGACGGAGTATCTATCGGCTCGAAGCCCCTATGGCTGAACATCTCCAAATAACTTATCCTAAATAATGACTCCTTATCTTGATTCCACGCAAGCCAAAGTAAGGGTCACACAGGCCAAAACTGAGTCTCATTTATAAGATTTTGCTAGGGTTTCAAGAATTAGGACGACCCTAGAGTCCTTATTTGGCTAAAACCTGATCTCTGAGAGTCCTAAGGATGATTATCAGTCTTTCCAACTAGGTCTCTAGGAGATAATTTACCAAAGGTTCACTGGTTCACATTCTTCAAAAATAAATGTCTTAGTTTACTAACGGACTAGGGGTACTACGTTATAAAACAGTAACGGACCTGCGACAGACCGTTACATTTTCTAGGTTCTTAAAAAAACAAGCCGAGCCCCATTTGTTCTCATTTGCTAATCTCATCCTAAACACGCCCAAACCCTTCCCCAAAAACCCCACCATCGACCACCGGCGACGAGCTCCTCCGGCCACCATGACGCAAGAGAAAGGGAAGAAGAGGAAGGCCATTAGGAGGTTGAAGGCTCATGTGGATAGGGAGGAGTACGAACCGGCGGTGAGCTCACTGGAGGAAGAAGAAACGGCGACATTGGCGGCCCAAATGGTGGAGGAAGACGCCCCAATGGCTGAAGAGGGAGCTGGAGAAGGAGAAGAACATGCCAGAGAAGCTGCCAGCGGCGAGGAAGAGCCCATTGCGCCGGAGAAGAAGAAACGTGGCCAAGACCCAGAGGTAAGCCCTAACCCTTAAAAACCCCATTTTTGAAATTTATGACCGATGCATGTGTGATTAGAAAGGTTATCACGGGCATAAGGACCCATGAAAGATGCGTTGTAGGCCGTTTGGGCCACTTTCAAGTGCTGGACAAACAAGAAAGATGATGTTCATCGTGGGAGAACGTAACGGTCATTCCAGTGACCATTACGTTCTCTGACGCGCCAACGCCGGTGCTTCAGAGTAACCAGAACTAAAAAATGCATTTTTAGGTTTTTTGTTTATCTAATTTTTTTGTTGGTTTGTTTATGATAAATGTAATGTAATGTGACTCGATGACCCAAATGTGTGTAGGGGAAGAGGAGAACAAGGATCACCTCGCTTCAAGTGCGGGCGATTTACTTGGCGTTACCGGAGTACCAGCGAGAGAGATTAGCTACTATTGGCTTTGGGGAGGTCCTTAGCATCGAGGTTACCAGGGTGGATATAGCTCTCATGTACGCACTGCATGAGAGGTGGGATCCGATCAGCCAAGCCTTCATCTTCCTATGGGGGCACATGATCCCGACATTAGAAGACATGGCGAGGATCAGCGGTTTGAGGGTGCACGGGAAGGCGGTGACATGGTGGTCTTATGGCCGAAAAGAGGTAAGCTAGCAATTTTTTATTGAAAAGTGGATAGTAACAGTGTTGTATTAAATGATAAAAGGGATTTACAAGTGTAAACTATCAGCTCCCAAAAGAGTCCCTGTACAAAAGACTCTGCAAAGAGGGCAGACCGCTACCTATCCCTCAACAAAGAACAAAGTGAGGAGTTGTGGGACTCCACCCTACAAATATGTTTAGCCCACTCACGCACTTTCTTACAAACAAAAGAGACCATCCTCTCCTCCACTCTAGCTTCCTCTCTGAAAATTCTACTATTCCTTTCGCTCCATAAAAATTTTGAAGTATTTCGAGAAGATTTCGGGTGCAACAGAGGGCAAACCCCTCTTACTCTAGGTTGGGTGGGTTCCTAGTTTATGTTGACTGGGAGGACCATTATTCTCATGTGTAGGTATCATGTTTGGCAAGATCCTTGTCGGAGGACCACAAACCTATGTTATTGAAGACTAGCCACAGATATGCGGGGAGACGGAATTTTAGACTTGAGAGATACTGGTAAAGAGGTTGATTTTGTGGACAATTGTTAGGCGGGCCTAGAATATTCAGAGGCAAGAACCGTCCCCATTGGCTAGGCTGGTTGGCAAACTGAAACGTGTGGCACAAGTCCTGTGGGAGTGAGGTGGAGGCAAAACTTTACATGCCAAAGTTGTACGGTTGGTATTCTTCAATAGATTGAGGGGGTGGATTATTTGGAGGAGGAGGCAGGGCTGTTGGATGAATCAAACAAGATGTTGAGGGATAAACTCAGGTTAGAATTTGAAGAGATCCTCACATGGAAAAAGATTTATTAGAAGCCGAGATTAAGGGAGAAGTGGCTCAAGGAAGGAAATAGAAACACTTCTTATTTTCAGCGAATTGCCTCTAGAAGAAGGAGAATTAACTCCATTTCTTGTATTAAAGTGGGGAAGCAACTCTTTTCAAGGGATGAGGATATCAAGATGTAGGCAAGAGACTTTTACTCAAAATTTTTCACTGAGAAGGATATGGTTAGACTTGGGATTGCTGATGATCTACTACCCCGTCTTTCTTCCTATGTAGTTAGAGGCGTGAAGCGATCGAGGCGACCAGGGGGTCGCCTCACTGACTTACTCCTTCTTAGCATCTCTTCCCCGAACATGACTAGATAGCTCCATTGCATCTTCCATAAGTTGGGCTCTTCTCACCATATTAGTATACACTTAGATATCCATCAGGGCTAATTAAGTAATATGCAGAGGCCTCAAGCCATTCAGGAATCTCTTTGCCTTCATCTTCTCGATACCCACAAGGTGTGGTGCATACTGAGAAAGCCTCAAAAATTGAGCTTCGTATTCTGCCACAATCAGACCTCTTTGTTTCAATAAAGTAAATTCGGCAGCTTTCCTCTTTTGCACCCTATCTAAGAAGTACTTATTATTGAAGTGCACTACAAATTATTCCTACAACACTTGATCGTGTGGCAGAGTTGCTTCAATAGACTCTCACCATGCACGAGCATCTCTTTCTAACTGAAAAGTAACTAATAGGACCTTTTCCTCATCCGCGCATTGCATGACTCAAAAAATCCTCTCAATCTCCTTTACCCAGTGGTGCACCTCATCTGGGTTCATCAATCCCGCAAACTTAGGAGGGTTCAAACTTTTGAAATTTCTATGCAAATCTCCCGCTCCTCAGTTAGCTCCTCTCTGAGCCACCTACTACAGTGCTTGGGTCAGTCCTTGCATTGTCCGCTGCATCTTACGTCACTGTGCCCTCTTGGCAGACATTGACGAGAACTAAGCCTGCAACCACAGCTACAAAACTTATGTGGTTTGTTTATTTCCTTGATTAATCATACTTTAAAGCTTAGCTCATGGCTCTACCCAATCTCACTGGTAAGGTTTGAGACACTATCTTGGTTTATAGGTAAACACTTAGAACCTATATTAAGGAAAACCTAGGGTTTAAGAAGCCTAGGCTCTGATACCACAAAGATTGTCACGTCCCGACACGAAATATTGAGGCGGGACGAGTCGTAATCACTCGTGTCAATTAGAGCATACATGTAAGGGGTCCAACCACAATGGAGATATCAAAAAAAGGATACTATTATTTCATAAAAATAAAGTTTTATAACACCACTAAGCCTCAAGAGACTTAATGACAACTTCCAAATACACTTAATTCTAGCAAGAGCAACAAATTAAACCTAAGGTCTCTAAGATAAGCTCCTCACTATCGGGGAAATAAGTTTTAAGTTCCGTTCCAGAACCTAAAGGTGTAACTATAGATAAATTCGAAGGTAACAAAATAGGTAAAATTGGCAAGGTTTTAGTAAAAGCGCTAGAAATAAATGAATGAGAAGCACCGATATCAAATAACATGAATGCAGGATGCGAGTAAATTTGAATGGTACCTTCCATCAGCTCTCCCTCTTTAGTTACTTCCTCCTCCATAACAGCATTTAAATGAGCCTCCCGCCTTCGGCTGCCGTTATTTTTGGAGGGTTGATCTTTCATCAAAGGGCAGTTGGGCATGCGATGCTCCTGAATTCCACATCTCAAACAAGCGTCGAGACACTTCTGGCATTCTGCAGCCGAATGGCCGAACTTCTCACAGAAGGTGCAAGCAGTTGTAACAGCTTTCTCTTCCTCCTTGATCTTCTTTCCTTTGTCGTTGCCGCTCCCGTTGTCATTACGGGATCTCTTTTTATTGTCACAAGGCTTGTAGGGTTCCGTGATGCTAAATCTCTCTCCTTTCCTTCATCGCCAATCGGACTTCCAGCTAGACTCCTCTTCCTTTCCTTTGAATTTTTCGACCTTTGCCAAAGTTCTTTCACATAAATGTGCCCGTTGGACCATCTCTGCATAGGTATGGATATTTTGGGGTCCAAGTTGAGTAATAAAAATAGGCCTTAAGTCATCCATAAATTGGTTAACCTTTAATAGATCGGTGCTAACCAAATGAGGAGCATATGGTGCCAGCTGCGAAAATTGTAACTCTTATTCCACTACAGACATCATTCCTTGTCTTAGAGAGGTAAATTCCGTAGCCTTCTTCTCCTTGACATGTTCAGAGAAGTACTTTGCTTGGAAGAGTGTAAGAAATCCATCCCATGTAAGTTGTGCAATTTGAGGTTGTGCCGAGGTGGCCTTCCACCAAGTACATGCATCCTTGTTCAGTTGGAATGTGGCGAGACAGACCTTCTCTTGGTCGGTGCATTACATGACCTCAAATATACTGTTCATCTCGCCAATCCAATTTGCTGCTTCGTCGGGGTTGGCAGACCCAGAGAATCAGGAAGGATTTAAACTCCAAAAATTTCCATACAAATTTTGCGGCCCTTTGACCAATGGTGATCATGTCAATGTGGCCTTAGATCCAATAATGTTTAAACCAAGTTACCCGATGACCGATGTTAGTGTTTAGGCTAACCAACCCAGGGCCTAATCAGGTTATTTTGTGTCTTGAATTCTGATTTTATCTTGGAATGTCTAAATATTATAGAAATGGGACTATTTCAACCAAGAATGGGTAGTGTTTATTCGAGGTATGATTTGGAGATGTGGGCCTTATGATTGTTCATGGAAGGCCAGTCCATATAACTGAGTTTGTATATGAACCCTGTAAATGAGCGTGAGTCATCAGGGATCGGTAATGATTGAGTTTGTGTTCTGGCTTGAGGCCGTAGTCTTTGTTGAGTTTTGTGTCGTGGCTTGAGGTTGTATTTCCATGAATGGTGATTGCATGCCTAATGCTTTGTATGTTCGAATGATGTTGTATGATTCTATGTGGAGTTAATTATGTGTGATTTACTACCTACAGAGGGTTATTCCGATATGGCATGGTATGACCATGTGTGGTTCATTCATGTGCTTGTCGGTGGGCCGATGTGACTATGTGACCCAGTCTGGGATCGAGTTGGTTGATTATTCTGGATTTATCAGAACTACATATGTTCTATAGTTTTTGATTGATTTTCTGGTTACTATTTTCTATGTGATTAGTCTTGTGGATCTTGTGAGAATAGTCTTAGTGATGGATGCATCGTGGTTTACCTTTCAATGTTGAGCTCATGTGTTTTTGGTGACTTGTGAGTTTATGCAAGTTTCAGACAGCCTGTAGTTGGCTACTCAGTATACGAGTTTTGAGCTTCTATTTGACTATCCGCCTATGACCGTGCCCGTGCGATGGGTACGTGTGTGTTTATGATAGGAGTAGGTGAGAGCAGCCCATGTACCTTGGATGGATCAGGCGTGGACAGCCTTGTGTGGGCAGTGTTCACTGTGCAGAGGCGAGGATAGCCTTGAATGTAAGCACCTTAGTTAGAGCAAGAGTACATTACTGATGGGTGTAATGGTGTGTATCCTTGATGGAGGCATCACCGCTACTTCTCTTTGGCTCGGGTCGTCCACACACCCGAGATTGGATTGAGTTCGAGCATCACCATGCCACCTCTGACGGACTTTGATGAGAGACTCCCATCTTGTCCATTAACCTTCGCACATGGGACTCCGTCACCTTCTCTACCTCCCCATCAGCTCCCTCATCTCCTCGTTGTGGAGCCTCTAGTTGCCTCTCCCTGCTCATCTTCGGAATTGCACTCCTCCAACTTAGGAGAGCTCGGGACGGTTTCTTCTGCGTTTGTCGCCCAACTCTGTTCACAATCCAACGACCCTTGGCGTCAACTAGTCTGGGCCCCGTTCTACTCCCTTCTCGCCGCTGGTTGATTGGGCTCCTGCGAGCCTACCGCCAGCCAAGCATCTCCCACTCAGGCAACACGATCGCATTACAAGTGCCATCTGAAGGCCGGCCATGCGCAACATTGTCGCCTGCCTCCAGTAGGAGGGGCTAGGGAGTAGAGCTGCATGGAACTCGGCCCACTGGGTGTCGAGTCCCTGTGGTGCTAGGGAGAGACTGCTAGGAACGTCAGTTGCGCCTGCTACCATTAGAAGAGCCATCTAGGGGGGGAGGACGTGGCTAGCCGACTTGCATCTCAAGGGTCCCACAGTGCCAATCGTCACCTCCCGGGAAGGTTGAAGCATTTCACAGCAACTTCCAAAAGGATCGGTTGTCGTCGGCGACCAGTAGGGAGGTGTGTTGGTGGTTGCCGACGCCTTGCCCTTTGCCAACACTAGCACCCCAACTTTCTGTATCCCTGTTGCTTTGGTGGGTGGAGCTATCGGGCGGAGAAGTCAAGCAATAATAGGATTAGGAGACCCGCTAACCTCGGATCTGATGAATAAGTCAATCGGATCTAGGTTGACCCCACTATGATTCATCATGATCATGAGTCTGAGTGTAGAATGTGTTTTTGATGTTGCATTTGCTTTGATGCATTTGTTGAAATCATCATGACCTCATTATATATGGAAGCATGTGTATTCTGCAAGAACAGGTTCTGAAGATCAATCAAAAACTAGTCAGTTGAAGACATTGAAGAAACAGTCATGAAGAAAGTGTCAACTCTAGAAGTCAACTCCCGCATGCAGAGTAGCTAGATTACATACTGAAAATAAGAGAGGAGTTGTCCTCTGGTTGTGGGTAACTGTCTGCGCAGAACATCGCCTACCCGGCCCGCACCATCACCGATGATGGCGCGCTGGTCATCCTCGCCGGACACAAGCTTGACGACTGGACGAGCGTCGCCAACGTGTCCGGGTTCACGGAGATCGGGGAACCGTCCACGACGCTGGGCGATGACCAGGGCCTCGTTTGGGCCTACCAGGTGCAGACGAGCGCGTCGAGCATCAGCGCTGGTTCCTTCTCTGTGACAGGCGGGGCCTCGGCTGTCTCGGCAGGTTTCACCGCTGTCTTCGAGTCTGACGCTCCTCCCAACACGGCGCCCACTGCTGACGCAGGCCCGGATCAGGAAGTCGACCAGGGCGACACGGTCAACCTTGACGGCACCGGCTCGACCGATGCCGAGGACGACGCCGGCGACCTGACGTACACGTGGACCGTCCTCGACGACGACGGGACCGGCCTCACGACCGGTGACCTGACCGGGGCCAACACGGCAACTCCGTCGTTCACCGCACCGGAGCCGACCGGCTTCGGATATGACGGCGCGTACGCGACCGGCGGCACGGTCACCGAATCCGGCGGCTATCGCATCCACACGTTCACCTCGTCCGACACGCTCGAAGTCGAGTCGGGCGGCGACGTCGAATACCTCGTTGTCGCTGGCGGTGGCGGCGGTGGCGGCGGCACCACGTCCGGGTACGGCGGTGGCGGCGGCGGTGGCGGCGGCGTCATCGAGGACAGCGGCACGCTCTCGGCGGGCTCGTACTCCATCACGGTCGGAGCGGGTGGCGCGGCGGCGACGAACGGGTCTGACTCGTCGATCGCCAGCGTGGCTACCGCGACCGGCGGCGGTCGCGGCGCGGGCCCTTCCGGCACTACGCCCGGAGACGGCGGTTCGGGCGGCGGCGCCATCCCTGTTGGCGATGAGCAGCCAGGGTCAGGCACGGCCGGGCAGGGCAACGACGGCGGTCTCCCCTCTACCGAGGCGGGTGGCGGCGGTGGCGGCGCTGGTGCGGCTGGTGGCGACGGCGGACCTGCTGCTCGTGACGCTGGTAACGGCGGCGACGGCGTCCAGTCGTCCATCTCCGGCACCCCCACCTACTACGGCGGCGGTGGCGGCGGCTCGAACGGCATACATTGCTCAAATAATATACACTTGCTCGAATGCGGTCATACTCGGTCCACCTCATGGGTCCACGTGTGTGCACCGCAATGTGATGCACAGCTTCAAAACAAAAAGGCCCTGATGTCCCTCGGAGCATGGTGGCGCCGCCAAAATCTCTCTCGGAGTTACAAATAAATGATCAAACAAATAATAAACGATAATACTGAATATCGTTATCTTGCATGCTTGCATGATCTGATTCTGTGGTATATCAAATGGTGACTAGCGAAAAGTCGGGTTATACCTGACCGGGAGCTTTCACCATGTGTGACGGTGGTCTTCGGACCTAAATTCTCCGCCTCGTACCGAGAGTCGATTTAATAAACAAGTACGATCATATTGTGTGCTTGTATGTAATTGCATGTCTTATTATATGGCCCTCATGGTCTTTATTTTGGCAATTAATCAAGGGTTATCCCTCTTTCAGATGGGCGTAATTAACGTCGTAATCTTTATGGTACGACGGGTTTTGGGTCCTGACACGATCACCTATAATTGTCTGATCAGTTAGATGAGCGCATAATAAATTGTCACGACAGTGACTGACACGCCTAATTAATAAACCAAATAAAATCAATAAGAATAAGAATAAAGATCGTTCCACCAAATTGGCATGCCCGATGGGACAGAACCTCCCTTCATCTTTTCACCAAAATAAATGGACCATGGGGTCCCCACTCAACTGCCTCAAATCCTAACTACCCGTTCGTCTTGTCTTTCCCCTTTGCAGGTCGAAGCGATGGCGAACGGACTGTCCGGGCTTGTCTTTGATGACCAAATCATGGTCAACCTTGTTGCACACGACTATCTTGCCGTGCCAACTACCTTTGGCAACTTTCCTCCGGTCATTGGCTTCCCCAACTTCCTGGGAGTTATGTTCGTGGATCTTCTGGGCGAGGAGAGCCTAGAACCTGTGAAGCTGACATCAATCAACAAACCTGTGACCCGGCAAAGTGAGGGTCAGATCAAGAAAACTCTGCTGAAGAGCCCAGTGATTGTGAGCTGCCACGTTCACCATGTTACCTGCCCGACTGGGGCATATGAGAAGAGGCCCGCTGGGGGCAACAAAAAGAACAAGAAGACGAATCTGAACTTCTCAACCCAGCATCCCTTTTCAATTTTTTATATTATTTTCTTAACTTCTCATGTGACTTAAGCAAATCAGCATAGACATTCTCCCAGTCATCTATAGAGAAGTTTTCAAAGGGATTTACCTCGTTGTTGATTTCTTCTTCTTCTTGACTGCAACTTCGGTTGCTTTCACTAGCCATCATGCAGCTATCTCCATTTCCTTTCTCGACTGTCTTCATTCTCTCCAATATGTCCCTTGCAGACTTGCAATCATAAAAGCATGAATGGAGAGCTCTATCAGTCGTGGATTTCATCATCTCTAAGACTTTCTTATTTTCACCACACATAGATCTATGCTTATTAGTCCATTTGGACTCATTCTTTGGTAGTCTATGTGGACCACGTAAAATTACTTTCCACAAATCTGGATCAACAGATTTAACAAATGTACGAAAAGTGTTAAGCCACAAATCGAAGTTAGCGTCATCAAAGACGGGTGGATGACTCATAGTGAAGATTCAGAAGGATCAAACAAAGTAGTGAGGAATAGGCAAAATCATCACCGAGGAGCACTAGGATCACTGCAGATTGTTGGATCTGTACAATTAGTAACCCGCTCTGATACCAATTGTTGAGATCTAGAGGGGGGTGAATAGATCCCTTTCAATGATATTTACAGAATTAATAATTTAAAGCCCAAATTAATTAAGCCTTAATGGATACCCCTAGCAGAGCTAAGGAAATAATCTCAACAGAACAAGATGGACAGAGGGGCTCCAAAACAGATAGAGTTCAAATGATACAAGCTCAAACACTTGAACGGCACAACTAGAACAGACTTTCTAGTTGAACAAGGGACATTAACCCTCTGAATACAATGGACATTAACCCAGACAACAATCACCTAAACATGAACAAGTCGGATGAACCAATCTGAGCATTCATCGAGGAACAAGACATGATTGACATGCAAGCAGAACCGCACCTAGACATTCATCTAGCGAAAAATGAATCAAGTAAACAAACCACTACACAGGAGATTTTTAGGTGGTTCGGTCACCAAGACCTACGTCCACCCCACACTCCAAACCGGAATGTGGCTTCCACTAGATTAATGGTTATTAGTCTTATGCACTCTTTAAATTATATATGTCGTACATACTTATCGCTCTAATGACACGATCTATATAGACGCATCACGCATCCGAGTAATCTTTCGCGCTCGGGGCGTGACAGTCTTCGTAGTATCAGAGCCTAGGATTTCAATTTTCTAGGGAATAAGAAGTTAGAAAAAAAATATTTTAAAAGTCATGATCGAAACCTAGGATTTATTAGTTTCCTAAGTAAAACCTGAGTCTAAAAAAAAATGGAAGTGGGAAAGACTTGTCATAGATAACACTGATGAGAGAACAGGGATGGATAGCAATAGGAGTAATGTAGATGGCCACATAGAAGCATAAGGAGAACTAAAACCCGACTTGCAGGCAACCAAAGGCTAATCCTCAATATCCTCTGATCAGGGTTAGGCCTCCTTCATAGAGCACAGCTCCTTAAAATAGTATACATCACATTCTAGATATAATGAGGTCGATGTTCCTCTCATGTGCTATGGCTAGCAAGAGTAGTAAGGTCGGTACTCCTTTCTCATGCATTGACCTACCAATATAGTAAGGTCGGTGCTTCTACCATATACATCGACCTTCTAGCATAGTGATGTCGGTGCACCTTCCATATGCATCAACGTGAGGTCGGAGCATCTTCCATATGCATCGACCTACTGGCCTATTCAGACAAATGTTTTAGCTAAAAATCAAAGTAGCATCGACTTCACCAGACAAAGACTCAGCCTTATAAAACTCCAACCAAAAGCAAGTACAAGAACACTTATTCAGACAACTGAAGCAAACCAATATTTCTGACATTAACACATATTCTGTTGTAATCCTGTGGTTTTGATGATGTCAAACACTATGACTCATTTGCATAATGTCATATGTGTTTCTGTTGCCTTGATGCTGTGGTTTCGATGTGACTTGTGTTGACTTGCTTGTGTTGCTTTGATGCTGGGGTTTTGGCATGCCTATTGCTGGCCTTGAAAATGTGCATAATGTCATATGGCTATTTTGATGTTCAAGGTCGATACACATGCCTATTGCTGCTTCCTGAGTCTGTGCACATGCACATATCTTTTGCACATGAAGGTCGGAGCACTTTCATACCTACACTACACAATAAAAGTAATAACAAAGGGGAAGAACAAACACATGTTTCAGATTTCTAGGGCTCTTGTGCTCGAGCACAATCTATGGAATAAACTATATGATTAATAGAATACCATCCAGAGTTCTTGTGAACAGATCCACAATCATAATTGTGCATCTAGACCATCTCTCGTCTCTGTGTGGGTGTCTACCTTTTATCCATTGCCTAAACCCAGGGCCTACCAAAGCTGATCACAAGCCTAGAGAGATAATCTTGGGACATTCTTCATCTCAAAAAGTGTATAGATGTCCCAACCAAATAACTAATAGAAAATGTCCTTATGAATGCTATTTTCTCAGGGTCATACTTCTCTCCAGCAGATCCTCATCAGGGGGAGAATTCTTCTCTTAGGGAAAAAGAAAGGGTCCCTCATCAAATGGGCTAGGTTTGGCCCTTTACTTTTATCCCAGATATATCTGTTGGTTCATAAAGTGCCACAGCTGATTACCAATTGAGAAGAGGAGGATGAAACCAACACTAATGGGGCTGAAAAGAAACTGATCACAGTGGCAGCCTCCCCGATGGCAGAACTGGTGGTGGCTCTCACAGAAACCCTTCATTGCAGAAATGGGGATGCCCAAGCTCATGGAGTTGGGGGCACCCTGTTTCCAGTCATCACCAAAGCTCATGGCACCTGCAGCATCCTCTCACAGCAGCACCAGCTGTTAGGGAAAGGGAGAAGATGAAGTGATAGGTTGGAGTGGGCTATTGGAGTTTGTGATCTCACACAACTTGAGTAATGGATTGCCACACGTATTGCACATTTAAAATGGTTACATCTATAATATGTGCTTTATATGTTATGAGGTTAAAAAGAGAGCTGGTTTTGTAACACCTAAAACACCTTTTGACACTCATAAAGAAAAAAAGGATACCTGCATTTATTGACTGGATGCTTTGATATGAAGTAATAAGGGGTGTTACAAACGTGTGTCAGAAATTGGTGTCACAAAACCATTTTCCAGTTAAAAAAGCATATAAAACCAAGTGAATGCTACAATATTTCTTCATTTTATACATGCATATAACACATAACTATGATCTAGAGCATGAAATTAATACAACATAGGTTTCATTCAAATCCAAATAATGACCAGTCTTTAACAATAACCTAAAAGTCCCTATAGCCTCAACTTCCACACTTTTGCCATCGCCTACGTAGATGTATCTCTCACCATCATTCGACCTTCAACAGTGGAGGCAACCCTGTATTGACACACTTATGTGAGTAGTAGCACCAGAATCTATCCACCAAGTGTATCTGGGTACAAAAGTTAAATTAACCTCTGAACAAACTAAAGTGAAAAGTGTACCTTTCTTTGCACGCCAAGTATGATACTTGGTGCAATCTTTCTTTTTGTGCCCACCAAACTTGCAAAAGAAACATACAGATTCTTTATTTTGTTTCTTTTATGGTGGTCTACCTGCAGTTTCATTGCCCTTTTGCCTTTTCTTATTTTTAGCCTTGTCCTTACAAATTATAGCTAAATGAGCACTCTCAGATCTCTCCTGCTTTAGTCCTTCCTCTTCTTGCACACAATGGGAGATGAGCTCATTAAGGGACCATTTGTCCTTTTGACAGTTATAGCTCATTTTAAATTGACTGAATTGTGGTGGAAGAGAAATTAAAACTAAATGAACAAGTAGATCTTCAGACAATTCTAACTTAAGTGCCTTTAGTTTTAAGGCAAGATGAGACATCTCTATAATGTACTCCCTTATGCTTCCTTTTCCCTTATCCCTTATGAAAATCAGATTTGCCAAGAGTATACTGGTTTCAGCCTTATCATTCTTGGCAAATATTTTCTCAATTTCCTTAAGGAAACCCTTAGCTGTAGTAACCTCTTCAAGTATAGTGCCCCTGAATGCTTCTAGAATGGTCATGATCATAAGACTCATGCGGTTTGAACGGTCCCATTTTTTCAGGTCTCTCTTTTCCTCGGTAGAACTGGATTCTATTATCTCATTAGGCTGTTCAAGTCTTAATGCAAGGCATTGATCCATAACACCGAGAATAATCATCACGTTCTCCTTCCATGTCTTGAAGTTAGTATCATTAAGCATAGGAATTGAATTAATACTGGCAGAAATATTATTAGCATAACTTGTAACTATAACATAATAAAATAATAGCTCACATAAGTTTCATACTATGCTGAAAATAATTTTCGAGAGTGCAGGAGTTAAGTGTCATGTGGGACAAAGTGTTACGTTATGGGAGTCACCTCTTGAGACCGGAATGGCGCAAAGTGATACATGACGGGAGCCACCTCTTAAGCCTGTAGGGGTCACCTCTAGAGTCCTCCACAACTAAATGACTAGTTGTGCGCTATACTACGCTTCTTAAGTTTTTCATGAAAATTCTTTGGCCATGTATATTATGTGAATGTCTAAATAAATACTTGGGGTCACTAATCCATAATTACCAATGCCTGGCGTTAATGGGGCCCAGTTTGGTCCTGGAGGGAGCACCCAAAAGTATTTATGTCCATGGGAGCTATTATTGACCGCGGTGTAATATTGCATAGAAGTGCATGACTTTTTAAATTAATCTATGGCATTCTACTCTCTCGTGACATGATATTACTTAACAACTTGATGTACTTGACTTGAAATGATACTCGCTTGAACATGAAAAGCCCTTATCTTGTTTATACTATTCTTGTGATCAATTCTTGATTCATATTTCTTTATGTTCTATTTTCAGCTCATACATGCATGATTATAATTGCATTTATGTAACATGTTAATTACTAAAGCAAGCCTGGTAATAGAGATGTAATTCCTACTGAACTTTTCGCTCATCCAGATTTATTTTAATATTTTTCAGGTAATCAGATGGCTAGCGAGGTCGTGGTTCTAGCGGGATAGGAAAGTGTGAATGAGAGCTCTGGAAACCAGAAGACCCATGTCCTTTATTTTATTGAGTCTAGATTAGTGCTCAGCGTCTAGTTATTGTGTCTTTTCTTTTCTTGAAATCGTAATTTGAGTCAAAGATTGTAATAGCTAGTTTACATTAATAAAATTTATTTTTGGTCTATTCTTGGTCTTCTTGTGTCTTTAAGTCATTGCTCTGATTGTCATGATTATTTCGCTGTCATGTTCCGAGCAATATTTCCGCTGCTATCAGTTCAGGACGTGACAGAAGTGGTATCAGAGCCTAGGTTTTCTTAAACCCTAAGTTGGCTGTGAGTATGTGTCATTTAGGTCCTTTTCCTTATTGTCACCTAGTGAGAATGGGTAAAGCTTGGGACTAAATATTAAAAGGTGTATTTCCCCTGCTTTTCAGGTGCGGCGGTTCTTCCTCTAGGTTCGAGAGTGCTACGTGGAGGTTCTTAGTCGCCAGGTCACCGGGCTGAGTGTTCACTTGGCATATGGTACGTTTTACTGCTTTAGACTGTACTTTCTGTTGGACTGGACCCTGTTGTTGTAGTTAGTTATTTATTAATTTCTGTTAATTATTGTATTGTCCTACTTTATTTCCTATTTCTTTGTGCCTCCACACTCCTTTTAGCCCTTTCGAGTCCCCCGACTCGTGGGCGGCGGGCCTGGATTCGAATGGTATCGAGTCCTTCCTGGTATCCAGATCTTGGGTCGTTACATCTAATGACATCTGAGGCAAAGTTTGTGAGGCTCCTGGAGCAGTCGGATTTGAGGGAGCTAGACGTTGTCAAGATGGCAAAGGACTGGGACTTTGTTCGGGTCTGGGCTGAGACAGCTGAAGCCCATGCGTCCAAGCTGGGGACGCGGGTCACGTCCATAGGGCTCCGCACTCAGGAAGTGGAGGTGTAGCTGGCCGAGCTGCGTGCGTCGATGCCGACGGTCGATGAGGAGGTGGTGGAGAACTTTCACTCATCGTCGGCTTATCAGTAAGAGTTGACCTTGGCAGCCCTGGAGATCTTCAGACTGGCGCGTGATCGCGGCTTCAAGGAGGGCTGGGAGGCCGCCGTCCAGGCCATGGCCGAGCGCTCGGGCACTTCGTACTCTCCTCTTCTCCCCCCCTCCACGCCTTATGACGCGGAGGCTAGTGGTGGCGAGGAAGGGCTAGGGGATGAGGAGGCCGGGGCCGAGGAGCTGGCGTCAGGGCCGAGCACCATCAGCCGAGCAGTTGAGGGAGCCTTGTTTTCGAGGGAGAACTTAGTCGATTTGACAGATGTTTCTTCGGTCGTGGAGGCGACTGCTACGCACGCGTCTGAGGACGATGGGTCACGTGACCATGCTGCCGAGGCGGGTGCCTGAGGGGATGTCTGCTGTACTTCTTTCTTTTTTTTGTAACTCTCCCTCTTGCTGCATTAAGGCGGTTGCCAGTTTTTGTAATCCTTTCGTCGTTTGAATAGAAGATTTTTTTCTTTTTCGTAAGCCTTGGGTTCTCTATGGATCTGCATCGCGATACCGAGCTATTTCGGTCCCGGCCATCGCCGCCATGCCAGCGTCACCAAGGTTACGACCATCCGGGAAGAGGTGCGGCCGTGACCCGCATCCTCAAGGACGGCTTCACCGCCAACGTCCCGGTCTGGCGCCAGTTCGGCCCGCATGACGTCCGCCGCGTCGGCGTCCCCTGCATGGTCGGTGTCACGCTCGACGTGGACAAGCTCCTGTCGAAGCTCGGCGAGAAGGCCCTCAAGTCCAAGGGCAAGCGGGCGACTGCGTTCCATGGCGCGCTGATCGTGCAGGTGAAGGAGGTCGGGGAATGACCCGCACCGAAGACGAAGTCGTCTCCGCCCTGTTCGACATGGCGACTGCCAAGATCGAGGAGCAACGCGAGGAGATCGACCGGCTACGCGCCGCCCTGATCCGGATACGCGATCTCCCGCCGGGAGAGTTCTGCTGCAACCAAGCGGCCATTCTCGCGGCACAGGCCCTCCCCTCATGAAGCGCGTCGAGAAAGGCCCGGAAGGCGGTTGGATCGCCCGGCGCAAGGACGGGACCGTGATCTATGACGATAGCTGGCGTTGGAATAGCCGCTCGGTCGCTCGCGATGTGTGCCGGGAATACGACAGCTTCTACGAGAAGGCCCTCCCCGCATGACCATCCAGATCAACGCGACGCGGAGGGGATGGTGATGCCGATCCGGCCGGAGAACCGCGCCCGCTACCCGAAAGACTGGAAGGCGATCAGCGCTCGCATTCGCTTCGAGCGCGCGGCCGGGCGCTGTGAATGCACTGGCGAGTGCGCCATAGACCATGGCGGCCGATGCGAGGCGGAACATGGCAAGCCGAATCCGATGACCGGCGCGACCGTGGTGCTGACCGTTGCCCACCTTGACCACACGCCGGAGAATTGCGGCGATGGCAACCTGAAGGCGATGTGCCAGCGCTGCCATCTACGGCTGGACCGCCATCATCATGCCGAGAACGCGCGGGCCACGCTCAACCGGAAGCGCGGGCAAAACGACCTGTTCCAGGACCAAGCAGCATGACCGCCCCCGTCATCATCGGTGGGGCGGAGCGAATTGCCGCTGGTCGGTTCGCAGGCTGGCGGGTTGATGACGTTCGTAAAAAGACCCGGGGTCCAGGTCCAGCCCTGCAAGATAGAAGAGTGATGGTTAATGGCCCCAAAAGGGGGGGTAAGAAGACTGTACCAGAAGAGGAGGAGGTTGTGCCAAGGGCCTTGCCACCTGCCCACAGAGCCTATGCAAGACAAGCCGATGTTTTTAGATGTTCGATAAAATTGAATGAAACTGCCTACCGGTCACGGTTAGCCTATATGCCGTTGACACAAGAACGATTGTTGCCCCACACTCTGCCCCCAGGGCGCAGTTAGGGAGAGATGGCCAACGTGGTCCAAGATTTCTTCCACGGCCTAGGAAGCTCATCCTTAGGCCAGCAAAGATTACTCTGCTGTAGATCTAAGAAAATCCACTAAGAAATAACAAGATAGAATAATAGGAGAAAGGAGCATACGCGGATGCCAATAGGAGGATGTGATCGCTAGAGATCACGGGCCTTAAAAGGAATATAACAATAAATAATAGGGATCGTGATAAATACCTTGAAAAATGCGGGGGGAGATTATGAGTGTCTTCCTTCTCTTCCTATCGGCCGGCCGATGAAGAGAGTTTCTCTTGATTGATTACCTTTACAAAATAAAGACAGCACCAAATAAAAAGTCGATTAAAAACTAGGATATGTAGTATCAAGCTCTTAAATATAAATGCAACGTGTAAAGTATGTGAGTGGACACACCTTATTGACATTTTGGCCTTTAAACCCCTATGCAAAGGGTAGGGAATATGATGTATGTTATGGAGATGTGCAAGTGTTGCACTGTGGAGTCTCAACGTGGTTGAGGGGAAAGTTTAATAAATAACAAATGATGCATGCATGTAGTTAACATAACAGACAAAGAAAACCAGAGAGTATATAATATAGGGAGAAGGAGAAGAAAAGCTTGGGAGGTTCCTCATGTGCTTTGGCTTTAGATGAACAATCGGGAGGAAGCCTCTGAGAGATTAAGCAACAAACACTGGGGAAGGCTTCCTCCTTGAGCCAGCAGTCCGACAGCACCTTCCCGTCGTCAATGGAGCCCCCCCCCAGAGGGAAGAGAAGGGTTTTTATAGGGAGATTAATCCAAGAGTAAGCAGGATAATTAATTTAGATTTGCATAGATTGATTCCTTTAGAGCATTGATACTGCATATTATTGGCTAATCCAATTCTCTTGTCTTTGCTTGTTTTCTTTTAAGGGTAATCAAGAATAAAAAACCTCCTTCATCGGTTGGCCGGTAGAAGGAAGAAGTTGAGCTCACGTCCACACCCGCTTGTAAGGTATTCTCTGTGATCATCTTTCTTATTTTGAGGTAATTCCTCTGACCATCACACTCTTAGAGTAGCATCTCATGCTCCCTCCCCTTAGTCTTTTAGTCATCTCCATGCTTTAGTTGTAATTAAACACAACATTAATTAATTTCTTCTTTCTTCTTTTTTTTTAATGTCTATGTGACGTGTTCACAATCCCATGGGCAAACCTCACTCCCTTTCTTCTTCATGGCCAACATGTCAAACTGTCTCTCCAAGGTCTCAAGACCAACTCTCTACATCACAAGTCACGCCCCTCCAACAAGCTCTCATTAACAAAATTGATCAAATAGAGGAACAAATAAAGAGGGTCACAAGTCTGCGATCACCTCCTCCTCCTCCTCAAGTCAATCCCCTTCATGCTTTCCTGAAGAACATTACTAAATTGGAGAGGGAATGGAAGGAGAGAAGAGATGAGTATGGCATTGAGAATATGAGTGGGCAAGAAGTTCTCCCAAGTTTTAACGATCAAGTGGACGCCATCTGCTCGCCACCCATTTATCATACTCATTCACATGGCCATTTGATAAGTGTGTATTTTTACATGTTAATTTATGTTATAATACACTATTATGAGCTTTAATATTCATCACTATACATTTATTACACTTAATCATAATTTTTGATCAAAATATTTAGTTTGATGAAATTAATTACATTTTGATCCATAAACTCTTTTATTTTACAAGTACGAAAGAACAACCCTCCACAAGTCATATAAATGGGCCAAAGGCCCATGACCAAACTTCAAATGTGCCAAAGGCCCATATATGTGCCCCCTTCTCAACACATGGAAAGATGGGCCAAAGCAAATGCCAAAAAAAAGAAACCAATTTTCACATGGGCCAAAGCCCATTCAAGTGCGGTCAGTGGATAGGCTTCTACGTAGGAGAGAGTGAAGCAACTTGCGTCACTAGCAGACCAGAGACCGAAGTCTCTCTTCCTCCACCAAGGAGGGAAACCCAAGTGACACAGTCACTTGAAATCCGGAGGACCTTCCTCCCTTCCTCCAAATCAGAGGGAAACCAGAGACCGAAGTCTCTCTTTCTCTACCAAGGAGGGAAACCCAAGTGACACAGTCACTTGAAACCCAGAGAACCTTCCTCCCTTCCTCCAAACCAAAGGGAAACCAGAGACTGAAGTCTCTCTTCCTCCAAACCAGGAGGGAAGACACTAGTGACACCATGTCACTAGCCAACTAGAGGTCACAGACCTCTCTTCCTCTAACCAGAGGGAACCCCCCCAATCTCACTCCAGAGAATCGGGGAACACACAAACAGTTGACAAGAACAAACGAAAAAAGGCAAGAAAATAAAACAATCTGAATTTTGCTCCAATGAGCGTAGTGACTCTGGATATGATCCACGAGTCAAGAAGTAAACAAATATTCAGGTAGGGCTCTCCCTTCCTCTTTCTTGCTCTCACATTTTCTTGCTATCTTCTTCTTCTTCTTCTCTTTCTTTCTCTGTGCTGCTCTCACAGGCTATTACCAGACTTCTTCTTTCTTCACCTATTTCTCTCCACTCTTCTCTCTGCTATCTTCTCAACACTCTGGATCAAGCTTCTTCTCTT
This sequence comes from Amorphophallus titanum, assembly GCA_024336825.1. Classification (NCBI taxonomy): domain Eukaryota; kingdom Viridiplantae; phylum Streptophyta; class Magnoliopsida; order Alismatales; family Araceae; genus Amorphophallus; species Amorphophallus titanum. The sequence continues at coordinate 19,238 of JANBPO010007391.1, read as the reverse complement.
TCTCTTTTCCTCAGAATTCTTCTCTCAGTTTCTCACTCGAATCTTTTTGCCATGATCAACCTTCTCCTGATGAAGCATTCATCCTTTTATAGCAGCAGCAGGAAGAAGGGCGTGTGCCTTCCATGAAAACCCGCCCTAGAATCTTTACACGTGGCATCATCTTGCCATTCACTTTACACGTGTCACGATCCTGAGGCTGCATTCAACCTTGGATCACATGCCACCCATGTTTTCCACGGACCATTACCTGTCAAAACAGAAGCAAACTTTAGTTCAGTTAAAATAGTCTAGACAGAAAAAGATGCACGGAGTTTGGCTTCCACGAAATTCGTGAAAGCATATAGTGAGTTTGCTTGAAATACAGAACATGCATGGAGTATAGCTTGCACGGACTTGACAAAAGATGCAAGGACTTTTTTTCGGAAGAAATTTGCACGGACTCAAAGCACTAAAATATGAGCAAGGGTTGAGAGATTACCTGGCCGGTTTGAAGAAACCGACCCCGGTCGGAGACGTGGGCTAGCGGGGAAGTGTGGGTTCCTCGCAAACTGCATCGGTGGAGCTTCACCATGTTTAAATAATTACATGAACTACTCCTCACATTGGAGGGATGGACTAGGGGCGGGGAAATAGAGGTTACATTCAAACACTACATCCACGTAGGGAGGGGTGCTAAGTCGGCCAGGCGGGATAGGGGGAGATAACTAAAGAGCGTGCCGATTGACTACTCCTCCGGTTCTGCCCGCTTCTGGAACTACTTGATAGGTAGTCGCTATTGACACTACCACGGGCTCTGCCAGACTTGGAAGTCACCGAAACTAGTGTCAAACCTTTGCTGATTGACCTGGGAAGGCTCCTAAATTTTTGTGGGATCTCCAGACGATGTCGATGGCTGGGGCAGGCTCTGGGACTAGACAACTTCGTTCTGGCTTGGACTGATCCCAGAACACAGCCGCAGGAAGATGAAGTCACCACGAATGCTCCCGAAGTCCGAACGATGCAGGACCAAAATGGATGCGAATGTGGTCAAGTCCTCTTTGAGCAACAACCCTAAAAAACACCATAGGAGGTTGGATCAGAGACATAGAGCCCATTGAGTGAAGGGGTGTCTGTTCAGGCCCTGACTGGACTAACCTGTGCACCTGGGGGAGATTAAATGGAACGGGGAGATCCGAACTCCGAACGATGCTCCGCTTGCTGCGTTGGACAGAGGACTGGTAGTATCTTGTCCTGGTCAAATGGCGCACCGAGGGGGATAGGGATGTGGCCACAAGAGCTTCTGCACTGTGGTTCTGATCTCCACCCGGATGCCGGACCCATAGCCTGACGATAATGAACCTCCAGGCAGCTCCAAAATCGGATTGTGGCGGGATCACCTCACCTACAAAGATGACTTGATGGGCTTTCCAGAAATATATGGTTTGCACTCTGGAACGTCGAGGTGGTTGCAGGACAGACTCTGCCACTAGAGCCTTCAATACTGCCTGCGAACTGGCCTGAGCTGAATGGTATATGGTGTAGAAAGGGGTGTAGATGGGTGAAGTTTCAGCACCCGGGCCAACCCGGGAGCTCGCAACAATACACCGTGGCATACGACACCAGCCACGGGGATGAGGATTCCTTCAAAAAAGCCTCCTTTCAGCTAGCCAACACTAGTGGACTTCGGCCCTGAGGGTCACTAGCCAGCCCATGTAGCCCGTGGATGATAGTCGGGAATTATCCCAAACACCTTATGGGTGCTCACGTTTCCAACCATTTCACCATGAACCAGGGCCGATTCGCAGCTCAGGGATGTTCACTCTGACATATGGTGACACTACAAAGGAGGGGGACTGCTCTCGACTCCTAGACACAGGGCGATGAATCACTTATTTTATAGCCATCAGGCCAACCCGAGGCTACACATCAGCTCACCGTGTAGTACGACATATTCTTATTAAGGTCGGGCTCCCACGCCCATAATGCCTTCCTCTTGCTATCCTAGCTAGGCCAAGCAGGGATTTCAAGTCCGAGTGAGCCGTTCGGGCCTCTACCCAACCTATACGGTACGTCAACAAGGCCAAGGAATTATCCTAAACACCTTGAAGGTGACCTTGCATCAACCTTGTGTCAAAGCTCGCGCCAACACACAAGTCACGAAGCATGCAAGCCAGTCCTCCCCTAGCTAGCAAAAGGAGAGAAGGAGACAATTAGGGGATGGCCTCGAGGCCGCCCCCCTAACCCTCGCCGTCAAGGGCACGCCCCACGTTAAGGACGCCTCGGGTCCCGGGGGGGAGGCTGCGCCTTCCCTCTGTCTTGTCTATCCCGGCATTCCCAGCACACAAATTCATTTTGTTTTGGTCCAAGGAGGTTCAACTCACCACGAGGAGAGTCCAAGAAAGGTCCAAGATGAAGCACAAGGTGTGAGAAACAAGCTCGAGCAGCTTCACCAATCCTCGCCTTCTAGGTGTGAAAACCCAGTCCAAAGTCAGTCCAAAACACTAGAAATCCAGTCCAAAATGCACACGTCAACCCAAGGGGGGTCCATGGGGTTTAAATACTTTTATCCTCCTCCTTATGGTCAACCCAACCTAGACCTCCCTAGAGGGCGTTTACGCGGGCTAGGGCAGCCTGGTCGCCGCTACCCCACGTAAACCCCCATGGGAGGTGCTTTAGGCGAAAACCTTACCTACAACAAAAAAAACTATCAAATCAACCAAAAAAAATAAAAACTTACAAGATCTATTAGGAATGAGAGCCAATAAAATGCGGCTACACGCTGCAAACTCCAAAAAACGGCGGCGGCGGCAACAAACTCTCCCCCTTAAGGGGCCTCTAGCACCCTGCAACAACTCCTTTCCTCCCTTCTCCCTCAACTCCTGTCCGGTTTCGGGCCGAAATAGGTAAGTTTTGGGTGAAACCGGTATCGATTTTGTCCGAAACCATTAATTTTTTTTTAAAGTTTCGGACTTGCTACAGTGAGTAGATCAAAATTCGTATCTGTATGGGCCGAAACCGATACGTTTCGGCCGAAACATATCGGTTTCGGAACGTATCGGTTTCGACTGATACTGTCATCTATGAGTACGATGGTTGTCATGGTGGAGGGTGAAGGTGTGGCTTGAGGAGATGCCATACCTTAGAAGGTTGGGAGGAACGATGTGGGGATGCAAGTAGCTCTGATACCATAAAGAGGATTGGTGATAGGTTTGGCGAAAAGCTTAGGTTTTTTTTTTGGAAGGTGGTCAAAAGACCACATTTTATTGAAAAGATAGAAGTCACCAAGGGCACAATACATTGTGAAGGTCTATACCCAGGGGGTAAATCTAAGCAAAGAAACACCACGCATGCCGTAAAAGCCCTTACACCCACAAAGCCAGTACAAGACCAGAGTTTTCCATCTCCCAAGCCTGGAGATTACAATTGAGTCTCTAATGTTGCTCCCATTATAGCTATAGAGCCAATCTTGAAGAAAATAGGTACAGCTTTTAATAATTAACGCAAGATGTTTGAAATCTTCTTAAAAGATCCTACTGTTTCTTTCCTTCCAGACGACCCATAATATAGCTGGCAAAGCAACTGAGCAGATATTTGGCGAAAAGGTTAGTGCCTTGCCAGGGGGCATTGAATATATTATAAGAGTCAATGTACACATGGAGATGAACTCTAGTAACTATGACAGGTGGAGATAAACGCCAGTAACAACAGGTGGTGATAAACTCCAACTACAATATGTCACAACTGTAGTATAGTGAAATAAAAAATAGGGGTAGTTTTCAAAATACGGCTTATTTACTGAGACCAAGTCTTCTGATTACCAGAGCAGATTAAGTCGGTCGCCTCATTATCCGAGATAGTTTCCACACTAGGTGGAGTCAGTGGCTCAGTTTGAAGCTGCTAACTTTGTCCGCACCGAGTTATTAGCCTATGTTGTATCAGTTTTTCCTTTTATGCATATTGTATTAGCTAGGGCCTATCTGATGTACAAAAATGTTGATGCAATAAAAATGAGAATTACTATTTTGATCAACTTCTTACATGCATGGGCTTAAAAATAGAACTTCCATAGTGCCGTAGCATTCCAGGTCTGAGGAATTGGTGTTCCTTACATGGTAGATAACCGATATGCTCCTTTTTCGAGCGTCTCGACCACTCGGTAAGGGTCTTCCCAATTAAGGGCAAGCTTTCCCACCACCTCTAGTGGTCAAAAGGCTTCGGCCTTTCTCAGAACGAAGTCGCCTGGTTGGAACTATCTATCTCAAACCCGAGCATTGTAGTAGCGAGCCATACGACGCTGGTACTCCGTATCTCAAATTCTCGCAATCTCGCACACTTCGTTTACCAGATCCAAGTTCTCTAGTAGTTTCTGCTCATTTAGCTCGGGCAAGAAGCTTATAACCCAAAGAGATGGGCTACTGACCTCCAATGGAATTACGGCCTCTGTACCATATACTAGTTGGAACGGAGTTTCGCCTGTGGCCGCTCTTGGAGTGGTTCGGTATGACCACAATACACTAGGTAATTCCTCAAGCCAGTTACCCTTAGCTTTTCTGAGCCTGGTTTTGATGTCTTTGATGATGGTTTTGTTGGCATTCTCGGCCAGTCCTTTAGCCTGTGGGCGGGCTACTGAGGTAAAGTGATTGCGAATATGTAGGTTGGCACACTTATTCTTAAAATAAGTGTAATTAAATTGCCGACCGTTATCGCTCACAATTACTCGGGGGATGCCAAAGCGATAAATGATCGACTTCCACACAAAGCTCCAAATTACAGCTTCTGTTATTTTGGCGGTGGCTTTGGCCTCGATCCACTTGGAGAAATAGTCGATGGCAACGATAAGAAACTTCTTCTGAGCCTGGGCCATGGGAAATGGGTCTAGGATGTCAATTCCCAAGTATATTTCTGGCCATCTGTCGAGGGGGCTAGACTAGAGCCCTTGGACACCGTCCGTGCCCACACTTGCATCTTCAAGTTAAAAATCTAGCTACTTCCACGAGAATATCGCTAAGTTCGGCTAAGAATGTTAAATTCAATAATTGCCTTTGAGGTGATAGTAAACAAGGCAAGAATGCACTGAATTTTTTGTAAAAGAGATCAAGAATGAATTAAAGGGACGTTGTGCTACGGAAGGATTTCGACAGCATAACGACATCTTCCTTAATTTGATAGTTCATTAATAACTTGATAAGTAATATTTCATGTTCCAGACAGTCAAAAGATCATTTGAGACTAAACATAATCAACCCTTTGGGTCAGACCCTCGAGCTGGGCAAGTTTTGATAGAATGCGGTCGAAAGGTGACAACGATATGGAGAACACAATCGAGTAGGGGTCCACGATCAAAAGTCAGTCGACCAAGGAAAAGTCAGTCGACTGAAGTAGAAGTCTGTCAACTAAAAATAGGAATGTCAGTCAACTGAAATTGAACATCGATTGGCTGAAACACAGCCAACCTGCTGGATGAATGCGGTTGTTGGATAGCCGCGTTCTATTGGTCGCGGTTGATCGACTAGCCGCGATCAGGATAAAATACAGGAAATCACAAGCTCATCTAACTTTTGAGTTTTTGGGATACAACTAGCCCGACATTCTAGTGGGAATCCCAGGCTCGCGAAGATTACAGAGGCCTTGAAATATGAATTCCAAGTCCAACAGAAGGAATATCTGATGGAGAGGCATTCAATGTCCAAGAGGGTGTCCCTATCATGTGCAAGTGACTATAGCGAATGTACCGGAGTACAGGCCATGTGCAAGTAACTTTGACGGAAGGAAACGAGAGTGAATGTACCAAAATAGAGATCGATGTATAAGAAGTTTCATTAACGATTGAAAGTTCCTTTAGTACAAAACTATAAGGTTTAATGTGAAGCTAGCATATGAAGAAAATAACCTTTTAAAACATGATATCGCAATAAAACATCAGCCCGAATCATGAAGATAACCCTGCTAATCTGTCAAGTGGTCGCCGAGCCACAGGGATGCTGGCGAGATCCGAGTACAAAGAAAAGAAAAAAAAGAAGAGAAAAAAATAAGAAAATGTCGAAGGAGCTATTGATGGCTACATTTACTGACGAAATAATCACTCCCCTCATCGCCTGGTCCGTGTTGAATGAAAACTACTAATGTGGGATCGGTGCAGTGGAACGAACCACTTATCCCCTCTCTAAGGAGATAAGCGCTCTCCTGCACACCTGCCTTGGTCAGTTTTGTAAAAAATAACCAAACAAACAAACAAACAAAAACAAAAAAAGGGGGAAGTAGTCTCACAGTCAGTCATGACGACTAAGGATGGCGGTGGAATGCCAACTATTTTTCCAAAAGAACTCTCATGCAAAGCATGAGATAATATATTCAGAACTTCTGTATAAACTCTGCTATGTTGGCATTGCCATAAAAGTACCTACAAATAATTGAGATGCCAAGTAGGCAGCTCAATAAAAGAGACCTATCCATCTACATCCAAGCAAGTGGGAGCCCCATCTAAAATATCACAAAGGCGGCGGCGATTCATGCGAATCCACGCCACAATCAGCCATGTCCCAATTAACATCTAGCTACCCTGGGGGCATTCGCCACCAAAGGCTACAGCCTGTAGTCTCAGCACTATATCCAATACCTCAGATGCGTCAACTGCATGAAGACACACTAGAAGCCAGTGCTGAACAAACTTATGGAGCCTATATTCCAGTGCCTGCAAAACAATAAAAGGGCTAGCAGCCAATGCCCAGAAAAGTCAGAAGAAGGCCAGCACCCGACTCCATCCTAGGAGTATACACTCATGGCGCCCCGCCTAGGCCACTACTACTGGCTGCAACTCCTACTGGAAGCATAGCAAGTCCCCAGATGACCTTGAGAAGACCCAATAAAAGAAGAGAAAAGAAGGAAGTAAAACAAAATAGGACAGACTCCGCTGCCAGTGCCTAATGAGGCAAGCCCAGCAGCATTACAACTGCAAGCTATCATAAACGGGTTAGATGAATATGAACAACCCAAATTGTAGCCTGTGCAGTTGAAAGACTATGCCCTCTGGGGGCATTTTGAGCTCCTTGAATTCGCGTGGGAAGTTAAGAAAAAAAATAATACAAGGCGCAAAAGATGATTTGTTCAGACCTATAATATGATATACATCAAGCTATTTTACAATGTAGTAGCATTAATGATTGATACATAAATACATAACACAAATAAAAAAATTTACAACAAATGCGGCAGAACAGTCAAATATAAATGTATGGGCCTAGGATGCATCCCCGACTCTCAAACTTGTGCATTGTTACCTATTGCTCGGTAGCTGCCCAATTGTAATATGAAATTCTCTCAATGTCATCTAAGCTAGACAGCATCTGTTGTGGATAAGAATGCGTCGATCATGGGCAAAGGAAAGTGGATAATAAAAGTACAATCCACAGCCTAACAATGTCAGCCACATCCTGCTCTTCATTGGACTGAACAATTTACTGGATGGGAGAGCACACTTTCTTCCGGTCAACTGTCCTTACAAACCTAAATGAATGGTGCAACTTGGACTTCTGTTTTAAGGATCCATATTGTTGAACCGGCTGACTAGAGCAAGGTAATCCTAATATTATGGCCACATCTTCCACAGTGAGTGTGACCTCCTTACTACCCATACGGAAGTGATTGCCTCCACTATGAGTGCTAATTATCTCCACCAATATTGTCATGTTGAAGGTGATAGGAGAAGCATTGTCAACATAATGACCAAAGGGTGTCGTCTTCATCAATGACTTGTGACATTCTCGAAATGTCATCCGATCCCTATTCTTCATATAAATGTCCATAGAACATCGGGCAGAGATGACATATGTATTCACTACATTCAAAAAAATGTGTAAATAAGAAATTCAACTATTTGACTAATCAAGAAATATAAAAAGAATCAAGATCAATATAAGGGTGACAAATGTATAAATAAGGGTGTTTAAGTGTGACAAATAGGTGTTTAAGGATGACAAATGTATAAACATGATTGACATATAGGTCTTTAAGAGTGACAAATAGATAGATAAGGGTGGCAGAGGTGACAAATCTATATGTTTAATGTTGACAAATAAATAATGTGATAGGGTGACAAAGGTGACAAATCTCTGAAGAAAAGTGCCAAGTAGGTGTTTAATGTTGACAAATAGGGAGATAAGAGTGATAAATAGTAAGATAGTAGAAGGGTGACAAATAAAAGGATAGGCTAACAAAATCACACTCGTAAAACGAACGGATAGAGAATAGCAGCAATCTCACAAAAAGTAACCCATGGCACAGTAGTTTTTAGGTGGTTCAGACGCACCCAAGTGCCGTCCTACGTCCACCCCTCTCAACTCGATAGGATTCCACTATGAACGCTGCATGGCAGCAGCAAGCAACCACACACACGGGCTCGACGGCCTAGCACACGTGGGTTCTCGTATGACAACGAGAGACCGCACACACGGAGACAAAGCTCCAAAATCATCTATGAAAGAAAATAGTATGTGGAAATACAAAGCCCAGTTTAGATAAAAAGGAAACTATGCTCAAATAATAATCTGGAAATGATTGAACTAGAAATCCCCCTCTAGTCTTCAATGAAGCTCGTGGATGGGGTGGAAGGGTGTGCTAGATTGATGGATCCTGGAGTGGAGACATTCGGCTTTGTAGAAGGAATGCCCAAGCCTCGAGTCGTGGAGAGCAGCACCTGCAACCTCCAGATCAAGGCTCGAGGTCGTGGATGGCATCTGTAGCAGCCTCTTCTTCCTCCTCCAGCAGATGTGCAACCCTTTGCCTTCTCCTGCAAGAAGAATAAACATATTAGCCCCAAAGATATCCCACGATCTCAGAATCACAGCTTCATATATGGGCTGAAGGATGATGCATTAAAGACCAAGAAGCCCTTGCCAAAACCCTCGCTTAACACCCTACACATGCTCAGAGAAACCCTAAGGGTAATGGAGTAAAAGACCAAGGCAATCAGATCTCAAAATGGGGATTTCGAAAACAATCCGAAAATCACGATCCAGACGCGGCAGAAGGAGTGTCGACTCTTTGAGTCGACACTTTCTTCACCCAGTTCTGCCAAAACGCAAAAATTGCTACCCAGAGTAAAAGTGTCGACTCTGTGAGTCAACACTTTTTGCAACATGCTCTGTTTGCTACAAAAAAAAACCCAGGCAATAAGTGCCGACTCTGTGTGGTTCTATTTTGAGTACAAAATAACACACAGGGTGAAAGTGTCGACTCTGTGAGTCAACACTTTTTGCCTGCATGTACAAAATAATGCACAGGCAGAGCAGAGGAAAATAAGTGTCGACTATGTGAGTCGACACATCTACATAGATTTGAACTAGAATGATATCAGTATTTTTTACCTTTGTGAACAATGTCTGATCCACCTTACCTCTGATATGAAATAAAGTTGGGAACGTGCATAATTTTCTTGAAATATCTTCTCTGATCTATGTTTCTCAACAAATACTAAACACTAATGAAAAGCAATACACAGCTCACATTCTTATGCATGTTACTTCTACTTCTCATGGGATGTGTTAGGAAAGAAGTAGGGGAGAGAGGAACGCAACGGCCTGAACGACGGGTGTGATAGAGGGTGTCAAACGGAGCAGAAGCACGAACTAATACGAAGACAAAGAATTATAGTGTTTGCCTCAAACTTTATCCTACATTTATTTCCAAAGACTTCCTTAGGAATCTTGCTCTGCTGGAAACTGGTTTAATTTAAGTTAACTGATTTAGTAACCAACTTATTATTACTGAAGTGCTTAAGTCCGAAGTGCACCAGCTACACGGCAACTTTACCTTTACATCTCTAACGGTGGAGCACGACAAGATAATAACAACAAACCAAAAAAAAGAACAAAAATCCTTCACAAAGATAGACATGGAAGTTTCAAACCCCGAGTTGGACGCCAGCACATTGGAGAACCATGCTGCTCTTGGTGGCTGTAGAAGAAAGCGTGAGAAAACTTGAGTGCGACCTTGCCTGACCTTTTCGGTTGCCCTAAAATCCAAGGTTCGAGAGTCGGAGGAGATGTGTAGATCTTCGAACGACTAATTTCAAAGCATTAAAAATAAGCAATGATACCAATTGTCAATCAAGTGCTGACATTTTGTGCACAACTGTTGATATTTCTTTCAAAGTTTATTGGTGTGGATTGATTGTGCTACGAGTATCAATATGTCCTTTGTAGGTGTTGGTAATTCTCCTCTATTATTTTTTAAAGTTTTTTTAAGAGAAAAACTCTACGAGACTTCCCAATTACAAAAATGCTCTCGCAATCCGCCTGTATCTTAGGAAGACCCCAAAATCTGCCGATGGTAATAAAAACACCCACATGTTGCAAAGAGTATTTCTTCAGCCCTACCATGCATGTGTGTATCCCCCACTCCAAGGGGTGGGGGTTGGCACCGAAGTGGTCGTTCCACGGGTGATTGTCGAGAAATCGACTGGCACGCCCGCATCCCAGCCACGTTTCCCGTTAACCCAGAAAACCTCTCATGTCACTCGGTCTCCCCTCGACCCTCCGTAAAAGGCGAGTGCACGGTGTCGCCTTGAGACGGATCCGGTCATGAGAGGGGGTGCCCGAGGCCCATTAACCTCCGGCATCCCTCCCGTGACTGTGTCCTACCCCTCACTCTGGTCACCGCAGACACCGGCCCCGGTGGAACCCTCCCGGGGTGAAACAGTGAGCTAACCTAGAAAATTGCACCTCATACTCCGTGACAGATAGATTTCATTGTTTCAATGTCACAAACTCCATAGCCTTCTTCTCTCCGATTCTCTCTCAGAAATACTTCTCGTTGAAATGTTCCAAGAACTCATTCCATGTTACTTGGTTGTCAGGCAAAATTGCTTCTACCGACTCTCACCATGCCCAGGCATCTCGTTATAGTTGATATGCCCCCAATAAAACCTTCTCTTGATCGGTACATTACATGACCCGAAAGGTCTTTTCTATCGCTTGAACCTAATTCTCGGCCTCATCCGAGTCAGTAGACCTACTAAACTTAGGGGGATTCATTCCTTGAAAGCTCTGATACAAGTCCTCCATTCCATGATGAGCTCCGCCTTGTGCTACTTGTTGCAACATCTGAGTCAAATCTTGGATGGTACATTGCATCTCTCTCCACTGAGGACGCTCGGAAGCCATCTTAGCATACAAAATAAATTTTAAACAATAATTATCTATGCCTTTGGATCACTTTTATCTTAAGAAAAACATAATTTTTTGTTGGTTAGCCCATGGCTCTACCCAAATCTCACCAGGTTCCTATAAGGTAACTGAAAAGGGCAATTCAACCTATAACTTGGACTTAATAACCAAGGGATTTAGAAAAGCCTAGGCTCTGATACCACTTCAGTCACACCCTGAACTAATAGTAGCAGAACACATTACTTGGAACGTGGCAGCGATGCAGTTGTGTCAATCAGAGCAACCATAAAGGTGCAATATAACTAAAACATAATTTCATTGAAATTCCAAGTATAAGTTCATTACATTTTGACTCAAATAAAAGACTCAATAGACGGATAATTCGATTACTAATCGGATAATTCGATTATTAATCGGATACGAATTCGAATATCACACTATCCGCTCCGCATCCGATCTATTTAGATGTCTAGTAGAGACCAAGGTCGATGCACATGCATACTATTTGATGAAATGCCTCAGTGAGTAGCCTTTTCAGAAAAAAATCCAAAGACCTAACATAGGAACCGCAAATGACCAAATACACGGATTTTGAGGTCTGGCTGGACTACTTAGGTTTGACTTTTGTCCTTGTCACCATATCACATCTAATCCACCTTTTGAGATGGCTCTGTTAGAAACTACAGCTAGGAAAGGTCACCTCTCATAGTCTGCCACTGTTGCTGTCACCTAATGAAGACTCTTGTCCAGACATAGTACAAAGGAGAGAAGTAACTCCAACCAATGAGAAGACCACATTTCTAAAGGGCATTTAATGTGAAGACTTGAAATTGACTAATGGAAGATTTGGTCTGTTCCTTTTTCTTATCTGTCACCACTATCCTATCCTTGGACTTGATGATAGCCAGCTCAAGTCGTACTTCTGGTAGAGTATCTTCCTAAAAGACAAGAAAAGATTTTGAAGGGAAAGTTCTTCACCACATTTTCTTATGGCTCGGCTATAAATATCAATCTTGTACACGAGAAGAAGCTGCTACTACCTTGAGAAAAAGCCAACCCCTTGAGCCTCTAAGAAGAAAACCTGTAAGAAAGAAAGGAAGGGAGTGAGAGCAGTCGAGCACCAATTGACCTCAGTCTAGTGCTGTAAAAGAGAAGAAGAAAGAAGAGAAGCCAAGAGAGGAGTGCAGACCTCCTCACGTCCAGATCGTGCCTAAGAAGAAGCCAGATCGGACTGGTGTCCAGATCTGTCTAAAAGGGTTCAAGAATGAAATCTGAACCCACTGTTTGGTTCTCTCTTTTTGATCATTTATCTTCGTGCTTCATTCTTCACATCTGTAAACTCTTAGTTTTCCACTACCCTTGCAGTGTTTTTCTTTTCTATTTTTTGTTCGATTCTAGTGTTCTTCTGATTCCCTATATTGGGGTCAAGTTCCCTCTGCGATTTTCGAGGAAGGGAGAAGTTTTCTTCTCCGAATTCCCGTGGAGAATAATATTATTCATTGAATGGAGGCACTGGAGCGTGATACAATCTCAAGTATCTTCCATTAAGAGGTGGGAATTGAACCTCCCCGCGGTGGTTGACAATTATGTAAGCTCTGCCCTTGTAGACTTTTTAGACTATGTAGGGTCCGAGCCAATTTTCATTTAGCTTGCCCTTGGGGTTGACAGCCATGACTTCTCTTCTCTTGACCATGACGATGTTGTCTTTCTTGAATTCACATTCCTTGACGAGCTTGTCAAAGGCATGCGCTATTCGGGCCTGATAGACCTGAATGTTCTGTTGGGCCTGAAGTCATTTTCCTTCCAAAATGGAGAGCTCTTCGAGTCTTCGCTTGACATTGGTCTGCCCTTCACGGACTAGCTCGTGTTGGATGGCGACCCTGAGGGAGGGTAATTTTAACTTGATGGGGACAATCACTTCCGAGCCGTACATCAGGGAGAAAGGTGAGCAGCCCATTAGGATCTTGTATACAGTCTGGAACACCCATAGCGCCTCGTACATCTTCTCTTCCCAGTCCCTTTTATTGGAGCTAACAATCTTGGCTAGGAGAGTGCATAGGGTCTTGTTAAAAGCTTCAGCTAGGCCATTGGCCTATGGGTTATAAGGGGTCGACGTCCTCTAGTCGATCTTGTACTTTTCTACCAGCCAGTAGACCTTTTAATTGCGGAAGTGGCTACTGTTGTCTGAGATAATTCGGTCGGGCGTGTCAAACCGGAATATGATGTTACAGCGGACAAATCTAACCACGATCTCCCCGGTGACCTCCCTCAGGGCAGCAGCTTCTGCCAATGGGAGAAATAATCTGTTGCCGCCAGAATGTACTTACAGACTGCGGATGACGCGGGCAATAGACCCATGACGTCTGTTCCCCATTGGGCAAATGGCTAGCTGGGCACTGTTGGATGCAGTGGCACGGGCGATCTTCTGGGCACCGTCGCGTGCTCCCTTCTGACATGACTTAACATACTTGTAGCAGTCATCAAACATTGTCGGCCAGTAGTAGCCAACCTTGTTTATTCCAATCTTCATCTTTGGTCCCGCCTGGTGTGCGCCAGCTATCCCGGCATGGACTTCCTTCATGACCCGAAGTAGTTTATGTATTCGAGTAGGAGTTGCTTGTAGTCCTGCTGTTCTGCTTCGATAAAGAGAGCACTGATGAATGTTGGCTGGTGGGCTTCGTCTTCACCCAAGTTGATCTCAACAAGTTCGTCAATAGTTGCTTGGCAATCATCCTCCAGCTCTAGAGGGGTAGGTTGAAAGTCGATGAAGTCTTCATCATCAGTGTCAGCTTTGTGTAGTTCTTTGTTTCCAAAGTCATTGGTTGACACTGATGGAACTGGAGGGTGATCATTATTGGATTCTGGCGGGGGTTATATTGGGTCACCATTGTTGGTCAGTGAAGATTCTCTGGGACCATCCGCTAATGATGGCGAAGCTTCTATAGAGTCATCTCTAGTGATGATGTGGCCTTGCTGGCAATTATCGACTGGTGCTATTGAAGCTTCCCTGGGGTTGCCTGCTAAAGCTGACAACACTTTATGGCCAGTGCTCTGGGCACCTTCCTTGTCGAGAAAGTTTGTCGAGCTAGATTCTTCGATAGACTGGGAGGCACGGGGAGCTTCTTCAACCCAGATATCTTCGCAAGAAAGCGATGAAGACTCCTCAATCGCCTGAACTGGGGTGCTGGCCTTGGTAGGGAGTGAGATTAGGAACTCCTCTCCCTCATCCCCAGAGCGGTCAAATTTTGTATCGACCTTAGTTTGGTCGTCAAATGGTTGTGCCAAGCCTACAACATTGACTGCATAGTAGACGCGGAAGTCTGACTCTTGGTTGTAGCTGAGTCCCCTGGTATGTTTGTGGGAGAATGGAGGTTGCCCCTAGACGTGGGAAGGGGTCCACAACTAGTGAAAATATTCACGTCGTGCGAAACCTTGCCATTAGGGAATATGCTGCTTTAGGCATATCTCCCGAATGTGCTGTGGGAAGTCATCCATTACTTGGACTACTTCAGGGGTATCATCAGCATGCTTGGATCAGCCAAGTCATCTTCTAGTGGGGCTTGAGGAGCTACATCTCCCTTGTAGAAGACGATGGGCTTATCCATGTTAGCCTTCTTCTTTTTTGTGAGTTGTCATTTATAAGTAATGCAAAACATCGTGGACGACTCAACCTTGTACTCCTCTGATGCATACGAGAGCTACAGATAATCTGGCGGCAAGCATATACTTTTTTTGATGGCTTGGCTTATAAGATTAACCTTGAAGTCAATTTTATGCCTCTCGGGGCAATCTGGAGTTGACTTGGAACTAAGGCGAAGTGGATGAAGCTTGGCCTTTTCTTCGTCGACAGAGAAGATATCATCTTCATCCTCCATTGAGAGCGAGCCATTGCTTTTACTTTTGATTATGGGGTATGCACAATGTCCCCCAAAATAAAGTGAAGCGTCAACAAGATTGCATTTTGCTGGGGTGAATAGTAACAGGTCTGCAAAGATCGTATGCTGTTCTCCATCCTTGGCATATTTAATGCACTAATGGAGAGTTGACGGGACGACCCAATTTTCATGCAACTAGGGTCTGCCCAATAATACTTTATAGGACGTGTTGGCATCGATGATGTAGAATGTCACCATAGAGGCAAAACCATCGAGCACCAAATCAACATCCACTCAACTGAGGATGTCCTCGGTATCGTGGTTGATGCCAGATATCTTAACCGCTTGAACCTTCTAATGGTACGGAGTCAGATATAGGTTATTGAAAGTTTTCTACGGCATGATGTTGACGGCAGCATCGGCATCCACCTGGATCTTGTCCGTCTCATGACCATTGAGTTTCCCTTTCATGTAGAGAGGGCGGTTGAGACACGGGGAGGAGAGAAGCATATCCTTTTCTGCGAATGTGACGGTGGCTTGGAAGGCTTCAAACATTACTGCCTTTATTTCTGTAGCATGTGCTTCATAGGTTTCTGGCTCCTAGAGTACTTTGATAAGAGCTTCCCTCAACTCTTTACTCCAAGCAATGGCTTCCCAAATGGTGATGTTGGCGGGAAATCGCTTCATCTAGTGGAGGATTTTCCGGTTGGCTCGAGCACGAGCATCCTCCAATGATGGTAGTATGTCAGGCTGGCTCTTGTGTGAGGGATCGCGTTGCTCCCCATCAGGGAGTTGCACTACCTTGCCTTTGCCACTAGGATCGGACTGGCCCTGATCACCTATGGTTTCCTAGAACAGAGGTGCCAAAGATGGCTCTTCTGGAAATGACTGGCGAGCTGGATTGTCCTTGCCTGACGGACTTGCTCTATCTTCAAAAATGACAGGGGCTGGAGCTGCGACTCGAGTACTGGTGGTGACCTCCTCTGTGCCAGAGGGATCAAAGATGTTGGGGCCCTTCGGAATCTCTAACTCCAGAATGGGGGTAGGTTCTTCCCCTCAAAAGAGGATGATTCACTTCGGGTCAAAGGTCGATGAGTGGAGAGGTAACTCAGTGATTCTCCTACGACCTCTACTGCATCCTCAAACATGGCCTCAGCCACGGCCAATGTTTTTAGGAATTGGTTGAAGCCCTAGTGGGCTTATGGTTGTTTGTCTTATTTGGGAGGCCACTGGCTCACCTCACCTAGAGGTGTTGATGATATCAGGAGGAGGGATGGCCACCATATTGTAGGTGCAGCCTCGAAGCATCTCTTCCAGCTGCTCTGTGGTGATCTCCTTATCTTTGTAGAACAAGGAGAGTTCTTTCGGGATGTGGGGCCTCTCGCCATTCTTGATCTTCTAGATCATCTCCTGGACCCAACTTCTAAGGCGAGCTTGCTTCTGCATTTCTTTCCACAGTATGTAGCTATCAAGTGGGAGTGCGCCAGTGGGATGAGGAGGAATGTATTCCTCTAGGTCATTAATGGGCCATTGTAACCTCTAGAGGGGCATTAGCTCGGCTGGCGATTGTAAGGCGATTGCTTGCTCAGCTTGCTTCTTGAGCCATCTTTTGAGGTTCTTCCTTCTATTCCTCTCTAGTCTTTTGGCGATGGCCGCCTCTAGGGGAGTAGGAGGGAGAGGTGTTGAAGCCGGAGTTGATAAATCCCCATGAGGATAACTCTGGGCTAGTGTCTTGGTAGAGGGAGGTCGATGGCTTTTCTTTGCCTAGATTTCAATCCAAGCACCTTCCGCTTGTTATATTTGAAAGGTAGCATTAATTGCATGTTTGATGACTTCAGGTGATAGCTCCTGGTATGCTAGGATGCTGGGCCGGGCGTCTAAAGGCATATGTGCGATTTGATGCCTTACCTGTAGTGGCAAAGTTCTTTGTTAGTGTAACGTCCCAGAGCTCAGGGTACCGATAACCCGATACAAGTATCGAATTACCGCCACCAAGAACTGGGGGCGCTGAAAGGAGTTGATTTGTTAGTTCTAATTCAGATTGATTTAAACAAATGCACAAGGGTTATTTCCCTAGACATGTGCTTAAGACTAATCTTGTAACTTCCCCTAAATGTGTGCAAGAGTTTCTAAAATATTTAGTGAAATTTTTGATGTCACATGCTACGTATGATTGACTTACGGTAAGGCGGAGAACTTAGATCCATATATCACCTCACGCATAGTGATAGTTTTCAGATAGGCTTAAGCTTCCCTTCCACATGTCACCATTTGATATACCATGTAGTCATGCTATGACGAAGACATGAGGATTGCAATGCATTATGACATGCAAACAAATTATTCAAATCCTTATCGGCTAGACACTATATGACAGGTGATATGAACAGGGATATGCAAACAATTATAAGTGGCATGCATATGCAATATAACATGAGATTCAACACAAAATAAATAATGCATCTATCATTTTCTAGGGGAAACGAGAGGGATATCACCTGAGCCTTCAGATTCTAACTTTTTGATTTTTTTTCTTTACCATACACAACACATGCCGCTTGGCCTGTGTGCCTTAACTTCTTGGTTGAAACCATATTTCATACTTTCTTATTCCCAAGACATAGCTGCAAATCAGATTTCTCATTTGGCATTCTTAGGTACCCAAATCTTTTTGGGTCCTCGTGGGTTAGTAGCAACATTGGCACGTGGTTTTCACTTTTTGACAACATTCAATTCATCAAAATAATCATGCTTGACATGCCCAGATTTTCCACAGTAATGGCAAGAAGCACGTGACATCACATTTTTTCTTCTCACTGGCTCGACCAGTTTGTATGTGCTGGCATGATGTGTTGAATGAAAACTCATTTTCTTTATTATTGAATGATTAATAGGTTTTCTGAAGATAAACTTGTCATCATGCTTCAATGTGGATCGAGAAACTTTATCTTTGCCAGCATGAAAATTTATTTTCTTCATCAACAATCAGCAGTGTGAAATTGCATGACTTCTTTTACCATAGTAATTACAATGAATGGAAGATTTTGTAGCAAATGATTGCTTTATATTTTTGAAACCAGCTCTGTTCCTACATACTTTCAAATCATCATTTTTCCACCCCCCCATATTATGTTGCCCTTTGCAGAGCTGCAACTATATTTGGTTGGGCCTTTTTATTTGGAGAGAGAGTATCTCTCGGTGATTTTCTTTAATAGCTTCATTATTCTTCTACTAACCCTAACATTGGCCATGCTTGCCTCTTCGGTTGTGAGCTGCCTGACATTATTCTGCGCCAGCTGGTGGTGTCGATTTGCAAGGCAACTTATCCTCCTCCTTCCCTTGTATTATTCACACTTATTGCACCTACTCAGCTGACTCTTTTATTATAGAGATTCAGTAAATGAGTCGATATTTTTTGTTGCTCCCCTTTGTTGTGTGAAGGTTGAGTGGAGGTGGGGTCTGTACACCCCTAACTTTAGTCTCAAGAGTGTGGGATGACCCTACCCCTAAATGCCACTTATAGTTTGCGAGGGATGCCCCATGTTTATTCCAGCTTTGATATCATTGTTGCGAGCTAAAATCCTAGCCTGGTCTGCCTTTGCTGCTATGAAGCATGTATATATTTTGAATCTGCCAACCTGGATCATGCCGGCGGTATATTGTAGCACAGAGTTGTGACTCTTTTTTATTATTTTTCATATCATTTTTTTTCTGCCCCTAGAATACGCCCCCCCTTTTTTTTTGCAAGCATCAGCATTCAAGCTATGCAGACATGCTAGATGTTGGCTTCAACCAAGTTTATGAGGACCAACTGAGACAGTGATGCCACGCTGGGCCACTATCTTTAAGACAGACATTTGATGAGGGTGCGGTGGGTCCACCATATATTCACCCATTTGTAGTTTGCCTTTCTTGATTAGGCATTCGATAATGACCTTTAATACATAGCAATCCTTAATAGGATGTTCCAACGCTTGGTGATAAGGACAGAAACGTGGGTCATCTTTTCTTTTAGCATCACTCGAGTTCTTTGGCTCAGGAAGCACAACTTTGTTATATTCATGGTCCCATTCGAAAAGAGTTATACTCTTATCCTTAGGAAAGGAGTAGGGTATCATCATCTTAGCTCTTAATAAGGGCCCCTGCTTTGCCAGCTCGGCGAAAGAAAAGCTAGCTACTTCTTTCATTTTCTTATTTTGTCACTCAAAGGCCTCAAAATTTG